>CM069441.1:42693984-42900941 GCA_035610835.1 Ophiura sarsii
ACTGATGGCATGGCAACATCTTCCGCATTCAGCAATTATTCATTAAAACCTCTTTTCTTTAAAATTCAGTGGAAACTCATTAACACAAAATCTGGTGCTCAGGATAACACAAAGCGGCTTTCAAGAATCGTGGGCAAAAAGAAACAAACAATACATGCACGGTCAAGGTTTTACATGAATTATGATATAAACATGCATTACATTTGAAGAATCCAGCCTATGAGATGATGCATCATTTACGTCATGCAATTATGTAGATAAGTATTAGAGGTCGTCCATAATTTTTGCCATTTACAGATACGTACTAAGCGCACGTAGCAGGGGGAGGGGTAAAAAATATCCTAAGCAGGGTCAAAAGTTAGTCAAAGTTTGCGAGAATCCTGTTACATTCTCGCAAAAAGATTTTGCAAGAATTTATGGATTCTTTTCCTTTCAAATAATGTGTTTAGACAGATTATCTACGAAAATCAATTTGGATTCTCGCAACTTAGCCGGCGGGAATCTTTGCGAGAATAGATTCTCGGATTCTCGTTGAATTTTCGACCCTGCTAAAATAAGCGGACATAATTTAAATGGCCATCTTAAGAGGCAGGCATTTTTTATCAAGCCATGACATTTTCACCATTTATTGTGTAGGTAACTCGAGGGAGGGGGGTATAAACAGTTACGTACGCTCTGTATGTATGTGAAAATGGCGATTATTCTGGACGACGTAAGGTTTTTTCAAGAGTTCACATTTCTCATTTTTATTTGTCAAGAGACAATTATCAAGTTTCCTACAATTCTTGATCAATCTTGGAGTTGTCTTTCCAAGCCTGCCTGTTAGACTGGTAGTTATTGTCTTTTGGACTGGATATATCCGCCATTGTCAGATACCTGTAAGCCCAAAAAAATGAAGGTAAAGAAAAGGGAAATAAAAACTGGGTTAATACTTTATTCAAGTCACAAATATTACTAGTCATCAGGGATGTAGCTACACTGGTCGGTGCCGGTCTGTAGCGACCAGCGCTAAGGCTAAACAACCGCCACTCCAAGCAATTTTCAGGCAAATTAACCAGCACTAAGACTCAAAAATTGAGTAAATGTACATCAAATACCACAAAATGACTGAGAATGCCAGAGTGTGGCGATAAATGTGTGAGATTTTAACCGGCACTAAAATGTGACTAGCTACAACCCTGCGTAGTCATCAATATAATTTGACTGTTGAGCGTTTAGTGTTGTCTACCGTGTGCCCGTCACTCATTAATAAATTTGATCAAGCCTACCGACCTAGGTGTAAACGTGTATTACTGTGTGATGTACCATTCATCTTTTATGCAAATTTTGCGTAAATAGTGTTGTTACGCTTTATTCTGTCATGGATTTAATTACAGTCTAGCAATGTTTCTAATCCATCAATGTACATGAATGTTGGATTCAAAAGTTGTCTCCAAACCTGATTGATAATCATTGATGGGGTTCATGCAAATCTTAAAAATTCCCACGAACATGAATAAATTTAGAGACCTATAGGCTATACATGTAATTTTAATTTTAATATTGACAAATCAACATAATCACCTTTGAAGCTCGTCTTACCATGACTTGCCAAGCTAGCATAAAAGACTGGTTGTTTAAACTGCCTTCTGTAACGGGCCGGGCATCTACCAGTTTTCGGTACCTGTAAGCATAAGAAATGAAGGTGAATAAAATATTTAGGTTATCAATTCCTTTGGCTAAGAAAAAAAATAACATGAATCATACTGAGAGCTAGGAAATGAAAGCATCTGAACTGAGTCGGCGAGGGATGATATTTTCATAAAAGTGTTGTGAATAAAAACTGTTTATTAAATTTAAATGTTCAAATATGCATGCTGCCCTTAGTTAAATATCTCAACCTCTTTTTTTATTTCCAACCCTATGCTTTTATTCTTAGCGCTCCCACAGAGAGCTAGGATTCAGAGCTCCATTCAATCCAACATGTTCAAGACAATAACAAAAATAATATTACCAGCCTCTTTTTGGCCTGGCAGTCGCCTTTCATTTGTTGGCCTTCTAAATAAGCTTACCTTTACGTTATTGATCCTTCTAAAATGTCATTTAGAATACTGATGAGATACAGGGACTTCTCCGAGTTCTAGTATGAGTGACATACGGTATAAAAATCGTTCATGGAATGAAACTCAGTCACATTGTAAATGCTTCGACGTGCGTGTCGTATCGTGTTTACATCATCATGTGTTATCAGACTCGATTGTTGGCGTTGAATTTATAGAGGTGATTTTCTCATTTTAGAAATCAATCCTAGCCAAAAGTTCGTATCCTTAGATGTACAATTATCCAAGTCATTCAAAAATAATATTCGCCGGATGTTTAACGCGATAGTTCGCGTGTATGTCTTGTTTTTCTACGAGAAGTTCTTCTGAGTGAGCTGACTGTCGATGTTTCGTGTGTAGGCCGCCATCTCGCAATCTCGACCCTAGAGTATAAATGTCGTATTTAATATCACGCGTCGGTGAAACCATGTAGCGTTCACAAATTGAGGATCGCCTGGGAAATGTCCATTAATTACGTGCGAAGTTCCGTTAACCCTGGGTTAACGACCTGTCGGCCTTATCTGGGGTTAACGATCCTTATCCCCAGATAAGGAACGTTAACTAGGGATAAGGCGCCTTATATCTGGGGTTAACGATCCTTATCCCTAGATAAGGATCGTAAACCTAGGATAAGGCAGGCCTTATCTGGGGTTAACGCTCCTATGATACACAAATGCAGCATAAGTGTGTCATTTTCACCTTAACCCCAGATAAGGACCGCCTTATCTGGGGTTAACGCCTTATCCCTAGTTAACGCTCCTTATCTAGGGATAAGGATCGTTAACCCCAGATAAGGCGCCTTATCCCTAGTTAACGCTCCTTATCTGGGGATAAGCATCGTTAACCCCAGATAAGGCGCCTTATCCCTAGTTTACGCTCCTTATCTGGGGATAAGGATCGTTAACCCCAGACAAGGGCGCCTTATCTCTAGTTAACGCTCCTTATCTGGGGATAAGGATCGTTAACCCCAGATAAGGCCCGCCTTATCTGGGGTTAAGGCGGGAAATGACACACTTGTGCTGCATTTGTGTATCATAGGAGCGTTAACCTGAGATAAGGCGGCCTTATCTGGGGTTTACGCTCCTTATCTAGGGATAAGGATCGTTAACCCCAGATAAGGTGTCTTATCCCAAGTTAACGCTCCTTATCTGGGGATAAGCATCGTTAACCCCAGATAAGGCCGCCTTATCTGGGTTTTACGATCCTTATCCCTAGATAAGGATCGTTAACCCCAGATAAGGCGCCTTATCCCTAGTTTACGCTCCTTATCTGGGGATAAGGATAGTTAACCCCAGATAAGGCTGCCTTATCTGGGGTTTACGATCCTTATCTAGGGATAAGGATCGTTAACCCCAGATAAGGCGCCTTATCCCTAGTTAACGATCCTTATCTGGGGATAAGGATCGTTAACCCCAGATAAGGCCCGCCTTATCTGGGGTTAAGGCGGGAAATGACACACTTGTGCTGCATTTGTGTATCATAGGAGCGTTAACCTCAGATAAGGCGGCCTGATCTGGGGTTTACGATCCTTATCTGGGGATAAGGATCGTTAACCCCAGATAAGGCCGCCTTATCTGGGGTTAACGATCCTTATCTAGGGATAAGGATCGTTAACCCCAGATAAGGTGCCTTATCCCTAGTTAACGCTCCTTATCTGGGGATAAGCATCGTTAACCCCAGATAAGGCCGCCTTATCTAGGGTTTACGATCCTTATCCCTAGATAAGGATCGTTAACCCCAGATAAGGCTGCCTTATCTGGGGTTTACGATCCTTATCTGGGGATAAGGATCGTTAACCCCAGATAAGGCCGCCTTATCTGGGGTTAACGATCCTTATCTAGGGATAAGGATCGTTAACCCCAGATAAGGTGCCTTATCCCTAGTTAACGCTCCTTATCTGGGGATAAGCATCGTTAACCCCAGATAAGGCCGCCTTATCTGGGGTTTACGATCCTTATCCCTAGATAAGGATCGTTAACCCCAGATAAGGCGCCTTATCCCTAGTTTACGCTCCTTATCTTGGGATAAGGATCGTTAACCCCAGATAAGGCTGCCTTATCTGGGGTTTACGATCCTTATCTAGGGATAAGGATCATTAACCCCAGAAGAGGCGCCTTATCCCTAGTTAACGTTCCTTATCTGGGGATAAGGATCGTTAACCCCAGATAAGGCCCGCCTTATCTGGGGTTTAGGTCCCTTATCTGGGGTTAAGGCGGAAATGACACACTTATGCTTCCATATGCGTGTGCATTTAATTATGGATCTACTTGATCAGTATTATTACTTTTCAGTTATATGAACGGTGAAATTGTGGAAAGTGTACTTCTGCTGAAGAGGTACTTGCCCTCCTTGCTGCTGCGGAATAACAACGTTCTGTGGTTGTGGCTGAGCTGCTCTTGGATTCTCTTGTTATCTGGGGATAAGGATCGTTAACCCCAGATAAGGCGCTTTATCCCTAGTTAACGTTCCTTATCTGGGGATAAGAATCGTTAACCCCAGATAAGGCCCGCCTTATCTGGGGTTTAGGTCCCTTATCTGGGGTTAAGGCGGAAATGACACACTTATGCTTCCATATGCGTGTGCATTTATTATGGATCTACTTTATCAGTATTATTACTTTTCAGTTATATGAACGGTGAAATTGTGGAAAGTGTACTTCTGCTGAAGAGGTACTTGCCCTCCTTGCTGCTGCGGAATAACAACGTTCTGTGGTTGTGGCTGAGCTGCTCTTGGATTCTCTTGTATGTTGGTAATGTCATTGATGTGACTTTCCTGAAATTTAGGTCTTGCTGACGCCGATGACACGGAACTCTGTAGATTGTGTTGCTGATGCGGTTTTCAAACGTTTTGTCGAGCCTGAAATGGAAATATTTGTGCTATTAAACCACCTTATGACAATTGTGGAATATTTCGTTAAATTTGAATAACAAATGACACCGGTTCGTTAATGATATACAACGTTGAACTTTGACATTTTGAGAGAAAAATTAAAAATACTAATTCAAATGAACATAAAGTTAAATGTTTTAGTAAGAAAAAAAGCAATCAACCAATTTTCTGTGCACATACTGTTTTGCAATGCTCCTTTTTCAAGTATTAACTAAACACAACGGTAATAGGTAAGAAATCTATCACAGTAAAATTATTCTGTCAATATGTTAATCTAGCATTCAAAATACCCCCCCCCCCCCCCCCCAACAACAACAACAAAAATCCCAAACCCAACCACACCCATCAACTAACCAATATACAAACATTAATATACTAACAAACATACCAAAAAACAAAAACAAACAATCAAACGATTACATTCATGCTCACCTTGAATTATATACATTACACAGTCTTCCTTGCTGCTGCGGAATAACAACATTCTGTGGTTGTGGCTGAGCTGCTCTTGGATTCTCTTGTATTGTATGTTGGTAATGGTCATTGATGTGACTTTGATTCCTGAATTTGAGGTCTTACTGATGCCGATGACACGGAACTTTGCTGACTTTATGTTTGGTGCTTGTAATAACCTTATACTGATCGGAGTTAATGCGGTAACCACTAACTTCTTAAATTATTTTCTCTGGTACGTCGCCTCGGAACATTCTTGTGATGGTTTCTCCTCAAACTGTATGGTATAGTAGCCTGACGTGCCAGCGTCAGCACACAACTTCTCTGTCACGTTGGCGATGGTATTCTCCCCCAACAGGTCTCTTACTGTGCCACACTTGATCGATAATGTTGTTTTCTTTACTACAGTTCGATCTAAAAGAGCATGAGTACTTGTTTTTTACATACACAAACCTATACTTAGGCCTAATGGATTACATCCATAGGCCCTACTTAATACCAGTTTTATCCGTGGACCGCGGTCATGCATATCCAACTTCCAATTCAAGTTTGTCGATATGTTGTCGACAGCTCACAACCTAAATCGTATACAGACTAATTGAAACCCTTCCATGCGTATTCAGCAGTATCTTATGCTACACATCATAAGCGGTGTTTCTAAAATACGGAAATTTATTTAATATTTTCGTTGGAAATTATGTTTTTTAATTTTAATTTTAACATTTTAGAGCAGGTTCTGGTATGCGTCGCGAATTGTATGATAGATAATTGATTCGCAAACATTGCATTCGTACTCGAATTCGTACTCGATTTCGTATTCGTGCACCCGCCCTCTCGCGCCTATCGGCGCTCGAGGGCTGGTGCACTCATGCAAGGCCTCGAGCGATTATCAAGACGAATGCACAGTAGCTCATCAATTATCCTTATCATAATAGCTTGGAGATAGACCATTCATCTGTTCATATACACCTATCAAAATATGTAAGTTCCCCCCTAGCATATACTAGAATATTTCCAAAAATATTTGATGAATTTCAATAATTGTCAGCTAGAAAGATGCACCCAATTGTTAGGCACATTTTGATACCAAATTTGTTGGCCTTGAGACAATGCAACGATAAGAAATTGTGCCATTTACCAATTTTTATACAGAAAAAAAAGTGGCACTAAATCGCACCGGCTATGGCTAGATTGTCCATACATCAATAAGCAGATCATAATCAATAAGCAGATCATAATCTTGTTTGTTAATTTTATGGACAAAACCAGCCATAGCCAGTGAGATTTAGTGCCACTTTTTTTTCTGTATAAAAATTGGTAAATGGCACAATTTCTTATCGTTGCATTGTCTCAAGGCCAACAAATTTGGTATCAAAATGTGCCTAACAATTGGGTGCATCTTTCTAGCTGACAATTATTTAAATCCATCAAATATTTTTGGAAATATTCTAGTATATGCTAGGGGGGAACTTACATATTTTGATGGGTGTATGTGCCGATGTAATGCAATCAGGGGGTTTTTTTGAAAAAAGTGTACTTTAGGTCCCAGATTCTGGACTGTACTAGTATCTGACAATACTTGAACACCTAGTATCGACCGATACTGGTACAAGTTTAGTGTTCCAGTATCGGACGATACTGGTACAAATTCAGTGTTCCAGTATCGTACGATACTGGGACATATACAACGTTCCAGTATCGGGCGATACTGGAACACAATTATGTAACAGTATCGCTCGATACTGGGACAAATCACACTGGTAGCATATGAACCAGTATCGCCCAATACTGAAACATAAAACGTTGCAGTTTCGCTCGATACTGGAACACTATTTGGTGTTCCAGTATCTACCGATAGCATACCATTAAAATCGAACCCGTATCGAGCGATACTGGCAACGTTTATGTTCCATTATTGAACGATACTGGTATACAAGTATCTGGGACCTAAAGTACACTTTTTCCCCGGGGTTTTGGTATACCAGTATCTGGAACCTCAAGTACACCGTGACATTTTCCGTGGTTTCTTTTTTGTTTTTGACACATAACTCTTTTAATATTCATGCAATATTTACGTATTATATCTCAAATCAAAGGGAAGACTATTCTTTAAAAATCTATTTTTACGTAGGAGCAATATTTTGTTGTTTTAATTAGGAGCATATATATATCTTTACCTGTTCAGTCACATTTTAACTTAGTAGATAAGGCGTCACATTATTAATGGAGTGGATAGCATCATTGTTGGTTGTATATAGTGCACGTTTAATATACACCTAGCTGCTAGCACATAAAGTCCCTGACCAGGTGCTTTGAGGTTAGCTAATTCAAAATAGATAATCGGTACCAAAAATCTGAGATAAACATTGAATGAGCAAATTTCTTCTCCGCAGTTTGATACCTCATTCAACAAAATCGAATGGATACTTTTAAAGTTATGGCGATTTCAATGACCGCTAGGAAATCATTGATTTGTGTGTGATTACGCACTGAAAAAACTCACAGCTAATCAGCTAAGACTTGTATTCTTCACAGCCAGATACACCCTTTGTCCCGCACATTGCGGTTATCACTCCAGACCCATTCATCTGTCTCGTTCAGATAGCACACAGTTGACAATGACAGTAATCACACACAAATCAATGATTTCCTATACCTAGTGCAACTTTTCTGTTGCATGCGCGGTCATTGAAATCGCCATAACTTTAAAAGTATCCATTCGAATTTGTTGAATGAGGTATCAAACTGCGGAAAAGAAATTTGCTCATTTAATATATATCTCAGATTTTTTGTACCGATTATATATTTTGAATTAGCGAACCTCAAAGCACCTGGTCAGGGACTTTATGTGCTAGGTGTAGGCCCAACGATGTCTTTTCTGTGCGAATCCGGGCCGCGTGCGTGGAAGTCTGTTGCTCTACCGACTGAGCTTCACGGGTTAAGCTTTTTCACAGGTTGAACCACGCGCTGAGCATGGCACGAGGTTGATTGGGCCGCCGCGCGGTACAAGATTGTAGCACTGTCGGTTTTTGTTAAGTCCAGGAAGGTAAGGTTATATTCCAGAAATGTTAGTTTGACTATTTGCATGCACATCTGTGACAACCTTGTGCTCAGACACACACGTTAACATGCTTCTCTGCTTAAATTGAAGCAATGTTGAACTTTGAGCCCGGTATAGCGGCTACCTGGGACTTCTATCATAATGTTAAAGGCTTCTCAAGTTCATTTACAAAAACAAAATCAACTTTACCCGTCAAAAGATCTAAACATGCTTTGTTTGCTCTCGAATTTGCTATGAAGCATGAATCGGTAGTGGTAGTCATGACGTTGATTGTCTGATTTTGAAAAATAACAATGTTTGAACATTGAAAGGTACATAAGATAGATAGCAGCATAATATCGTATGTGCAGTTCAGTTTTGACAGCTGATTTTGTAAAGGAACTCTTCATATGTAAAATACAAACTTGGTCTTGATTATCATTGATCCCTACATGAACCTTGGAAAAACAAGGTAATTTATTCAAAGACCGATTTTTAATCGTTTTTCCTGTTGTGAAAATACAATGAAAATCACATTATTCAGACGCACATGTTGGAAAACGCTATCATAAACAACACTGATTCTTGTACAAAGGCAGTGCATATTCATACATTGCTTTATTAATCATCATACAGTGCTTAAATAGTGAATATACAGTGTACTCCTCTTTAATATTGTTAACAATATTAAGAACGCTACACCTAAAAAATAAGATAAAGTACAATTTGCAATTTTGCAGGACTCGCAGAATAGTGTAACGGGTAGGTGTATGGACCGTACTCATCAATTGAATCATCCCCGATCCTTATCCTACTATCGACTTATCTGCCTGTTGCTATACCGAGCGTACATGTTGAAAAACTACATGCAAAAATTGAAAGTGTACTGTGTTTTTGTTGGTTAGGGATACATAGCGTTGTTAATATTTAATTAATATTGACATTTAACATCTAAAATTAAAGAGAAGATATTTCTTCTTAATATTTTGAATAAAAGTATTACATTACATAAGAGCTATAGTTCTAGATTTATGTGCATATTTTTACCGGTAAGTGACCTTTTGAGCAATGTGCGTATTGAAAATATCAATACACAATTATCATGATTATGGAAATTATTACCCCCATTTTAGATGGATGATCGCAGCGGAATTGGAAACATAAAGGGAAAACCCATTCATAAACGCTAATATTTATTACATTTATTACGACTGCTTGAGACCCTCAAAAGAGACTTTGTATCCATGTTATAGTACTCGGTATTCTGGTTTCCAAGTAAACACAGCCTCTGTGGCGGCAAATCCTTCGCCGCGATACCGGGAGGACCCGGGTTCGAGACCGTGTATTTTAAGGTCTTTGTAATTGTTAGTCCCGCCAGTTCATCCGAGTCTTTAAATTAGTTTTACAAGTTATAAAACATCGAGATAAAGGGTGTTTCAAATAGATAATTGTAACGTATATTTATATGTTGTTTTAGTTATACCTAGACGTGTGACGTGATATGTGAGTAATCAAGGACTATTAATGAAGCTAACTCCAAACTTTGTGTATAACACAATGCTAAGCAACAAAACAAATCGAATCTTTACAATAAATATAGACACGTCCTTATGATAAGGCTAACTAATACCTTTAATGATAGCACGTATCACCAAGGTTGATCAATCCAAAGATTTTCTAGTACAGGGATTATGATCTCTATTGAAATGTCGAATAAGAACTGATACTATCAGCGTGTTTTTACTGAAGAAAAAAAGCAGGCATATGACTGCTAACGGATTAAAAGACAACAGATTTTAATCCGTTAGCAGTCATATGCCTGCTTTTTTTCTTCAGTAAAAACACGCTGTATGTGTGTTTCATAGCACCTGTATGACATGGCGTGTTTGAATAGAGCAGTGGATTAGTATGGGCATTGGTAGTCTCTTGCGACAACAACATGGCCCTTGTAGTGGCTGTTGTGACACAAAACTAACGTTAAAAACGAGATGGCACGGTGAAAGTGTAAATACTTCTGAAAATTTCAACATATTAAATTATCACATACATTCACCGTGTCCGATTGATTTTACTATATGTGTGATAGTTGTACATAACTTCTCCACCCAGTGTTGTTATAGAACTATAAAACTCGAACCCACGCGCACAATGGATAATGTGTGCATATTGTTCAGATCGGTACTAATAGATGCAATCGTTCAGGGAACGAGAGTGAATATTTATTGATGACTTGTTGTTGAGTTATTTCATGACAGGGCTAAATACTACACGTTCTTTATCTTGGTTCGAAACACACATAGCTTCAAACGACTTGGCGCACATAAGTATCCCTGTACTAGAAATTCATTGATCAATCAAACACGGAGATGTGATTACAACGATACCTATTGATCTGTGATAAAATTTGTTAAATTAAAGAGATCAAATGAGTCGGTTGTGTCTGTCATTATTTACAATACCCGTCGCTTTTCATTCATTTATTTCTCTTGCACATTTTTCTTTTTGTTCAACTTTCTTTTCTTCTCACGATAGTCGGAAATTGCCAATACAATTGTGTAAAGAAAAGGGTTAATTGCCGAATTAATCGGTAATATGACAGCAACAGCCCACGCGTATATCACCGGCTCAACTGTTATAATTTTAGATTGAACCAGAATGCACACTATCACAAGGGGTACCCAAGTGAAAAAGTCGGTGAAAACGACGACGGACATTTTTGCAGCAATACGAAATTCTTCGGAATAGCTTCGATTTCGCCCAGCTTTTATAGCCGATCGTTTGACGTTAACAAATATAGTAATGTAAAGACAAGCGACTAATATAAAGCAAATCATATTAACACCAATGAAAATTATGATAGAAAAATATGCCGCAATTTTGTGCCCAGTAATCGTATAACTTGTGTAGAAGATATCATTTATCTCAGAATTTACACGAATCAAGAGAGATTCAATAGCGATACTATAAGAGTAATCGGAGGTTTTATATGACGAGTATGACTTAAAATAGAACTCTACGGTATTGATCTGAACTGATGAGGTGGTTTGTCTATCGATTAGTCTTCTTACAATAGGAACACCAACACAAACTTCAGATACTTCAAACGCATTAGGATACGATCTAGAGAGAAAGACTGGTATAATACTGAGTAAAAGTCCAACGATCCAAATCAGAGCAGCGCAAACTCTTACAGATGTGAACCCTAACCGGTAGGCACTGAAGGGAAACGACGTACCTTGAAATCTGTCAAATGAAATTAGTGTTATAAAAAATACTGATACTTCACATGACAGTATTGAAAGTACACCAGCAACATTACAGACCGCCCCTTGCCGCCACTGATCAGAATAAGATGGGAAATAGTCCGAGTAGTAAAGGTCAGAAAATGCCAACAATAACATGTTTAACCCCATTAAAAAATCTGATATCGATAAATTTAATATGAGATATGATTGTACAGATAGTCGTTTTTCTGACAAACGCATAACACACACAATGCTATTGCAAACAACCGCAAAGTATCCTAAAAACCACATAAATAACCTAGGTGATATGTCTTTAAGCATTCTATTACATGTAAGATAAATAGGGCGAGCATTGGTGGAAATGCAGCTTAGTGCCTGTGTAGCAAAGCAACATGTTGCACTTTCATCAACTAGTATCGTTGTGTGTTCTACACCTCGGAAGGATTCATATCTAACTAGATATAAGGGGTTTGATCTTAAATCGAGGGCATTGATAAACGTGTTTTGAAATGCATCTGCTTCAATCGTTTGTATTTCATTGTTATACAGATCAAGTTCTACAAGTTTCGGTATACCGGCGAACATGTATGGAGATAGACTAGTAATATGATTATTAGACAGTCTAAGGCTCACAAGATCTGTGTTACTATCGAACAGACCTGACACAATTCTCTTCAAAAAGTTACTTCTGACACTAATTACCTGCAAATGAGTTAAATTATGAAATATTCCATAATTCAATTCGGTTATTCTGATATTATCTAAATATAGTATCAACATCGATGTCAGATATGAATTGAATGCTTGCTCTTTCAAGGTTAATATGTTGTTGTTGCTTAAGTCAAATAGTTTAATGTACCCAACTGACTCAATGGACGGAAATATTGTTAGGTTGTTATTTGAAATGTTTAAGAACATTAAATATTGTAATGGTCTAAATATCGATGCGTGTAGCCAACGCAGGCTGTTGCAACTGATATCCAGATAAAGCAGTGATGCCGTATTCTCAAATACACGCCTATCTAATTCGAGTAGATTGTTGTTTTGGAGACGGAGGTAGACAACTTTAATTTGGGACTGAAACACGCAAACTGGCGTTAAAAACAATGCATTGTGTGATAGAGTTAACATATGTAATTGTGAAAGTGATTTAAACAAATTTTCTGTTACATTGTGTAATCTATTATTTGATAGGTGAAGTTTAAATAACATAACATTTCCCATAAAAAGTCCTGCTGGAAGTGAAGTAAGTTGATTGTAGCTGAGATCTAATTTCATCAAATAACTTAGACTAGAAAACACGTGATTTGAAAGAGTTTGTATCAGGTTGTTATTTAACGAAAGATTTTCCAACTGATATTCACCAATCTCAGTAAAAGCATGCTCCGGTAACGATTTCAGGTTGTTATATTTTAAACTGAGGAATCGTAAACTGCTTTCAAATATCATCTCTTGAAGCGATACGAGGTTATTGTACTCAATGTTTAAATTACGCAATCTATCTAACCCATTAAACATGTCTGTGGGTAGTAATGTGATATTGTTGTAGGATAGTGTGAGTAATTCAAGCTTACCCAAACCATTAAACATATCTGTTGGTAGCAATGTAAGGTTGTTGTAGTCTAATGTGAGTAGTACAAGCTTACTCAAACCATTAAACATGTTTGTTGGTAGCAATGTAAGATTGTTGTTGGCTAATGCGAGTAGAAAAAGCTTACCCAAATCATTAAATGTACCTGGCTCAAGAAATGACAGCGAATTGAATTGAAGAGAAAGTTTGCGCAAATTTTTCAACCCTGTAAATAGCTCTACTGGTAAATACATCAACTGATTAGAGTTCATGGATAAGTCTCTTAACCTAACTGATCTAGCAAACGCGTCATATGGTAGTGTGGTTAGATTGTTGTCTACGATCATGAGCGATTTTAATTTTCTTAATTCGGAAAAACTGCCATTTGGCAAGGTTGAAAGACTGTTGTTAATTATATATAGTCGTGTTAAGCTTACCATACCGCAAAATACATCAACCGGCAACGTAGTTAACAAGTTGTTATCGAGACGGAGTACATCTAAATTAACCAATCCCTCAAAACTACCTGTCAGCAACGAATTAAGATTGTTGTTCATAACACTTAGTTCAAAACAGCTCACCAAATCTTTAAATATGTTTACTGGCAGGGAGGTCAAAAGGTTACCGTGAAGATAGAGATACTGTAACTTGGTCAATCTGTCAAAATTACTGATCGACAATGAATGTATGATGTTATCATTTAGCGTTAAACTAATCAATTGCGTAGATAACTTACTTGGCACCAAAGATAACTGATTGTGATAAAGTCTAAGAATTTCTAAACCGGTTAGACCAGCTGTCGGTAGGAAGGTGAGGTAGTTGTTGTGAATTATTAGTGTCGTTAAGTTAAACAGGTTTGAAAACACATTGATTGGCAATATACTGATTTTATTGTTACAAATTGATAGGGTCCGCAAATTACCAAGTGGTTGAAAAACATCCTCTAGCAATAAGTTGATCTCATTGTACTCGAGGTTGAGTGTTTCTAATTTGTGTAATCCGGCTAGACAACCTGTCGTTAATGAGTGCAACATATTATGTGTAATTGATAGCATCGTCAAATTATGCATGCTTTTAAATACACCAGACGGCAATGACGTCAGCAGGTTGGAATTTAGGTTCAGACTTTGCAAAGTTTCCAAACAATTAAGACTTATGTCTTTAGATACATTCACTCCCAACGCGGTAAACGAATTGTTGTTAAGAACTAGTTGCTCAAGATGAACAAGCCTGCCAAAAACATTAAGCGGCACCGATGAAAGGTTATTTACGCTGAGTTCAAGACTTTCGAGATTAAAGAGTCCGGTGAATGTATCTTCTGCCAAAGTTGAAAGCATGTTTCGGTTCAGGTAAAGACTCACGAGTTTATCAAGTCCAACAAATATATCCTTTGGTAAAATCGAAAGGCAGTTGAAGCTAAAGGTTAGACTTCTCAGATTACCCAAGTCAACAAAAATCCCCCCTGGTAAATATCTTAATCGGTTTGTACTAAAGCTTAAATCCAAAAGCCCCGATAATCCTAGAAATACATTTGGCATGATATAATTAACACGCTTGTTAAGAAAGTAGAAACGTTCGAATTCTACCGGATAAATTATCAGTATATTAGATTCTACACCCCCCTCACAAACACTAGACCATTTTCTATAACCAAGTGAACAGGTACACAAGTGTTGGCATTGTGAAACACCAATCGCATACCCAGACACGGCTTGCTGTACCATATCATATTCAGTTGTATTACACATGGGTAATATACTGGTGAGGTCAGAGGTCAACTGATTGACAACTATTTCGGAGCAGTTTACAACAGACACATTTCCTTCTTTTACTTGCACTTTACCGTGCACGTCAATCATTTGCAATTTAAACGCCTTTGTAACCAAATATACATTGCATGAGTTTGTAGTCATGGACAAAGATACAATTCTCTTTGAGCAACTCAACCCTGAATCTTCTAACTGTTCCAGAACAATGTAGGACTTTAAATCTATCTTACTTGCTATTGATACCTTAATGGACACGGCATTCCTCTCTTGAAGAGACATATCTACAACGCAGCGACTGACTGCAGTGTTATTTGCTACTATGGTGAAAGGATCTCTTGAAATTGACACACTGTTATAGGTATTGCAGAAAATGACTTCCGGGTCAGATAATACTTTAGACACAAACCCCACTATGGCTATTACAACTAAAAATACGTAGTTTGCATTACGCAATCCATACCAAATGGCGGCCATGATATTCTGAACTTAACCAGCTATGTTTAGTTTTATAAACCCGTGATAGGCAAATAATGTTTTTTGAAATTCACTTGACCGATGCAATTACATGGAATAGATTTATCACCCCTAGTTTCCTGAATACAAAATAATATACATCGCGTGTAGTGCATACAGGGATTGATTGTCTGTACAAGGTACTTCACGTTAAAGTTTCTATCATACAGTCCATCAACATAAATGATAAATCGTTTAGTATGTATTTCATCAACAAGTCTAATGATAAAGCAAATTCAAGATAGTACATTGATGCGTTACAGCATATTAATGAATTGCAAGTGCTTTAGTCGTTGGCAATTCAATCGTCCACAGCAACTTTTTTACAAATAGCACGCCCTCTGAGCATGCTGGAGTTCAAATATTGCAGACAAAATAGTGAAGCTGTGTCCACGCATACTCTAATTTTGTGTTATGTACAAAATTTTCACAGCATTAAAAGGATCAACAAATCGTATAAAATAATGTTATCTTACGGTCGGAATGCCAACCTTTTTGGTGATACTACTTCAAACAGATATATATGATGATGATAAAATGGTGGATATTGCAAGTTAAAGCGATTTTGTGTGCGACGCGACTATAGTGGCATTTACATCTGAATTCAGCAGAAGAATAATGCAGTAAATATCCTGTGAACCTACGTGTATAGGTATCTTGATATCACAAAGTCGGTTTCAACATTTTTTTTAGGACTACACAATGTCACAGTTACGGCAAATGACACTGGTTCGAAGTTGCTGTTTGGAGTCAATCGATAAATCACATGGGACCGCCGCTATAGGCTTCCAAATAAGACATCTGTGCTGCGGATGAAGAGAAGATTTTTCATTATTATTTAAAACTACCTGGGTAATTATCCTTTTTATAAAATTGGCAAGCACAGTCGGAGGGCAATAGTTCAACTGGGTATCAATTGACTAATTATGACGTTGAATCTAAATCACTAAGAAAATCACGAATCTGTTTGGTTTCAAAAGCACAGAAATGCTACAAAAATAGTAATAGCTACTGAAAGAAACTATGAAATTCCGTGATTCATTTTGTTTTTCTATTACTCTTGGCATTGCTTTTTGTTGCTTTAATTTTGAGTAAAGGGTTTTTGTTACTCACCCTGTTGACTCCCTGGATATGTGCCAGGTAGTGAGCAAACAAATATCGTGATATCATTTTTTTACAAGCCCTTTGTAAAAAGTATAAACTAATTTGGTGTTCTACAAAGTTTAATAGAGCGTGTTTCTACTGGGCAACTTAACGGTAATTAACGGTACCAAGCGGCCTTTTCGCCCAGTAAAAACGGCCCAATAACGCTAATTAACGCTAAAATATCTAACGGTAATTACTACCAACTTGAAAAGTGGATACACAGACTATATAGGAAGGGACATTCGAGTAGAGCGATTCTCGAAGTGCCCACCGCAAATCCATGGTTCTATGATTGTTTCGCAGGTAGCTGTTGCGATTAATGACCCATGATTTAATTCCGCGACTTAGGTTAGTGTATCTAGTTAGAAGAAATCACTATTTGTTGTGTACTAAAAATACATTTTAGGAATTCGGTCGATATCAATTGTAACCCATTTGGGCCACACAAAATTGAATACCTGTATACAGTCAGTCAGCAAATCAGGTTCTGCGCACTGTAAGGTCATTTTTTAAATTTTCACGGGATGGTGCTGGTTCATGCAAGCTCAGAAGAATTCCGAAATTGCCCGAATAGAAAAGCTCACTTTAGATCGCTTTCTCATTAAACCAGCGTATGCAGGATTTATTATTTTCTGCAACCCTTCATATCAAATATTGTTACTTACTGATTATATATATGGCCAATTCCATGCCAAATGTGAAAAACAGCCAAAATTTCAAATTGGTTTTACAAGTTTTTCTCCTCTATTGTTGGTAAGGGGTATATCTCTATTTATCAAGTCTGATATGATCTCACCTCAATTTGTTCGTTTTGGTCATTACATCATCGTTTGAAAATAGGTGCGCAAAAAGGATAATGCTTTTTTAATTTGGCTTGAAAAAGCTAGTTAAGAAAGTGTATTATTTGTGTAATATAAATTATTGCTTTTTGAATGCTATTTGTGATTTAGTTATTCTAAATGAAGCTTCCAATGAAAGTAAAAAGCAAAAAAAGTGATATCACTTGCGAAGGCGCAATGCGAGTTATCATTTTTACGTTCGTTCATTTTTTCCATTGGATCGCGTAACGTCCGTAACATTTTTTATCTTTTTTTTCCTCTTGGAGAAAACTAATTGGCCGATTTTAATAACATCACACATTCACTGTTAGTTTGTGATGGGTTCAATCATTGAGCAAAAATAAATAAAAATCTATAATTAAAAATACCTTAACGAGCTTTACGGACATTACATAAATCGTTACGGACGTTACAGCTTTTACTCAAGGCTCTGAAGAGCTTCGAAATGACACACCTTTGTGAGCTGTAACACCGAAAATATTAATTTGTCAAAAATGTGGTCTAATTTGACAAATGAGACCACATTTTCTTCAACAATGGTTTAGACTTGTGCACTGCTACATAGTCAGTGTAACCCAATTGAGGAAAAAGTACTGTTGACATTTGCAAAGTAGACAAGTCAGGAGTGTAACACTATGTAATTCTTTGATACTGTGTTGTCTTGCCACATATTATGCTATGAACTTGAAACTTCCAGAGTAGTTTCTGATAAGCATTGTTTAAAATATGTTAAACAGTTCTGTGACAGTTACATCTTTTGTGTATGAAAACTTTTGCCCTTTAATTCATAAGAAACTTTTCCCATTTTCAGTGGTAGAGATATACTTGATAGTGTTAGAGTGGGTAGTGTTAATAACCTTTAATATAGATACCTAAAACACAAACAAGCTTTGTGTGAATGAAAAAAATTAGCATACTCTGTAGTAAATATGCCATAAAACATAAATAGATGTTTTCAGACTACCCCTTCCATTATTTTACAACTTTAACCAACTAAGGGACCGTTCATTATTTATGGTGGAGGGGGGGGGACAAATTCGAGACTCGTATGTTAAAATTACCTACCCCCCCCCCCCCCCCCTACAGCTGAAACTGAAAATTACATGACCCCCCTGCTAACCAGTAGCTTTTTACACCCCCCTCCCCGAAAAAAATCAACTTGTCACATACTTAAGGGGCTGTCTTTAACTTTGGAATTTTGTTCATGCATAACCTGCGTTGTCAAATTTTATGATGCCCCTTCTTTTTATTGTGTGAAATTAGTAATGGCGAGCGTAGCGAGTTGGAATTTTTTTTCTCATATTTATACATTTTGGATGGTTTTGTGAGTCTTTATAACCCGAACAAGTTAGAACATTCTGAGCAGAAACGTATAATCCATTGAAACGTTCTACTTTTGTGAGCATTGGTGCAAAGCAGAAACGAGGTGAAAAGCATGCAACAAATCACATTTTTAAATCATGAAGGGGTCACACCACTAGATAGAGCTCCATAGGGATATGTAAAAACACCGATATAAAACTCTGTTTTAGACCACTAAATTATGAAATTGGACCCTATAGAGTAATTTTTTCTTAAAGATTATCACATTTCCCCACCAAAAAGTGACAAAAATAGGTAGGTTGACCTGCTCGATTTTCCAAAATATGCCCATGGAGTTGACTACCTCTCTGACGAGCTTGAAAATGTCGCCGTAATCGCCAATGTTTCCAGTAAAAAGCACAAATTTGAAAGATCTCTCAACATTTACCTAGATGATATTCACAGTTTTATAGTCAGGGTGCATGTAGGTGATGTCCCATTAATCATGTTAATCACAATTAATCAAACATCATAGGCATTTACGCAATTGTATTACTGTCAAGTCTTTTTAAATTGAGGATTTTGTGATACATACTTTCCGATTCTAGCTTTAAACACCGTCCTTAAGGGTAGGGGATACCCCATTTAGTGTAGTGCACCCTGAAATTGGATTTTGTATCATTATACACCCTGTGGCTCTAATGTCTCGACCGTAGATGATTATATAGATGTTTTTTCCACCATATCGTCGATTTGCTGTCCAGAAGTCGTCTGATAGTAAAGTTTTTGAAGTCGATAGGTTTTAAGAAAATATGCGCGAAGCCCCCCCCCCCCCTGTTCAAGAATAAAAAAGTTACATAACCCCCCTATTTTAACATATGAAAGTTACATGACCCCCCCCCCTATAGTTTACCCCCCCCCCCCCTCCACCATAAATAATGAACGGTCCCTAACATCAAAGTAACACAAGAAAAACACATGGATTTTATGACAAATTAGGGACAAAATGTCCCATTTTGATATTATTATTATTAATTTAAATACCGGTAACGTCCGTAAAGCTTCAAAATGTAACGTCCGTAACACTAAATCAACAGCATTGGACGATACGGGAGTATTTATTTCAAACTTGCTTTTCTTGTTAACATAGAATGGAGTCAGGGCTTGCTCAATATAGTTGACAGAAAAAAATAAAACAGGGAACTGAACAGAGATTTAAGGATATGTACCATAGTCAAAAAGGCACTTCATTTCAAGGTAACGTCCGTAACGCTCGTTTCTAATTTTTGTTGCTAATTAACTAAGAAAGCTAAAACAAAATTGCTTCATTATATTGAACATTAGAGTGTTTACTACTAGCATACTAAGAAATAAAGTGTTATCTTATCAGCAAACAGATGTGCTATTCAATTAAAAGTTGCAAGTTGCATGTATCTGTAACGTCCGTAACGGTGGAATTGGCCATATGGTATAATTCTTGATTTAAAATTCGTGGTGACAATTTCATAATTGTGTGATGTGCGACTAAAAACACTGGACTTGACCGTTTACAACATTTTATAATTGTTTGTCAACATAGACTTCAATAGAAAGCATTTTGATCGTTCATACAGTAAAATAATAGAAGTGTTTAGTATGAGAATAGGCCTACGGCCAAATATGTTTATTTTTTCGTTATTAGGTATTGGTTAATTAATTAAGAACCTAATTAATGTTCAATTATTCCATAAAAAATAGTAAAGTATTTATTTGTATTATTTGGATTTGAAAATGACTAAGACATTGATGTAATATATTACACTAAAATCGAATATGCTACAACCTTTTTATGAACTTAATTAGGGATACATTTTTAGGCCATTAATAATAATAAATTAATAATTAAGCATTTTGCTCTTAAAAGATAAAAAGTCACGGTTAATATTTAAAAGCCATGGTCAAATGATAGTAAATCATTATCTTAGCATAATTCAACAAGAAAATTGATATCAAATCTCATAATAAAGACGTTAGACTTGAACCGTTTTCAGGGATTCTGATTGTAATGTGAACAAAGTTATTATCCCCTAATC
Source organism: Ophiura sarsii (assembly GCA_035610835.1). Lineage (NCBI taxonomy): Eukaryota > Metazoa > Echinodermata > Ophiuroidea > Amphilepidida > Ophiuridae > Ophiura > Ophiura sarsii. The sequence continues at coordinate 42,714,901 of CM069441.1, forward strand.
TTAACGTTCTTACCTGATTTCGGACATTGGCTTCGATCATAAGGTATACTTTAGTCCGTAGTTCCCTTTACAAAACGGCAACGGTTAAGTGCACAGTATATCTATAAGCGATATCTATAACTGGCCACGCGTTGAATAGCAAAGATGGAAAGATCGTTGTCGACACTTTCTGAAACTGACAAAATGAAGAAAAGGACAATTGAAACGTTGTAAGGTCGCTCGGCATTGGCCACAAAAACTTTATAGCAGGTTCCTAACCGTGTGCAAACCGCATACTTAAAATAAAGGCGTTTACGACAATCGGTTGCAAAACGCGTACTTAAAATAGATGCATTAATGGACAATCACAAACGACGAGTTAAAAACACAATCGCGAGAGACAATTGTTTTAGCTGAACAAATTGAAGCGATTAAGTGTATTATGCGACGCATCAGTGGAAAATGGAAAATTACAAAACGAAGAGTTAGAAAAATACGAAACGCGTACTTAAAATAGATAACTTTAAAATGGACAATCACAAGCGACGAGTTAAAAACACAATCGCGAGAGACAATTGTTTTAGCTGAACAAATTGAAGCGATTAAAGTGTGCGACGTATTCTATACACCCTTTAATATTCATTCTTGACTGTGGGGTATATCCGTGAACTAAAAATAGGAGCATAATACAACACACCTTTAAACCGTGTTGCATTTTTATTCAAATATATTGCGAGGAAAAAAACCACCTGTTTTTTTTTCACCAATTTTCACCGATTTTGGCAGATGTTGGTGACTTTTTAGGTTTAAAAACATTTTTAAAAAATCTAAAAAAATCCGACCGATTGACCCTACTTGACAGGTCCGTCCGCCCGTAAAACATGGCGTTTTTTCCGTCGCCTTAGTGGCTGTTACACAATGATCATTGCTGTAACAATATCTTTGCAGTAGTATATTGTGACACTGCTAGCGTATAATATGTATGATCATTTATTGTCAAGAAGGACGTGTTTCAAGCGTGTTTTAAACTTGATATAAAAATGTACGCTTAAAAGCTTAAGAAAGTTTTTGATTTGAATTTTTGAATTTTTTAAGTGCTGTAATTATTAATCTATCAATAAAATGCATATAAAAGTATACATTTTTGGAAGGGAAATGAATCAGAGAATCCAAATTTGGCATCAATTTTGACCAACATTTTTGAATTTTTGAGAAAATTAATTTGTTGACCCATTTTTTTTTAACAAAGCTAACATAAATAATTTTGAGAATACCCTAATCGCTTGATTATGATGTAAAGACACTAACCTTTTAAAATGTTGACCAAAGGGTACCAAAAAAGTATAAACAATTGAACCTTTTTTGTTTTTGTGAGCACTTTTTAGTCAAAATTTCAAAAAAATTAGATTAGGTTCAAAAATGAGAAATCCGTTCTTAAGTTAGTGTCTTTATATCATCATTCTCTGGTCCATTTCCTTTCCAAAAATGTATACTTGTATATACATTTGAGTCATAGTTCAATAATTAAAGCACTCAAAAAATTAATAAAGTGACTTCCTTTAGTCCCCCCTTAAAAGGTTATTTGCCTAAATTTACCTGCGTTGCGGTCATATAATGATCCTTCAAATAATCGAAAAGATATAACTTAATTAACTAGGGCAGGCATTCTCAAATGGTGGCGCGCGCGCCACTTATGGCGCATCAAGGCATCCTAAGTGGCGCGAGAGTGGTTAAAATTTGTTTAAAAAAAAAATCATATCATGATATAGCCAGATTTCATAGGCATATGACGGTCAGATGTATAAAGACAGCAATTTTTCTCGCGCTGCGCGCGCATGTGCCCTCAAAAGAGTAATATTAGTTATTATGTTGCCTACATAGGCCTACATATGTTAAAATATTTTGTGAAGGGAATTTTGCCATTGTAAATTCTAAAAAATATGACCAAGTGGAGCTTCAACAAGTTGGTTACTAAAATGTGGCGCATCAGTAACTCTAGTTGAGAAAGCCTGAACTAGGGTATTCATATTTCTTCCCCGGTTGTTTTATTTGTTCACAGCTCTCAATTACTAATCATGCAAAAGGAAGATTATGATGATTATTCCTACGCACATTTCCAAGTCGCGGTTCCAAAACAAGCGCTACGAAAAAGAGAGCGAATTCTCTTCCCAATCGACCAGGTGGGTCCACATGAAGTTTCAGCCTTCTGATTGGCTAAAAGAGTCACGTGCCATTCACTTGCCGCGTGCCGAGAGTGTATAGTCGCGGACATCTCACGTGTTCCATATCTGTGATTAAAGGCTCGTTCATACTCCCGTCATTGGGAATCGCGCGCCGACGTCGGCCGACGCGCAACGACGGGAGTATGAACGTGCCATAATAATGGCAAGGAGGATAACTAATGAGGACTCACGATCACTCCGGCTTAAAACATCGACCGGTACGCTATGGCAAGCCAGACGCACAATAATTCGAAGAACACTGTTTTTCGCCATTGGTTTACAAATTGAAAACTACAATGCAAGTGCTTGTTCAAGGCCAACACCTGACGAAAGTCAAGTACTACTAGTCCCAGCTCGATTGTCAGAAGTTGGTCGGACAAACGTTATACATAATAACCCAGTGCCTGTGAGGGCAGTTTAACGTTTATACCTTATAAGTAACTTAATGATCAAGTTTGATATTTGTATATGCAGATGAAGGCCTAACAACTTGAAAACACACTTTTCCGGAATTGTTGGCGAAAATAACACTTTTTAAAGTCTTAATAGTCTCAATTGAGAGCAAAATATGAAATGAAAGACCTAATGAAAGAAAGATATGAAATTATGTAATGGAGACTTTGAAGTAGTAATACCTTCATAAAATATCTTGAATTAACCTTTAAATTATTTCATATCATCAATTTATCATGTTTAGTAAGATGACTGTCATCTGTGCGTATGCTTTTTCATTTTGGGAATTGGCATTAAATATTATTAATTCCAATTACACAATTATAATGAACAAACCGCCGATGAATTCCCTGTCCTACGTATATCGCTATCGGCTATAATTACTATAATTATGTTAGCGTGATAATGAAGCGAGTTTGTTGGCATTTCATCTAATTAAGCCTAATATTGTAAATTTTTCGACTCTAACTGTAATGTCAATTTCAAAAAGGAATATTAATCTTCATGTGCCAAGTGTACAATTAACAGAGAAATCTTAATCTAAAATTACGCAACCTGGATGGTTTATCATTGACGCTGACGTCTGCGAAATGCATACTAATTGATGAAATAGTTTTAAAGAAACTAAATGTACGTAGGTGTTATCATTTTTAATATTATGCTAATCGAGTGTTTTATTCTTAAAAAGCTGAAAAATGTTGTGATAGGCTTACTTCCATATATCCCTCAGTTAACGAGAGGTTGTGGTATGTTGACTTCCGTATATACCTCAGTTCGCAAAAGGTTGTGATATGTTGATTTCCGCATATCTCACCGTTAACGAGAGGTTGTGATAGGTTGACTTCTGTATATCCCTCAGTTAACTAGAGGTTGTGATATAGTGACTTCCGTATATCCCTCAGTTAACGAGAGCTTGTGATAGGTTGATTTCCGTTTATCCCTCAGTTAACGAGAGCTTGTGATAGGTAGATTTCCGTATCCACAGTTAAAGAGAGGTTGTGATAGGTTGACTTCCTTGTATGCCTCTGTTAACGAGAGGTTGCGATATGTTGACTTCCGTATTTCCCTCAGTTAACGAGAGGTTGTGATAGGTTGACTGTCGTATATCCCTCAGTTAACGAGAGGTTCCTCGGGCGTCACCCAAACATGGTTTCCTTTCCTTGACATCTCTTTCAAACTACCGGTGTGCACAAAGAGAAGGTACTGGGAGCTTTCCAGAAACCATTCTGACCGGTCTTGCTATTAAATGGTGTGTTTTGTTTTATTAACAATTCATGGTTACCCGGTTTATTCCAAACCACGAAAAGAAAATTGGGAATGCAAGTTTGATTGGACAGGGTGATGTGATCGGTCAAATGGTTTCTGTGAAGCTCCTGATATCTTTTGGGTGCACGGTTCATAAGGACTACATCATTAGTATCAAAAGGGTTAACATTCCAGGCGGGAAAAACGACGTTGTAATAACGTTGATTGTCAACGTTGAAAATCGTTAAAAAAACCCATTGTATCTGGAAGTCGACATCAACCATAGATTTCAATGTTGATTCAACGTCTTGAATTCTGGCTGCGTAATTGGAATTTGGTTGATATATAGTAGAAATTTGACTGAAAATATATTGAATTCTTCTTAAAATGTGCTTGGTAACGCTTCAACGCATTTTCATTCCTTGGCAGCCGGGAAAAACCTGTACCAAGGACGGCGTTGACTCTTTGAAGAATATGTTAGTATACAACGTATGTGCATTTCATTTGTGAACAATCACTTCCCTAATCCCTAAGGTAGTGCTGTCTTAAACATTCGGTAAGAAAATATGCTATATCGAATCTAACAAATATACATGTATAGGTGTTAACCAATGCAGTGACTAATTTAAACAAAATAATAGGTGTCAATGAATAAATAGTGCAAATTTACTCATTAGCATAATTGCAATGGTATAAATGAGTGCCGAGGCTCATATTTGTACCATTGCAATTATGCTTATGAGCTAATTTGCATAATTTACTCGGCTATATAGGGCCAAGTAAAATATCCACATGAGCTGGAAGACTGATTGTTGTAAACAAGAAGTTTTACAACTCCATTCAACAACGTTGAATCAACGTCAATACTTCAACCAACCACAAAATATAATTGAGAAGATGTTAAAATCATGTTGTTCAACAACGCAACAATATTTCAACGTTGATTCAAGGTTGAAATAGGGTTGAGTGCCCACTGGGACTGATAAGGACAGGATCACCAGGGACCTATCAAAACTGAGGTGATCAACTCGTCGGTGTACTTTACCATAGAAAAATCAATGTATGTTCCGGATATTCCTAGGTTTAACCGCGTATGGTATACACATGTAAACAGAGCAAGTTTTACAAACGTATTTGTTTTATCTCGATAAATATTTATTTACTCGATTTGTTTCTACGCAAACCTCTTCAGGTTATGTTTTACAGCTCATGCGATATCCGTCCTACATAGCATTAATCTTGTTTTGATTTAAATAAACAGCCCAATTTTCTCATTGGTACGAATCGAAATCTCTGACCATTTCAGTTGATGATGCAGTTGATGATCACAGTGTTGATCCTTTTCTGAGATAAAACAACTTGTCCCGTGGGTGCGCTACGAATTGAAAGAATCCTTTCTAGTGACAAATATATTTAATCCATGACAGCATTACGTCCTTGTCCTTTTCTACACATTATATCAGAAATGTTCTCGCAACGGGGAAAACAAACTGTATCCTCGTCCTCGATATATTTTAGAATTGGATATTTTCGCCCACAGTAAGTTAGGCCAAAGCGGTTAACTAGTTCATTATAAGGCTTTCCAAAGAAGAAACTCGTTTGGCTTCTATAGGATATACGACAACACATCCATTATAAATATGTTTGCACTGTTCCTTTAGTGAACAGAATGACCCAAGACATGATTTATATGGGGAAACAAATTTATCGTCATAGAGACGGCTCAGGCATATAGATACAATAACTAAAAATCAGGGAGTATGTATATTATATAGATGATTTATTAATCCTCGTTGAAAAGAAAAACACTTGATCATTGGACTATCCTGAACATCGGCAATATAAAATATATCGTTGACATTATTTTAGCTTAGATGAAAAAGCTGGTCAAGTAATTGGAGTGATTTTGTAACCCGTAGCCGATGTCATTGCTGTACACTTCTTAACTACATGTACACAAAGAACAATTCTTCCTATATATTTCAAAGATTGTATTCAATGTAACCATACAGGAACAATTTGTTCAACCAATACCAGAGAAGGCCAGGTAAGTGGCATAGAAGCCCTTACTGCAATACGGCCGTGTGTTTTGAACTCGCCACCCTTACCGTTGCATGTCCAGATTTTTACATTTTACACCATCTGAGATTCGAATTAGCATATCGCAATAACTATTTGTTCTACCCCATATAAAGTATATATTTTCTGAACGGTAATCTCACAAGGAATCCAAATATGCTATTGGAATTTAGATAAGACCTAATGCTAACATGTTGTGATTAAGAATGTTCAAATATATCGATTTTGTTAATATTTTGATTTAAGCTCAAATAATAATTTGATACCTATCCCAATCATAATATTACTGTGCATATTTAAGTTCCTCATGCAATTACCCATCAGAACATAATAGTTGTTAATGGTAAACGTGTTGAAATATAGTATATCGAGAAGTAAATGAGCACAAACGTTTAAATTTCATAATTATTAGAGTTTACAAGTATATTTTTTTTTTGGTATGCACCCTATCCTGATTTAACGGCATTTTTGAATTCCCTATTTGAGAGCTTTCCAAAAATGTATAATTTTGCTATCATCGGTTAAATATTTCTTTTGTTATAGTCATGTATGTAAAACCGATGAATTAGGGCAAGTTCACTGTGTAGCGAATAGGGAAAAAGCCAAGGACAACGCAATCGATTCATGATTACAATTGTTGCACAATAGTTGTCACATTTGTTGAAACAGAATCTTATAGAATATAAAATAATCTATAAAATGAGAGCAAAAATCATGTTTGTATCATACAGGAATGAGGAGTTATAGTAAATTGAACGTAGAATTGGGAACATTTTCTATATTCCCCATAGAGATTGCACACAGCGCCGCCGCCACCGCCGCCGCCGCCACCGCCACCACCCCTGACTTTCACAACATAATCAATCATATCTCAGCCAGACATTTATAGAAATACCTGATTATTGACACAATGTAGCTAGATAAATAGGCTTTCACATGACACCTCAACCATAGCTCTACCACATTTAGTTGTTGAGTTAATAGAGAGAGATGGATGATTCGTCACCAAAAATGCAACGCCACCACCCTTTTTGGGTGGTGAGTTCAAAACACATGGCCATACATCAACCGTCGTTACTGTTAACTATTCCAAGTTGATTAGACGGCTGAGCGCGCTTTCCTGATAAATACGAGCGTACGTTGATTTTAGCTCTCCTACACACGTACAGAATAAGTGTCGGAATACAACAACTCAAACGACAAAATAAAATTTGTTTTGACCAGTTTAGTAATTACGGAGCAATGAGCGATTATGTAACAGAAGTCAACGAACACATCCCTCAAAGTTTGTGTATTATACATATTTTTATTTGCGCGGGTAGTTACATACTCATTCTATTTTCAATTAGCCAGAACTATTGAATACTTTGATGAATGCATTTATTCATGTTATAAGAGTACTAAGTAATCGATATTAACACTCATAAAGACCAGAAAACATAACAATACAACTCATTGTAATTAACATTAATTTCTTTTTCCATTGTGTCAATAATTTAACCTCTGTGCAAAATTGGCAATAGATAAATCCTTGATAATTTGTATGCGTAATGATATTGGTTATTTTAAACTTTGTCAATAACTGAAATTGTTCAGACCATTAAACCATCGGGGTTTTTTCAATTGTGATAAAAAGATTGAACGCATCGTGCAAATTGGCGATAGTAAACTTCAACATTTATATATGTATATATATCAAGTTTAACCCTCGTCCTCCTGAGACGTTTTTTGTAATACTGGGGGGGGGGGGGGGGGGGGGGGGGGTGGGGGGGGGGTCCCCTTAAAAAATCCAAGCAGAGTATGCATATTTGTATACCATAGTATAACTAGAGGTCTCCTCTATCCATACATACCAAAAAAAAGTGCAAACATTCCAAGCATGACGTAAAAATCACGTCTCTAAACATGTCCGACCTCAAAATCCCGCCTTATTTGTCTGTACAGTGAAATATAGGACAAAATTGAAATGTTCGTCAAAAAAGTTCCAAACAACAACATTTCACACCGTATGTATGTTTGTAAGTATGGTAAATGATGTTTCTGACATTTACTATAAAATTCAAGACCAACCCCCCCCCCCCCTCCTCCCCTACCCTCAGACTTTGACGGCTTATCCTACCCTCGTGTAAGGTGGTACTCTCAATTTTGTTTTCGTAAAAATGATTGCAAGGGATGTAAAAGCGATCACCAGACGACCTAGGTCTTCGTCCTTTGCGTTTTAGCGCAATCGACGAAATTCTTACCCCCCCCCCCCCCCTAGGAGAACGAGGGTTAACCCCCCCCCCCCCCCCCCCCCCCCCCCCCCCCCCCACCCCCCCCCCCCCCCCTTAGGAGAACGAGGGTTAAAATGTGATGAACATATTAAACCTTGACAACTTTTATGTGTAATAAATATTATGTTGAACAAGAAAACAAGTTAATGAATATTAATCTTTGAGAGAAGTATTGATTAATTTCTTGTCGGCGCTTTCTGAATCACTCAATATGAGCAAACTTGGATGGAAGTGTTCTTTGACTACTTTTACGTAATCGCTAATTTCTTCCAATTATAGTTGGTTTGTTACGAACAACTAAAGGTGCGAAGTAATTTGTTAAGACACAATTTATATAGCCTATAGTCAAATAGTGATATACAAGCAGTACTTGATGATTGAGAAGCGGAAACATTGATTGCGCTGTGTCTGGTACAGGCCTGGTGTGGTGCGGCAACCATCGTAATACAGAGAGAATAACCTTTAATAAATCTCAATATTCCAGTGCCTTAAAATTTAAAGTAATATTATTTGATTTTGTGTAAATTTGTACACTCATTTTGTTCTCTTTTATAATGAAGCTTGACTTATCAGTAAATACTTTGCTGGACCCGTAAATCTATATTGACCGTGATTTCCGTAAATATATCACAGAACTGTACTAACTCACAAAGGACATTGAATAGTTAGATTATTGGGAGATATTTTAAAATTGCTGATGCGTTTAAATTGTATATTTGGTTAAAATAATGTGATATAATCGAAGGCAACTAAATTAGCACATTAACACTGAAAATCCCTCTGGTCATTATCCTCGTCCATCAATATAAGCTTGATAAAAGGTCATTGATTTGCAATTTCTTTGTAATATACTTAATTAGTTAAAGGTTAGCAGATACATAAATAGCAATATAATATGTGAATTTGTTTAGTACACTTTTCTTTATGAGCTCTAATAAAAACGTTGACAACAATATATGTACTGCAATTTATGCAATCTGAATAACATCCAATTGTGTGGTTTGTTTTAAATTATAACCCCTTCTTGCTAGTTGATTATCGCCAAAACAAGTAAGTGCAATTCCTGTATTAGCCATGTATGTAATTAATCTGGGCCTTATAAGCTGTTCAACCAATGCGAACGAACAACTAACATACCTTGTTATACAAAATGTTGTCATATCCGTTTTTACTCAAATGCAGGGGCGTATCCACAGGGACTTTTGCGGATGCCCAAAAATTGAAGAAAGAAAAAAGGAAGAGTAAAAAGCAAGAAAAAAGCTATGAAAGTTAGTCAAATTCAATGAGTTTATGAGGGGGTCCCCCCCCCCCCCCCCCCCCCCCCCTGAGCCCACAAATTGGCCCCTCCATGAAAACACTTCTGAATACGCCCTTACTCAAATGCTATGAGGCGTTACATATAGTTACATTGCGCATTACATGTTGGGATGTCCTAAATCATATCAGACAATATTCAAAAAGTGACACTTTACGCGTGTTGATTTACCGGATGAAATACGTTAATTTCAACATGTGATTAATGTTCTGGAATCATAATCAAAACCTATTTTTGTATTAAAACCGTTGGGGATACAAAAAAATATCTCTTCATCCTTATGCAGACTTTTCATATTCATGATTCTTATGTATACGAAGTCTGCTATCACATTGTATAAATGTGTATAGAATTGAAGTTCCTGTATGTTATCATTGTATCATTGTCCAATAGAAATGTGTCTGATTATAATGATAACATTCAGCATCCTTGCTAAATTAATGATATTACCAGATCTTATCATGCTCATTGCAACGCTTTTTCTTTCTTTCGAGAGGGATCAGATCAGATATGTCTCGTATATCAGACTTTTTTTAATCGACTTTCATTGCCGACTTGAAGTCAAAATGTCCGTGCATTGCTCACAGCGAAAACTATCTATACGGCAGCGACATTTTGTTGCCGAGTAATGGTGTACGAGAGAAACCATGATCATCACTATTTTATACACAATTCGTTTTTAAATGCAAACTGACGTGTTTCATTTCTGAAGCCGTTTTTATTTACAACATTGGCAAATTAAACCCAACAACTAGTTTATGACAGTTTCCATACGAGGCCTTTTCACATTTCGTGCTACAATAACACAAGTTGACAGCACATATCGATGCTTGTATAAAAATGTATGACATGTCCTTTGTAATTGATGAATTCACACAAAAATACCCAGTGATCTATAAAACTCCCGCACCAGATTTCATACATGCACTGTCAATGTCCCAATGAATAGTTACACTGAGATTTCTCGAGGTTGTGACGTCTATGAATAATATCCGCGTCGTAAGTGCGCGGTTTTCTCGTCACCTTATGTATGTATTAATCTTGATATCCATGCCTCTGTGATATGCTCTGAGTTTGTTGTGTTTTGCTTTAAATCTTGTTATTTATGGTCAAATAATACAGGTCCATTTTAATAAACGCAAAGATATTCAAATGAGCTAAATTAGTATTTGGATTGAATTCAGGCTAAACGTTAAGACAAAACTTCGTCAGATTTGACTTGGTTACTTCCTTCACAAAGAAATCTATACATTTCTAAAGCTTGCTGTTCAAACTTTAATAACCATGGTTACGTTCTAGAAATTCTATTCAGTCAATGTCACACAGATTGGACAATGATTCACCGTAGGAAACGCTTCAGACATAAAAGTTATTTTATGCTATTACCATGCTAAATTCAAAATGTTCAGACTCATTGTCATCACTAGAACTGGTTCCATTCATCGGCACATATTACTTACAGCAATCATGGATAGATAACACATTTAAGGGCCCACAAGAGCTCCATTTCACTAACTACTCATTCTATTGATTTCAGGCCTAAACACATATCAGAAAACCCAAAATATTTGTTACGAAGCCAGTAGCAGATATACGCCAAATATGGTGTTCTGTGTCGATATTTACGTCGACGATATTAACTAAAAATAATACATTCAATACTGCAGTCTGCATCACGCGCTATAGAGCTCTTGATTAAGAAGCATTAGCACGAGGGTATTAAATTGGTATGAAAGCATGACAACTGCACGTTTTATGTGCTCTTGTCAAATCACGCTGCTCACTCACGATAATGTGTGCATAACACAAGAAAAGCAATAGAGTACGATATGACCCGGCATACTATTTCATCACAATCTATACTTCTTCCAAGGTTCGGCAAGATGCTTTACCGAAGCGTATTACCCAACTCTGAATTCATTCTAAAGTTGCTACAAATCGAGAGTTCATATCACTTTCAAGGTACTCGATATGATGAATACTCAACAAAAAGTGGCGTGCTTTGCGTCGATAAGATTAAATGTCACCGCAATATTGTGTCCATTGTATATATTTGGTATGTGTTGTGAATAAATTATTGACATCGCATTTTGTAGCAACATATCGTCGGGTGTATTACATAGTGACGAATATTGATTTTTGTTTTACCATTTTTAGTAAGTAAAAAGGTATTAAGTATCAAATTCTTTAAACTGAAACTCACAATAATTGTTCAATATAACCTTAATGAAAAATTTGACAATTTGTACGTAAGTTTAGAACAAAATCGTTGGTGTTTTACATAGTGACGGTAGCCCTTTGTCATAGAAGTATTTAAGCATTTCTTAAGCCGGGTATTTAAAATACTACTTCTAATCAAAATTGAATATATTACTGATGCAAACGAAATATATGTAATACATTTCTTAATATTGTTATTAAGGGACATTTACAAAAATATAACAGTTTAAAGGGGCGAATCATGGTCATCGACTCAGCATCCGTCACTATGTAATAAACATAAGCAAATATATCAAATTCGACAATCACCGACTCTTGTATTACTTACCGACGGATGAATAATGCGTTTGGCAAAAATTCACCATCTATCACTATGTAATAACATTAATCCGCAATGACCGTATTTTAGTGTTACGGATTGGACGGAAAACTTTGTCATTGCATTTTATCTTCTGCAGGCCGGCTATCAGGTAAAAGTGTATGATAATGGGATAATAAACATTTTCAAGAGTTAATTTAATTAATTTCTTTCATTGAAATTTACACTGTGTATGGAAGTGATGCGTACCGACTCTCTAGAATTCGCAATTTTCAAATGCGATTTCCTCAGAAAGTCACTTCCGTATTATGTTTAACATCCGTCACTATGTAATACACCCGACGATATAAGATTAAATCATAAGCTATACAGGGTGAATCAAAAAAATATTGACCTTGATGTGTGTATATTATACATATATTGACTGCTATGAGGGGCATGGTCAAATTATAGGCCCTCGGTGATCTCAAAACCATACTATGCCCCGAGGCGTAGCCGAGGGGCATAGTCGGGTTTTGAGATCACCGAGGGCCTATAATTTGAACATGACCCGAATGAAAGCAGTCAATATTTGATTTATATACCAAATATGTAGATTGTTGTCAATTGATTGGTTAAAAGAATACTGTGATTAAATAGGCCTTTGTCTTTTAGGCCTAATATATTGACAAATTCAATATCAATCAATTCTGATTAAACGTAATCACCTTTTGCAGTGCTTTTCGTCGTTTTGTTGCTGAACGGAAATGTAATCGACTTCCGAATTTGGAAACCTTTTTGTAGGTGTATGCTTACCGAAAATTGATATGATTGTCATGCGTATTTCACAAGACACGTTGTATTTCGGCTGTCAGCTAAATCAATGATATCTTAGATGCCCTCTTCGTCGTAAACAAGAGCAGACCAAGGTGTTTTTTCATCCATTTTTAAAATGTCTGCACCTTTATAAATTACGAACAACACTACCAACTACACACGCACCGAAAAAGAAAACAAATTTACGAATAAATCAAAGGTCAGCCTACCGCCGCGAATATACAGGGTGGTAGGGTGGACCAAACAAATCATTCACCGCGTCTTCGCCGTATTATTACGTTCCATCAATCGGGCGGCAATCGGGGCGATTCGGATGATTCAAAGTTTTCAAACCGGGTCGCAGATTGTTTGACCGTCAACCTTGGGCTGTGACGTCATCAAAAAAGACTATGCCCTGGGCATAGTCGACTATGCCCCGGACATAGTTGTTTTTCATGACGTCACATTGAAATTGAAGGCATAGCTTGATTATCCCCTCACTTTTAACCAATCAAATGACAGGAATCTATGTATGCGGTATATTAAAGATAAGATAGCATTTGTGGTCCAGCGGAACAGCGTAGGACTTATAATCATGAGGTTGTGAGTTAAAAATGAAGTAAAATTAAATTATGTTCTTATATATTGCATTGTCAATTAATGAAATGGCGTTCAAATCCTTGGTCTTTGGTAAAAGGGATGAAATCAAGTCTCACGTAAATGTGCATCACCAATCTACAACTTTCGTTCTGCGCGTCTCTGAGTGTTTGTTTTACCCGGGCAATGCCCTCGTGACGAAGCAGACGAAGCGAACCCCGTTGTAGATTGGTAAAACACATACGCTGAAACATGATTTAATCCCTAAGTGACGCCCTATCAGCTGATCAAAAAATAGAAAATCAACATTGGGATTCAAACAGCAAATCAGAAAGGTCAATATTCTACATATTAGAGTGGGTGAATCCTACGTTGTGCCAGCTACAAATGTACGCAAATTAGGGGTCATGTTTGACTCAAATTTAATAATGGACTCTCATGTGATAGCAGTGTCGAAGGCTGCTTTCTGCTCAATCAGAAATATTAGCAGAATTCGTAAAATATCTAAATAGGGATGCAGCTGAAACCTTTTATGCATATGTCACTACAATCTTAAGTTCAGTAACTCACTTCTTATGGAATTACAATTTCACAACTCTTTCGCCTTCAACGATTGCAGGATATAACCGCCCGGATCAATACATATACCAAGAGAACAGAGCATCTAACCACTGTATTAGCAGACCTACACTGGCTTCCAATTGAACAGACACAAAAATACAAGATATGTATTATTATTTTCAAAATCTCCCACTTATTTGACAGATCTCGTGCAACCGTATGTTCCAGGGCATCGCGGGCTACGCTCGTCAAAACAAGGACTTCAGCCAAAAAAAAATTTGCAAAACTTCAATGGGGAGAGCTAAGTTTTCAGGTCGGAGCACCAAAACAAAATGGACTAACTTGTCTGAATATGTGAAACTTTCAAACTCTATAAACAATGTTAAGAAAAACCTGTATATATCGTATTCGGAAGCATTTACCGAATGTGACTTTATTCATCTTTGTAATTTTTCATGCATTGTATAATATGCGTGTTTTATAATATTTTGGTTGTTATGCAGAGAAGTACAGCGACATGAGCGTCGCTTATGGCGGATACAGGCGCTTTATAAATAACCATTATTCTCATTATTCTCATTAGAGTTTGTCCATAAAACCAAGTAGAAACAGGTGGTTTTCTTTCTGAAAATCTTAAACACGGTATTAACTATCCTTGCTGCTATCAGCAACATGGATAACCGTTACATGACTCAAGGAATTCGCTTTTTGAATTTTGTGAGTGGTGTAATTATTGAACTATGACTCAAATGTATGTAAAAGTATACATTTTTGGAAAGTAAATAGGTCAGAGAATTCAAATCTTGCATCAATTTTGACCAAAATTGTTGATTTTTTGAGAAAATCACAAAAAAGTACAACAAAACTAACAAAATTAATCCTGAGTAAAAAGTTCCCAAATTGCAAGATTATGATGTAAAGACACTAACTTAGGGAAGATTTTTTTTTTTGGGGGGGGGGGGAATTAAAAAATCACTTTTTTGGCGTTTTTTTTGGTCAAAATTTCAAAAAATATTAGATTAGGTTTTAAAAAAAAGAATTGACGCTAAGTTAGTGTCTTCACATATTTTTTGTTGTTTTCTCAAAAAATCAACATTTTTGGTCAAAATTGACGTAAAATTTGGATTCTCTGATCCATTTCCTTTCAAAAGATGTATACTTTTATATGCATTGATTAATAGTTCAATAATTACAGCACTCACAAAATTCAAAAAATCAAATCAAAAACTTCCTTGCGTCCCCCCTTAAGGTGAGAATAAAGGGAAAAGTGTACATTAGGTCCAAGGTACTGGTATGCCAGTATCGTTCAATACTGGAACATTAAAGTTGCCAGTATAGATCGATACTAGTACAATTTGACTGTTCCAGTATCGGTCGATACTGGTACACATGATACCAGTGAGATTTGTCCCAGTATTGAAAAATACTGTAACATATTTATGTTCCAGAATCGCCCGATACTGGCCCATTTTATATGTGCCAGTATCGGCCGATACTGGAACACTGACTTTGTACCTGTATCGAACTATTCTGGGTGTTCCAGTATCGGACAATACTAGTACAGTCCAGAATCTGGGATCTAAAGTACACTTTTCCGAGCTTTTAAATATGTTATCAAGTATTGTCTTGAAAACTTCACAAAGTATGAAGAATTGTTTATACGTTCATATTCAATGAAGATATTGGCCAACTTTTGACGAGAAATATTTGTCCTGTTTTTTTTGAAAACGGGACCTGAATATTTTGACTCATCCTGTATGATAGGCTCTAGCTACGTCCCGAAGATCAAAAAATATGAAAGCGTGTGTCCGCATGGCCCTAGCGACCATGTAAACAAACAAACAAACAAACACAAAACCAAACACGAAACCAAACAAATAAATAATAAAGAAAAACAGAAAAACAAAACAACCTTTGTAGTGGTAAATATATTTCGCGTGCTGCCATGTTTAAAGTAGCTTTTCTTTTCGCCTTTTTTGTTCTTTTACGAGTAGGCGAGTTCTCCAGTCCTAGCAATGCGGCGGATACTTCTCGTATTATTTTTAAGGATCAAGGGATGGTATTGGTAATCCGTTATTCAAAGACAGACCAAAGGGGATCAGTTCTATGTCCCAGATCTTTACCAGAGCCTCCAACAAGGCATTCTGCCCCATTCAGGCAATGTCTGAGTTTTTAGGCATAAGGAATCCAGTTGATTGGCCATTGTTATTCTACTTCAATAATTCTCCACTCACCCGGCATCAATTTTCCTTTGTCTTAAAAAAGGTCATACATGTCGTCGCTGTTCTGACATACCGGCACATCACTTTACTTAATTCTGTTGTGATGTGCCGGGATGTCAGAACAGCGACGATGTATTAGGCTTATCACAAAAGATACCCCCATAGTTTCAGAATCGGTGCTGCTACATCAGCTGCCATGAGTAACTCCAGACATAAATGCAACCGCAGTGGGATTCGAACCCGTGTTTCCTGACTCATAGCCATGCGCCCTACCACTGAGCTAAGTAAGAGCGACGCTAATTATTGTGAAACGAATTAATATTATAGTTGACCATATTAAATTTCTGTTATTTTTCACTTTTATCATAGGTTTCTCGCCCAAAAGTTGATTGTATGCTGTAAAACAATGCAATTATGATTTAAATGTTATGAATAACCCTACTTTTTCAAACGATTCTAGACACTCTATTTCGTTCGTAAATTATTGTGCTCTCAAGGTTTGTCAATTAACATTCACGTCACAGCCAATATTCTGTCGTGGGATTCGTCATTGCACTGCGGGCTTTATATAATATGATGGACATGCGTCGACCCGGGTGCGTTTCGTGTCATGTGACTTTTACTTTTGCCCAGGGCAAACACTTGAGATCCGCAAGTCCCTTTAAGCATGATTATTTGCTTCAGATATTCACATAAAATAATATACAGATTTGTTGAAAGAGTTTCACACGCTAAAACCGTGTTTAATATGAGAATACGGCCCAATATGTTTATCTTTTCGTTTTATAGGTATTGGTTAGTTAATTAATCCATAAAAGGTAGTAACATATTTATTTGAATTCTTTTGATTTGAAAATGACTAAGATATGGATGTACTATATTACACTAAAAATCGAATATGCTACAACCTTTTATGAACTTAATTAGGGACACTTTTAGGCCTTTAATAATAATAAATAATTTAATTAAGCATTTTGCTCTTAAAAGATTTTTAAAAAGTCACGGTCAATATTTAAAAGCCATGGTAATATGTTAGTAACTTATTATCTTAGCATAAGTCAACAAGAAAATTGATATCAAATCTCAAAATAAAGAAGTTAGACTTGAACCGATTTCTGTGATTCTAATTGTTATGTGTACTAAGTTATTATTTAATGCTGATTCATGCGTTTGTCACATCAAAGCTAGATTCGTGCAACTCGCTTCTGTTTGGAATGCCGGAATGTGACATATCAAACTCGCTCGGCTCGTTTTGCGCGTTTCGCGACACAAACACATAACACCCGCACTTGATGAGCTTCATTGGCTACCTGTTCGACAGAGGATTTCTTACAAGATTTTGCTGTTGACCTTTAAAGTATGGTATGGCACCTGATTTTATTTCGGATCTGATACGTCCTTATGTTCCTGCCAGAGCCTTAAGATCTGCTTCAGAAACGCTACTCGTTGTTCCCAGGTCATCTACAAAGACTTATGGAGATCGAGCATACGCATCCGCTGCCGCGTTTTTGTGGAACAGTCTCCCTATCAACGTCCGTCAAGCTCCATCTCTAAATATAAAGTCGCGACTAAAAACACACCTATTCAAGCAATATTATTATGTCTGATCTATGATTTTCTCATCTCGTTAACCAGTTTGTTAATGTCATAGCAATTTCTTTTTGTGATTTTCGTGTTACTGGCTGAGGGTGTAAAGTGCTGGCAACCTCTCCCCTCAGTTCAGTCTTGTGCCGGTCACATCAACATCAACTCAATAATATTTTTGCAGTGCAATTGTCATGTGCAGGCCACATAACCATATTCTTGGTATGTTAGGCATTTTTAACTATAATATTTTTGTTTTTATCTGCTTTCTTCATATATTTATATTGTATTTTATCATTGAATTGTGTCTATTTTTGTATTTTTTATGCATTTTTATATATTTGTTGGTCTTTTTAATGATTCGTTTTTTAATGTGTATGTAATGATGGTGACTATTTTTGGCCATTCATGTAAAGCGCATTGAAGCTTTGCGTACTGCGCTATATGAGTCCTGTATTATTATTATTATTATTATTATTATTATTATTATTATTATTATTATTATTAGGATTATTATTATTACCTTTTTCCCCTTATGGTTGTTATTAGCGTTATTAGCGTTATTAGCGCATTGAAGCTTTGCGTACTGCGCTATATGAGTCCTGTATTATTATTATTATTATTATTATTATTATTATTATTATTATTATTAGGATTATTATTATTATTATTATTATCCCCTAATCTTAACGTTCTTACCTGCTTTCGGACATAGGCTTCTATCCTGAAGTATACTTTTTCTGAAGTTCCCTTTACAAAACGGCAACGGTGAAGTACACAGTATAAGCGATATTTATAATTGGTCACACGTTGAATAGCAAAGATGAAAAGATCGTTGTCAACCCTTTTTACCCTTTCTATAGCTGACAAAATAAAGAAAAGGACAATTGAAACGTTGTAAGTTCGCCCGGCATTGGCCACAAACTGTTATACCAGGTTCCTAAATGTGTGCAAACCGCATGCTTAAAATACAGGTGTTTACGGAATAACAATCGGTTGCAAAACGCGTTCTTAAATAGATGTAATGGATATTACGAAACGACGAGTTAAAGAACACAAAACGCGTACTTAAAATAGATACCTTAATGGAGAATCACAAACCATGAGTGAAAAAAAAACACAATCGTGAGTGACAATTGTTTTAGCTGAACAAATTGTTGAAAATTAAAGTGTATTATTAGGCATAGCGCAAGTCATGATGTACAAACCTGCCACGCACACATTTCGTGCACAATTGAGAAATGTCTTTTGTTTAGGTAAACTTCAAATCTATATAATTTATAAACAAACGAAGATGTATATAAAAAATGTGATCTTTTCACGTTATATAATTTAGTTATGTTCTTGATATTGTGGGGAGGGTCGATTAATTAACCCTCATAGAAATATGTTAGTCTTTTAAGAACATATAGTTATTAACATAAAGAGGTTCAACGTTGACAAAAAACCATGTTTGGCTCAAAATGGAATTTCGTGGCAGGTTTTTGACAACATTTGGAGAATTTAAAATGACCATGGCACCAGAAGGCATTACTCGATTAACATGATTCTTGCACCAAATTAGATATTTTACCAAGATCTTTAAAATGCCACTTCTTTTGTTGAATTCCAATATATTTGAAATTTTAGCGTGCATCAGAGGGTATTCTATACACCCTTCAATATTCATTCTGTGACCGTAGGCTATGTCCGTGAACTCAAAATAGGAGCGTAATACAAAACACGCCTTTAAACTGTGTTGCATTTCTTTCAAATAAAACAAAATGTTGCACAAAACGTCAAATTTTAATAAAGTATTCTGAAATCACATACCATTTTTGGCTTCATTGACTCACAGATAGTGGAATATACATGTATGCCTTATCATCTGTATAGTGTAATTTTTTTAAAAAGCTGATATCATATACTGCGTTCGCACCTGTATGACTGATACGCTGTATCTGAATGTATGAGGGTTCCTGTTGAGCAATCTTGAACTGAGACACCCATAGCTTCAAGATGCACAATAATTCTAAGAACAATGTTTTTCACCGTTGGTTTACAAATTAAAAAACTACAATGCAAGAGGTTGTTCAAGGCTAACCCCTGACGAAGCCCAAGCTCTGTTAGCCAGAGTTGGATTGTTAGAATTTTGTGGTCGGACAAACTTGTCCTCGAATTCGGCGGTTTCTCGTCATATTTTGAAACGTTTCAACGGGGGTTTGCCCGTTGTATCGGAGTAAAGTACTCATTTTACCTTTTATCTAGTTACGCCATACAATAATCGTATAAGTATCATAAATGACCCAAATTTGATATTTGTATATGCGGATGAAGGCCTAATAACTGGAACACACACTTTTACGGAAATGTTGGCAAAAATAACACTTTTTTTAAAGTCTAATAATATTCTCAATTAAGAGCAAAATAAGAAATTAAGAAGATTTAATAGAGCAAGATATGAAATTATGTAATGGAGACTGTGAAGCAGTTGGTATTCGTTGCTTTTGCACCTTGGTAAACTATCTTGAATTAACCTTTAGATTATTTCATATCATCAATTTATCATGTTTTAGTGTTATGACTGTCATCTGTGTGTATTCTTTTTCATTTTGGGAATTGGCATTAAATATTATTAATTCCACTTACATAATTATAATGAACAAACCACCAATCAATTCCCTGTGATACGTATATCGCTATCGGCTATAATTACTTTAATTATGTCAGCGTGATAATGAAGCGAGTATATTGACATTTCATCTAATTAGGATATGCCTGTAATTAAGCGTAGTATTGTAAATTGTCCGACTCTGACTGTAAACGTCAATTTCAAAAAGGAACATTAATCTTCATGATGTGCCAAGTGTGCAATTAACAGAGAAATCTTAATCTAAAAATACGCAACCTGGATGGTTTATCATTGACACTGATGTCTGCGTAATGCATGCTAATAGATGAAATAGTTTTAAAGAAACTAACTGTACGTAGGTGTTATCATAATTAATATCATTCATAACCGGCACCTAAAAAACTGAACAAACTTCCGTATATCCCTCAGTCAACGTCAATATTCAACGTCACTTCAACAAAGCACAAAATAAAGTTGAGAATATGTTGAAATGATGTTGTTCAACAACGCAACCATACATCAACGTTGATTCAAGGTTGAAATATGGTTGAGTGCCCGTTGGGTTTGATATGGACAGGCTAACCAGGGACCTATCAAAACAGACGTCAAAAACACGTCGGTGTACTTTACCATAGAAGAACCAATGTATTCGGATGAGGGTATCATATATTCCTAGTTTTAACCGCGTATAGTATACACATGTAAACAGAGCAAGCTTCACAAACTTATTTATTATATCTCGATAAATATTTATTTACTCGATGACTAAGATTTGTTTCTACGCAGAACTCTTCAGGTTATTTTTTCGAGCTAATGCGATATCCTCCTACATTGCATTAATCTTGTTTTGATTTAAATAAACAACCCAATTTCCTCATTGGTACGAATCGAAATCTATGACCATTTCTTAAAGGTATGCAGTTGATGATCCCAATGTTGATCCTTTTCTGAGATAAAGCAGCTACAATAAAGGAAAATAATAGTTGGCACACTTGTCGCAACTTATTAAAACTATCCCTGTGCTCGCAATTGAGATCAGACTTGGGACATAGCACTATTTAATAGAAAGCAAAAGTCTCCCCCTTTCTTATATCCTCCCCCCCCCCCCCCCCCCCATCAATCAATGTTGGGGGAACTGCCAAGGCTTCTGTTAATACGACTCGGATCAACATTGCCTCCGGGGAGAGGGGCGGCCTTTTCCCGTAATTAGGACAAAGTGTGCCAACCTATTTTTTCCTTGATTGTCTGAGTCATTTGTTAAAAAATCATCTGGTTTAAGTCTTTTGGCTATAAATTGAGATTAAACAAAGATTTCTTCACCAGATTTGGAGGACAGATAGGTTATAACATTAGTCACGTTTCAAATGTTATGCATCAACATATTTAAGGGACCGGTCACTTTTAAATACTTTAAAATTTCCGTAATTAGGACAAAGTGTGCCAACCTTTTTTCCTTGATTGTAATTGTGTGGGTGCGCTACGAATTGAGAGAATCCTTTCTAGTGACAAATATATTTAATGCATGACAGCATTACGTCCTTGTCCTTTTCTACACATATACAGTCATCAAAAAAAGTAACTATACAGGTAATAAATGTACTTTTAACTCTAAAAATATATATCCTACCTAGAAATATTAAATCATAAAGTTGTTGAGAAATTTATCTTCTTTAATATGAGATATTGCACGCTAGGATCGGTTGAATATTTAAAAAGCGACAATCCAAAATGTAAGGTAAAGTCACAGTTTCAAATTCACATTTTACATTTCAACACGGGGGAGAGAATGACAGGTAGCGTGTGTGTGGCGTATTGATCCATCGGAACAATGCGCCCGACTGTCCAACCTGCGCATGCATCCCCAATTGCACTACCGGTTAAATCAATAAGATACCCGTAGATTTGGTCCGCGTGTAGAAAATAAAAATGTGAAAATGAAAATCGGACTTCTCCTTACATTTTTGAGTGCCACTTTCTCAATAATCACCCGATCCTAGCGTGCAATATCTCATATTAAAGAAGACAAATTTCTCAACAACTTGACAATTTCTCAACAAATTTAATATTTTAGGTAGGATATATATTTTAAGAGTTAGAAACCCATTTATTACCTGTATAGTTACTTTTTTGATGACTGTATATGTGTTCCCACAACGGGGACAAATTTTAGAATTGGTTTTTCGCCCAACAGTATAACTTAGGCCAAAGCGGTTAGCTAATTCATTGGAAGGTTTTCCAAAGAAAAAACTCGTTTGGCTTCTATAGGATATACGATAACACATCCATTATAAATATGTTTGCACTGTTCCTTTAGTGAACAGGATGACCCCAGACATGATTTATATGGGGAAACAAATTTATCGTCATAGAGACGGCATGGGCATATAGATACAATAACTGAAATTCAAGGGAGTATGTTCATGATAAAGATGATTTATTGATCATCGTTGTAAAGAAAATAGCCTGATCATTGGACTATCCTGAACTTCGCCAATATTAAAAAATATTGTTGACATATTTTTGCTTAGATGAAAAGTGCTGGTCAACTTTGCTAAGTAATTGGAGTGACTTTGTAACCCGTATAGACCGATGTCAATGCTGTACAGGCGCGGATCCAGCAGTCTATCCTTTTAAGGGGGGTGGGGGGGGGGGGGGGGGGCAGGTATTTGAATATTCGGATTAAACCCAAAGTGTGACGAAAGCGGTGCACAGGGGGGGGGGTAAGATGGGGGATGTGTTGAAAAACAGGTTCCCAAAATTGTTATGTTGAAAAACAGGTTCCCCATTTACCCCGGGTCGATGGGTAACGGCGAATGAAAGATTTTTTTTTAAATAGATGTTGAGTAACATTGTAAAAGTGAAGCGCGAGTATCCGGTGGTCCAAGGAGCTGACCCCAACAGGGGTTGCAAGGGGTAGAGCCTCTTTGTCATTGGAATTTTTGTTTACATTAGTACACTAAAAACATAGATATTTTAGATATTTTTTCTTCAAATTACTGAGTGCGAGGCCTGTTATCTGTTTTGTTTTCTTCAAATGTCCTGGTTTTCACTAACATTCAAAAATAGAAAAGATCATTTTGACACTTTCATGTACTTTTGTTTGGTAATGTTATCATATGTATAATACATGCAAATACAAAGAAAGAAAAAGCATTTTCTTAAAATAATATTTGAATAATGACAAAAGTGTAACCAAAGGGGTCAGGGCCGGAGTTACCTTTGGGGTGGGGGGGGGGGGGGGGGGGCTTGGGCCAGGCCAAAATTTGGAGGGCCCTAGCTCACTGTGAGGGACCATGTTCTCCCAAGCGGAGCGAACAATATGAGATACAAGTATGCCAGTTGTGTTCCCAGAGTATGAAAGTATGGTTCCCCGAAAATGGCTAATTTGATGACAAAAGCACGGTAACTTAACTGCCCAAATGCGCGAAATTTGCAATTTTACACTTATTTGGGCATATTGTGGTACAGCTTGGCTTCGAACAAGCTCCTAAAATTATTATTTTGGAGCAAAATGCGCGTAGCTCGAGAGATGTTTCTGCGCTTTCTAATTTGACCAGTGTTTAGTGTGAGTAATTTATTTTAATCTGAATTTGTTTCTGAATTTGGGCACCTAAAAATCTGGGGGCCCTGGGCACGGGCCCATCTGGCACAATGGTAAATCCAGCTTTTAGATAATGTTACAGCGTACGACTTTCTAATCAATGTAGATAATATCATTAGTATTTAGTCCGCTTCTCATCTCATCAGCACAGTAATGTCATAATATTATCGCTGTACAAACGGTGCCGCGAATATAAGACCACAGCAGAAAAAATATGACTTTCTAAACTTATTTGCGACACACGACTTTTAGCTAATTTGTATGTATGTCGGCATGCGACACATATAATGGGCAATGTTGTGCTTGCCGGACACCTCCTTTAACTATAACAAGTTGATCAGACGGCTGAGTGCGCAATTACATACAAACAGCATTATTGGTACCCCTGTCACGCATACGGCGATCAGGCCTAAGTTCGGCGCCTTCAGAGCGCTGTCCTGTCCTGTCCTGTCGTTCTTATGCGTGTAATATGCGTGCGTGTGATACTTTTTTCAGCGCACTGCATGCACAAAACAATCCTCTCACGACCCTCTCACGTCCCAGGTTTGATTGACTTCTGCAAGAACGGAAATCAATTACTGGTGTGGAATATTTATCTCGACTGCCCATCAAAGAGCTCCATTTCACTGACAACTAATTCTGTTGATTTCAGGCCTAAACACATCTCAGAAAATCCCAAATATTCACCCCTTAGACTATCCAAACTTTGATACCAATTGTTACGACGCCAAATAGCGGATATACGCCAAATCTGGTGTTATGCGTCGACATTTACGTCGAGGATATTAACCAAAAAGAATACATTCAATACTGCATCACGCGCTACAGAGCTCTGGATTGAAAAGCCTTTGCACTGGGTATTAAATTGGTATGAAGGCATGGCAACTGCACGTTTCATGTGCTCTTCTCAAATAACGCTGCTCAGTCACGATAATGTGTGCATAACACGAGAGAAGCAGTAGGACACGACATGACCCGGCATACTATTTCATCACAATCTTTACTTCTTCTAAGGTTTGGCGAGATGTTTTACCCAAGCGTATTATCTAACTCTGAATTCATTCTCAAGTTGCTATAAATCGAGAGTTCATATCACTTTTAAGGTACTCGATATGAATACTGAACAAAAAGTGGCGTGCTTTGCGTCGGTAAGATTAAAGGTCACCGCGATATTGTGTCCATTGTACTTGGTATGTGTTGTGAATAAATTATTGACATCGCGTTTTGTAGCAACATATCTTCGGATCGGGTGTATTACATAGTGACGGATGTTGATTTTTTACCGTTTTTACGATAAATAGTGAAAAGGTATACTAAATATTAAATTCATCAAACTGTTGAAACTCACAATAATAGTTCAATTTAACCTTAATTACAAATTTGACAATTTAATTTGTACGTAAGTTTAGAACAAAAACTTTG
Organism: Ophiura sarsii; assembly: GCA_035610835.1. Lineage (NCBI taxonomy): Eukaryota > Metazoa > Echinodermata > Ophiuroidea > Amphilepidida > Ophiuridae > Ophiura > Ophiura sarsii. The sequence continues at coordinate 42,740,399 of CM069441.1, forward strand.
GTGTTTTACATGGTAGCGGAAGCCCTTTGTCATATAAGTATTTAAGTATCTCTTAAGGGGGGACTTAAGGAAGTTTTTTGTTGAATTTTGTTAGTGCTGTAATTATTGAACCATGACTCAAATGTATATAAAAGTATACCTTTTTAGAAAGGAAATGGATCAGAGAATCCAAATTTGGCATCAATTTTGACCAAAAATGTTGATTTTTTGAGAAAATCACAAAAAATCACTTTTTTGACCCAATTTTTTTGAACAAAGCTACCAAACATAATTTTGAGTTAAAAATGCCCAAATCACTTGATGATGATGTTAAGACACTACTGAAGGGACGAATTTTTTTTTTTAAATCTAATCCAATATTTGTTGAAATTTTGACAAAAAAGTGTAAAAAAAAATAAAAAATCATTTTTTTTCACGTTTTTTGGCACTTTTTGGTCAAAATTTTCAAAAATATTAGATTAAGTTTAAAAAAAAAAAATCGTCCCTTCATTAGTGTCTTAACATCATTATAAATTGATTTGGCAATTTTTTCCTCAAAATTATTTTTTGTTAGCTTTGTTCAAAAAAATTTGGGTTAAAAAAGTGAATTTTGTGATTTTCTCAAAAAATCTACTTTTTCGGTCAAAATTGACGCCAAATTTGGATTTTCTGATCCATTTCCTTTCCAAAAATGTATACTTTTATATACATTTGATTAACAGTTCAATAATTACAGCACTCACAAAATTCAAAAAATCAAATCAAAAACTTCCTTAAGTCCCCCCTTAAGCCGGGTATTTAAAATACTATTCATAATCAAAATTGAATGTATTACTGATGCAAACGAAATATGTAATACATTTATTGATAACGTTATTACGGGAAATTTACAAAAATATTTACATTTTAAAGGGGCGAATCTTGGCCATCGACTCATCATCCGTCACTATGTAATAAACATTCGAAAATCACCGACGGATGAATAATGCGTAAATGTGCATCACCATTCTACAACTTGCGTTCTGCGCGTCTCTGCGCGCGTGTTTGTTTTACTCGGGCAATGTCCTCGTGAAATAAACCACGCAGACGAGGCGAACGCCGTTATAGATTGGTAAAACGCATTATGCTGAAACATAATTTAATCCCTAAGTGACGCTCTATCAGCTGATCAAAATAGCAATCCAACGTTGGGATTCAAACAGCAAATCACAAAGGTCAGTATTTAACATACTAGAGTGGGTGAATCCTAAGTTGTGCCAGGTACAAATGTACGCAACTTTGGGGTCATGTTTGACTCAAATTTAATAATGGACTCTCATGTGACAGTGTCGAAGGCTGTTTTCTGCTCAATCAGAAATATTAGTAGAATTCGTAAACATCTAACAAGGGATGCAGCAGAAACCATCTTTCCTGCATTTGTCAGTAATTTGTCAGTAAACTCACTTCTCTATGGAATTAAAATTTCACAACTCTTTCGCCTTCAACGATTGCAGGATATAGCCTCCCGGATAATTACATATACCAAGAGCACAGAGCATCTAACCCGTGTACTAGCAGACCTATACACTGGCTTCAAATTGAACAGAAACATAAATACAAGATATTTCTTATTATTTTCAAAATCTTGCATGATAAGTCTCCCTCTTATTTAGCGGATCTCGTGCAACCAGCAACCGTATGTTCCAGGGCATCGCGGGTTGCGCTCTTCAAAACAAGGACCTCTGCAAAAAAAAGATTTGCAAAACATCAATGGAGACAAGTATTCAGGTCGCAGCACCAAATCAAAAGGGAATAGCTTGTCTGAATATGTGAAACTTTAAAACTCTATACATATTTTTTAAGAACAACCTGAAGATATTGTATTCGGAAGCATTTGCTATGTGACTCTACTCATCTTTGTATATTTGTTCATGCATTTCAGAATATGTTTTTTTTATGTTATTTTGGTTGTTATGCAGAGAAGTACAGCGCCATGAGCGTCGCTTGCTTCTCATTGGAGTTTATTCATCAAAACAAGCAGAAACATGTTGGGTTTTTTCTGAAATCTTAAACACAGTAACTGTTAACTATCCTCGACCAGCCTCGACGAGGTGCCTGCTATCAGCACCATGGATAACCGTTACATGATTAAGGTGAGAATAATTATCAAGACCATTCGAAAAATCGCCCTGAGAGATTGGTATCATATCAGTTCCCATTGTTCGAATACGCTTGAGCTTCTAAATACTCAACTTCTATTGCGTAATACTTGCTGTGAGTGCGTTCTTACACGCTATGTCCATTATGGCCGTTTTCATTTGATCGGCAACGCCATAGGATACGAGGCATTTTCTAATTAACGAATCTCTACTTCCTTATACACCATTCTTATTTTGGAAACCACATCACTGGCTAACTCAAATACAGTTGTCCACTATCATGGTTTGATCTTAGCCAATGGGAATTACCTGGCACTAGAAATAAGATTCTCTGGTCTTGCTTAATTGATTGTGTTGTTGGATCGTGTAGAGGAATATTGTGATTTCTGGAGGGACCAGTGCCGGTTTATGTGTCTCATATTAAGTATCTTTTACAACATGCATTAGTTGTCGACTGTAAATTAAGCTTTCCCTACCATGCCAACGGTGGACATATCTATAGAACGATAGCATGGCACATTTCGTCTGGTTTACCCCTTAATGACGTATAGTTTTCGGGATATCATCAATAAGTGTCGTATAGTGAATTCAAAATATCGAAACCAGTGATTTCAAAATGCTGGAAACGTTAATTGTACTGCTTGTGATAATTACGTAGTACGCCTATTTGTTTGTTGTAGTTTATAAAATATGAAAATAAAAGTATATTATTGTAAGCATTTTCCCAAAATTATACGTCACTTTGGGTTTGTTGATACGTGTTCATGATTCTTTTACGCCACTGCGGTTTTTAATGAAGCTATGTGATGAAGCCCACGAAGTATAAATCAGATTAACCGTTTTAATTATTAGGCAATACAGTATACACGTCACGACTTTACGACTTTCATTACCGGTGACTATTAATCTAGGCCAGGCATTCTCAAATGGGGGCGCGCGCGCCACTTGTGGCGCATCAAGGCATCCTAAGTGGCGCGAGAGTGGTTAAAATTTGTTTAAAAAAAAAAAAATCATATCATGATATAGGCATATGACAGTCAGATGTATAAATACAGCAATTTTTCTCGCGCTACGCGCGTTTGTGCCCTCAAAACAGTAATATCAGTTTATATGCTGCCTACATATGTTAAAATAATTTGAAATTAATGTTATAAATGGAATTTTGCCATTGTAAATTCTAAAAAATATGACCAAGTGGAGCTTCAACAAGTGGGTTACTAAAATGTGGCGCATCACTAAATCTAGTTGAGAAAGCCTGATCTAGGCTATACTTAGGTGCAAGTACTGGCATAGGGGGTGCAAACCCCACTCGAAGGGGAATCATCCCTTCTTTAATCCAAAGGTTGCTATGGGAACTGAATTTTAGGTAATTCATCTCCAATTTTGTATTTGTTTCACATATAAGCTGCCCCACAGACAGAAGTTAGCCTTCAGGGTCACCGTGGTACGAACACCAATGGTGCCTAAAACATAACACTTACGCAATGTAGGAAAAACATTGGAAAACAAAAAAGGTACAACTATGTAGAAACACAGAATATAAACTTGCTCAGGGATATATAGGCCCCTTGCAATTAAATGTGAGTTTACTGTTGCCCGCGCGCGTCCAAAAGTCACCCGCGTGATATATGTAATATTTTTAAAATATTTAATTATTTCATTGTTTACAGCTTTTTCATAAGCTTTTTAACACTTTTCTGACGATAAAATTAGCCGATGAGCCGCTTTGCAATACTTTCGGGTTGGGAAAACTTTTCTGGGAAGTAAAAAACTCTGCACGAAACTTGCAACTGTCGCTTTGTATTGAAATGTGTGCATTTGAATTTGAAGCATATTCGTAGGCACGGCAGTTGATTATTGAGCAATCGCTTCAGCGCATGACGTCACATCAAAACCGCCGAACTTCTTTGGAGTTTCCTAGTGCATTCTGGGTATTATTTCAGGTTTGTTTACGATCGCCATCTTTAAACCGTGCTAGCGTAACGGGAAAAAAATATTACAAACATCGATCGAATATCTCATTAATATTCAAAATAGGGATGCAAATATGAGTAGGCCTAGACTCCTTTATAAAAGAAACAAAATGCAAAGCCAAGGCAGCAGGTGGTGGTAGGACATAATTAACAGCATTTGAATTGTATTCGTACCTTGGATAATAGTTAACAACGCCGACAATATTAAATCAGGTAACTTTACCCCAAAATATTACAATATTAATATTAAATAGTCACCTCGTCCTGCTTTTCAAAAACGCAACAGTAAACTCACATTTAATTGCAAGGGGCCTTAACGGCCGATAAACAAATGGCGAGTTACAGAAGAATATAGCGCTACTTCGTTTGTAAGTGCGGGCGTGACTTTAACCGATTTGCAGACCGATTCGTCGTGGTTTATTATTTAAAATATCGTTTGACCCCTGGAGTGACTTAGTTACTGATGACAAATGTTACGATTTTCCGGAAAACCATGTCATTATTTTGCTCTGTGATATATGTAAAATATTCGGCTCATGTGACATATATTTTTTAAGTCATGGGACGATGTAAATTTACATGAATGTCTACCTCGCTAGTTACTCCTCCGATCTTACTCTCCAGTTGTGCTCTCAAAATTACATATACTGAAGGGTGTATACTAGTCACAGGCAGTGAGGGCATAAGTACTAGCGAGGTAGCTAGCTTACTTCTCTAGTAGGTTACGCCAATCTTGTGCACTCGGTCGTATATATTGATTTGGTTTTAATACGTATACACTATATTAATATTTGGATATTCCTCGTACGAAAGCAAGTATACCAGTATCAACATGTGATTGACGAAACGCTACAGTATTTGTTTACCCTGATATCCTGATATTGGTAATAGGAAATATGTTTAGCAACATTGCTCAATCTATCAGCCCGATTGAGTCCGCCAAGGATTCTGTTTTACCGTATGAGGTACAAATAAGTAAAGAAGTCAAGTTTATCCGACCTAGCATTCGATTCGACAACCGCCCCCCCCCCCCCCCCCCCCTATCCAATTCATTACCTTGTACCCTGAATACATAAATTACATGGTTTTAATATTCCATACTTATACATATGCGTTCAGGAATTTCACAGATATTTTGACGACCATCTTAAATAATACCTTGTCCCTCTAAAAAGTGATCTTATTGAAGCTATCGGTCTTCCATACTAGTACATTGGGTCAATTAAAACAGTCGAAAATCGAACACTCCAGTCGTTTCTCCCATTCCGTGGGGGCATTAAATGAGAGTAAAATGTCATTAGCGAGCCAGTTAATGGCCATGACTATCAACTTTCTTCCCTCGCAGGTTATTGCATTGCACTATTTGCATAATTGTTTAACTTAATGAAGATAAACCTATGCGCCCTTTTCAAGAAGGAGATAACTTGTTAAATCCGACCTTTTGTCGGGCGCTTTGACATCCCCTGAGCCTAAAGACCAATTTATGTTTAAAAAAACGTTTGTATCGGTTTTATTCAATATTGAGCTAGAAAAATGCAGGATAAGCTCGGGTGATATTATCATGATTATAAGAGGATGAGAACCTTCAAAATCAATCATCAAAAATCAGAGATTTATCTTAATTTAATACAATTATATAATAATAAATGGCTTTGAGGGTGATACAAGAATATATTGCACAAACTATAAAATATTTTGATAGCGAGTGCAATGAATGCTTGTATCACCCGAAAATAAGACATTCCATATTATTATCATTATTTATATAAATAGCAGACTGTTTTAATTTAATAAATTAGCCCGATCTTATCTTAATCTCAGCGATATTGAAACGCCGACTCTCAAATATGTACCCATGCGCATACTCACGCGCACATCTTCTGCGCTGCACAAAAAATATTGGACGGCAATATTATTACAATATTGGTCGCATAAGGTGAACTTTGGATGAACAATATTCAATAAACAGTTTTATTGTACCATTAAAAAGCCTGATATAAATAATAATTGAGTATATTGAACTTCTAATATTTTTACTTATTTTCATGAAAAAATCCATATAATCTTACAAAGCCCGTGTATAAGTGGTTTACTTCATTCTGACGAAAAACAACACACATGTATCACAATAGACCGATCTCCGTTATCCACAACCAACCACGATAACCCATGGCTAATGTAAATAATCATGATAATGAAAATCTGAGCTGTTGCAATTTTAGAGAATAATAAATTACCAAACAATCATATAGCCATTCAGATGAGATCAAGCGGGTAGCACATCTGCCAGATGTATTTCACTCGCTGACGAGAGACTCGTGGAGTAAACCTCACACATGTGGTTCTTCTTTACTCTTTCATCGGTTATCGTATAGTTGGCATGGACATCTTATTCTACTGTGTACCTAATGCATATCTGGTCATGAAAGCGTACTTAATCCACAGATTTAGCGTGTAAATCTTGTCATATCTCATAAACTTTCTCTTGCGAAAACACTTGATTTTTAGCATTAATGCGCTAAATCATGGAAGTTCCATTACTAAACGCATCCTTAATGATTGCAACTCATAAGTAAAATAAGGCAGATGAGCTTGTTTTACATTGTTAGCAGTCACTGTGAAGGGATTTATATGGTCATTTGGGATTCGTCAAAGATTCATGGCCAATAATCTGATGTAAACTCTAAAAAGCCCAACGGATATAGCACCCCACGTCATCAGCATTTTAAATAGGAATTAAAAGCAATGTCATTCGGTTAATAGAGGTGAACTACGTGTTTGCAGATGGATGGGCAGCAGCAAATCCAAAAATATCTTGATCTTTTGAAGCTCATTTGTAAACATTAGATACGCATAACACAAGTGCCTATACAGCTCATACGGTATTAAATCTAGCCCGAAAGTGAACGTGGTTTGTGCAACTTACATTTTGTATTTAAAAACACACCATAATGTGTCATCTGTAGTGTTATACCACCCTGTCGCTTTTGTCTCCAGTATTTTGGTACACGTTATAACTTCGAGTTATTTATGTAGGAAAATACCCAAACACACATGTTACCGCAATTGCCACACCCCACTAACATCGCCACTACACAATGCTATAAGCACCGATGAACCCTTTTCTTGCATGTCTTGATCTATTACTATACACATGGAAAAAAGTATCGCACCACTATTTTGTTGTTGAAAAGTGCAAATGTGGCCTCGAATTTTGCCACCATGGTGTGATATTAAGGATCATTTGTTTGCGTAAGCTGTCCAACAAAATGTTGTGCAATTAAATGGCCACATTTTAGTTTGTTACGTAATCGATGTAATGTTTTTTTCAAGGCCGAGGGGAAAATGCATGATTTTGTCCAGAAACATTCATGAAACAAGTTTGGGTATAACGCGATATTGAATAGACTTTAAAAACTTAAAATAGTCATTATATTAGTCACCGTTGATGTTGTTTTTGTTTATTTGACCTAGGTCAACACCTTCGCAATATTGCTTTTGTCATTTGAACTTCTTTAAAATTTGACCTATTTTGACCTTAGACCCCATAACTGTTGGGCGTACGAAAAAGGGAGGTTTTTTTAAAATTTGACCCCAGATGACCTTTGACCTTGGAAGACTTAATTGTGTTACCAAAGATTACAACTTTAGAGATTAATCATCGGGCCTCTCAATATCGTGTTATACCCAAACTTTTTTCATGCATGTTTTTGGACAAAAACATGCATTTTCCCCTTGGCCTTGAAAAAAACATTACATCAATTACGTCACAAACTAAAATGTGGCCCTTTTATTGCACAACATTTTGTTGGACAGCTTACGCAAACAAATGATCCTTAATATCACACCATGGTGGCAAAATTCGAGGCCACATTTGCACTTTTCAACAAAAAAACAGTGGTGCGATACTTTTTTCCATGTGTAATGACAACACTTGTCTAATAATACCTTAGTGAGAATTTGAACTGTAAACAAATAGAAGCACCTGACAAACGTCCAGCAGAAATCTCCCAGATGAATGAATGAATATTAGATTTTGGAATGAGCTATCCCAAAGGCCCAATCTAAACTTAAAACAAAACATTAGGACAAGGACGTATTGCGGCCATCAATGCGGAAACACCTCAGAGAAATCACAATTCATAAGAATATATTTGTCTCTGAATATTTACAAATGGTCAATGCCCTCTATACTAGGAGGTATGGTCAGTTGTATTATCCCATGGGGTTAATTGATACTCTTGAAACAATCAGGAGGACTCTCTCAGGAAAGATCTACTGAATAATCGTTAAAAGAGTTTTCGTCCATGTCAATTGGGAGATGGGAAATTAAATATAATTATATAATCTACCAAAATCCAGGACATCATATATTTGTATTAAATTAACCCATAAATAATTTCTCTTGGTAGTAAATAGAAGTAATTTACAATCATTTATACGAGTATATAACAAGATAACAAAATTCCCTAAACGAGAAAGCGACGAGGAGTTTAAATTCTGACTAAATTCTTGGATTACGGTTCGGTACGATTCCCAGTTGAATACAGGTGCGATTAAACTCCATCTGCACGAAAAGATTGTCAGAATCCCTATGGTCATTTTGTCGTACATTAACATAAGCTTGATACGAGGTCATTGATTTGCAATTCATTTGTAATATACTTGATTGATTTAAGTTAGAAGATGTGAGTAGTTTTCAGGCAAGAAATTGATATGCGTTTATTAACGAAGCCCGATTTAATGGAATGCACGACTGACCATTATCGATTATAAAACAACGTCGATAGGCCTGTAAATGATGGTGGTGGTAGTAATCATTGGTAATACTTATGCCTTTCAAAGTCAACCATTTCATGTGATCTAGGGAAAGCAATGCTCGACTGTATTTATGTCGTTAGGGTGTGTTTTTCAACAACAGCAAATGATGAAATGTTATTTTCGTTTCGGGACTCAATATCTGCCACGAATATATTTCAATTATAGAATTATGTTTTCTTTTGCGACTGAACGATGCATACCAGCAATTGAATACGAGCTATGATAAAATCCTGTTCTACGGGCCCGACCATTGTGGTTCATTATTTTAATTAGCGTTTGACCCCGAGATTTACGTAAGTTACTGATGACACATGTTTCGATTTCCGGAAAACCATAAATGTCATCATGATTTTGCTCTGTGATATATGTTAAATATTTGACGAATGTGGCATACCGGTATATTTTTAAGTTTCATGGGACGATGTTAATTTACATGTATTTCTACCTCGCTAGTTACTCCTCCGATCTTACTCTCCAGTTGTGCTCTCAAAATTACATTGTATACTGAAGGGTGTATATAGGGCCTATATATACTACACTAGTCACAGGCAGTGAGGGCATGGCGAGGTAGCTAGCTTACTTCTCTAGTAGGTTTTACGCCAATCTTGTGCACCCGGTCGTATGTTTTGATTTGATTTAATAGGTTTTCACTACATGTATATCAATATACGGATATTCCTTGTACGAAAACTATTAATACCAGTATCAACATGTGATTTACGAAACGCTACAATATATTTTTTTAACCCTGATAGGCTATTGGTAATATTAAATATGCTTAATCCCTACAACAAAGACGTAAGAGCAACATTGCTTAATCTATCAGCCCCATTGAGTCCGCAAAGGATTCTAGTTTACAGTAATAGGGACAAATAATTAAAGAAGTCATGTTTAACATCATTCTTAGCATTCGACTAAACACTACCACCCCCAGCCCGCCCATCCAATTCTTTATTTTATTTTCTTAATACATGAATTACTTGGTGTCAATATTCCATACTTATACATATGCGTTCAGGAATTTCTCAGATATTTTGACGACCATCTTTAATAATACTTAATTGTCCCTCTATAAAATGGTCTTATTGAAGCTATAAGTCTTCCATACTAGTACATTGGGTCAATTAAAACGAGTCGAAAATCGAACACTCCAGTCGTTTCTCCCATTCCGCGGGGCATTAAATGAGAGTAAAATGTCATTAGCGAGCCAGTTAATGGACATGACTATCAACTTTCTTTCTTGCATTGCGCTAGTTGCATAATTGTTTAACTTAATGAAGATAAATATTTGCGCCCTTTTCAAGAAGGAGATAACTTGTTAAATCCGACCTTTTGTCGGGCGCTTTGACATCCCCTGAGTAAAGACCAATTTCTGTTTAAAAAACCCGTTTGTATCGGTTTTATTAAATATTGAGCTAGTAAAATGCAGGATAAGCTCGAGTGATATTATAAGGGGACGTGAACCTTTAATCAAACATCAATAATCAGATATTTATCTTAATTTAATGCAAATGATTATATTGAACTTGTGCTATTTGTATTTATTTTCATATGAAAACAATTTTTATATATCTAAGATCCATATAAGCTTAAAAAGCGTGTCTGAGTTGTTTAATTCACCCTGACGAAAAAACAACACATTATGACAATATATACCGACCTTCTTAAAACCACAACCAACCACGATGAACCATGGCTAAAGTCCCGGGCTAAAGTCAATACAATCATGATAATAAAAACTGAACTGTTACTATTTTAGGGAATAACAAATTACCAAACATATCATATAGCCATTCAGCTGAGATCAAGCGGGTAGCACACCTGACAGGTGTATCACTCGCTGACCAGAGAGTCGCGGAGTAAGCCTCACATATCTGTGGTTATTCTTCTTTAATCTTTCACGGAATAACGGCTATCGTATGTTTGGCATGGACATTTTATTCTACTGTGTACCTATGCATATCTGGTCATGAAAGCGTATACTTAATCCACAGATTTAGCGTGTAAATCTTAATTATATCGCATACTATTTCTCTTGCGAAAACACTTGATTTTATAGCTTTAACCTTGACTTGAACAAGGACCAATGTGCTAAACCATAGACCGTCCATGGCTAAATGCATCCCCTGATGATTGCAACTCATATGTAAAATAAGGCAGATGAGCTTGTTTTACATTGTTAGCAGACACTGTAAGGAATTTGTATGGTCATTTGGGATTCGTCAAAGATTCATGGCCAATAACCTGATGTAAACTATAAAAAGCCCACAGGATATAACACCCCACGTCAGCATTTTAAATAGGAATTAAAAGCAATGTCATTCGGTTAATAGAGGTGAACTACAGATTTTACAAGTTATCTCCTTCTGGAAAAGGCGCATATATTTATCTTCATTAAGTTAAACAATTATGCAACTAGCGCAATGCAAGAAAGAAAGTTGATAGTCATGTCCATTAACTGGCTCGCTAATGACATTTTACTCTCATTTAATGCCCCGCGGAATGGGAGAAACGACTGGAGTGTTCGATTTTCGACTCGTTTTAATTGACCCAATGTACTAGTATGGAAGACCTATAGCTTCAATAAGACCATTTTATAGAGGGACAAGGTATTATTAAAGATGGTCGTCAAAGTATCTGTGAAATTCCTGAACGCATATGTATAAGTATGGAATATTGACACCAAGTAATTTATGTATTAAGAAAATAAAGTAATGAATTGGATGGGGACGGGGTGGGGGTGGTGGTGTTTAGTCGAATGCTAGGTATGATATTAAACATGACTTCTTTAATTATTTGTCCCTATTACTGTAAACTAGAATCCTTTGCGGACTCAATCTGGCTGATAGATTGAGCAATGTTCCTCTTACGTCTTTGTTGTAGCGATTACACCTATTTCATATTACCAATATCATGGTAAAAAACACTGTAGCGTTTCGTAAATCACATGTTGATACTGGTATTAGTAGTTTTCGTACAAGAAATATCCGTATATTGATATAGTGTATGTGTATTAAATCAAATCAATACATACGACCGAGTGCACAAGATTGGCGTAACTTACTAGAAAAGTAAGATATAGCTACCTCGCTAGTACTTATGCCCTCATTGCCTGAGACTAGTATACCCCACAGTATACAATGTAATTTTGAGAGCACAACTGGAGAGTAAGATCGGAGGAGTAACTAGCGAGGTATAAATACATACAAATTAACATCGTCCCTTAACTTAAAAATACACCGGTATGCCAAATGCGTCAAATATTTAACATATATCACAGAGCAAAATAATGACATTAATGGTTTTCCGGATAATCGAAACATGTGTCATCAGTAACTACGCCAATCCAGGGGTCAAAACGCTAATTAAAATAATGAACCACCACGGTCGGGCCCGTAGAACAGGATTTAATCATAGCTCGTACACTGAAAAATAATTTGGTGTCATTTTGACACTAAAACAAGCGTCAAAAAATGGGTCCTCAGTTGGCCACCTAAAGGTGTCAAATTGACACCATTATGGGTGTAAAATATGACACATTTGGGTGTCATATTCATTTTGACACCTTTGGGTGGCTACCTGAGGACCCATTTTCGAAAAATGCCATTACACCCCAAATGGGGTGTAATATTGACTCTCTTAAGTGTCATATTGAGTTTGACACCCTAAAGGTGTCAAATTGACACCATTGTGGGTGTCAAATTGACACCATTATGGGTGTCAAATATGACACCTTTGGGTGTCACATTCATTTTGACACCTTTGGGTGGTTACCTGAGGACCCATTTTCGAAAAATATCATTACACCCCAAATGGGGTGTAATATTGACTCTCTTAAGAGTCATATTGAGATAGCACATGTTTAGGAGCCGGTAAGACTGGTAAGTACCGATCTGCTCCATTTCCAGACATTTTTGATAATAATTATGATACAATTAGCGTAATGTAAGACGTCCGTATGAAAAAGACGACCACTGAGCCATGTATGTAATGTTGCACATATCATCGTATGCATGCATGACGAACACACACATAGTACTAGTAGGTCCACATGCACTGACACACAGTCCAACAAAATGCTAGTCTCTGACTATGAAATTGTAATTCATTTCATCAGTTAGTTGGCGCAATATTAAACAACATGAACAAGGCTTACATTACGCTAATTGTATCATAATTATTATCAAAAATGTCTGGAAATGGAGCAGATCGGTACTTACCAGTCTTACCGGCTCGTAACATGCAAACAAAATGGCGACGAGAAAACGCATGCATTGATATGTTGATAGACGCCCAATTTGGTGTCAGAATTACACCAATTGGTGTCAGAATTACACCAATTGGTGTCAGAATTACACCAATTTGGTGTCAGAATTACACCAATTGGTGTCAGAATTACACCAGTTGGTGTCAGAATTACACCAATTGGTGTCAGAATTACACCAATTGGTGTCAGAATTACACCAATTGGTGTCAGAATTACACCAATTGGTGTCAGAATTACACCAATTGGTGTCAGAATTACACCAATTGGTGTCAGAATTACACCAATTTATAATCGACAATGGTCAGTCGTGCATTCCATTAAATCGGGCTTCGTTAATGAACGCATATCAATTCCTTGCCTGAAAACTACTCACATCTTCTAACTTAAACCAATCAAGTATATTACTAAGGAATTGCAAATCAATGACCTCGTATCAAGCTTATGTTCCCGCTTATATTAATAAACGACAAAATGACCAGAGGGATTCTGACAATCTTTTCGTGCAGATGGAGTTTAATCGCACCTGTATTCAACTGGGAATCGTACCGAACCGTAATCCAAGAAGTTTAGTCAGAATTTAAACTCCTCGTCGCTCTCTCGTTTAGGGAATTTTGTTATCTTGTTATATACTCGTATAAATGATTGTAAATTACTTCTATTTACTACCAAGAGAAATTATTTATGGGTTAATTTAATACAAATATATGATGTCCTGGATTTTGGTAGATTATGTAATTATATTTAATTTCCCATCTCCCAATTGACATGGACGAAAACTCTTTTAACGATTATTCAGTAGATCTTTCCTGAGAGAGTCCTCCTGATTGTTTCAAGAGTATCAATTAACCCCATGGGATAATACAACTGACCATACCTCCTAGTATAGAGGGCATTGACCATTTGTAAATATTCAGAGACAAATATATTCTCATGAATTGTGATTTCTCTGAGAGTGTTTCCGCATTGATGTCCGCCTAATGTTTTGTTTTAAGTTTAGATTGGGCCTTTGGGATAGCTCATTCCATAATCTAATATTCATTCATTCATCTGGGAGATTTCTGCTGGACGTTTGTCAGGTGCTTCTATTTGTTTACAGTTCACATTCTCACTAAGGTATTATTAGTAGGGGTGGGCACGTTGAGACTTTTTCTTGAAATATTTTTCAAAACCCAGTTTTTCTATGGCCAAATTTTGTGAGAAAAAAGAATATGACCACAAAAACAAATCTCGGATGAATGGTTAGGTTGGTAAAATGGCAAAATTAAAAATGGCCGCCAAAACAGCAATTTTGGGGCTTTTCTGAGCACATTTAGGTGCATAACAGCATTTTATATGGCACTATTTTATGTTTTAAGGTCTCTAAACCCAAAGGTTTAATTCATTTCATGATTCCACTCATTAGGATAGTCAAAGTGACCTGTTAGACCTCAAAAAAATTCAAAAAATGGCCGCCAAAACGGACATTTTTAGGTATTTCTGAGCCCATTTAGGTCTATAACAACAACTCATTTTGACATTTATATGTTTTAGAGGTCTCTAAATCCAAAGCTTTCATTCATTTTATGATTGAACTCCGTAGCATAGTCAAAGTGACCTGTTTGACCTCAGAAACATTCAAAATGGCCGACATAACAAGCATTTTCATGTAATGCTTTATGGTATTTCGATTATGACATCATATAAGATGACATTTTATCATGTTATTAGATCTCTGAATACTGATATATCATTCATGTATCAATAACATTCATCATTTCGTCACCCGTAGCCAGAGTGACTTGTTTTACCTTAAACAATTCAAGATGGCTGCCAAAAGTGGCATTCATCTTGTTCCAAAATAGGAAGTATCTTTTCTCTCTGTGGGTAAATGTGTCAAATTCTGCAGAGTTGACTAATGACTAACTGCGTGGAGGACGGATCTAATGTAGGCTACTTGTGATATAGGCCTATACGTATGCAAAATAAAATCTTGATTGTTCATAATGCATTCTGTAATAAACTATTAACATCACTTGTGACATTTCCTTCTGGCTTCACAGCGTTTTTAATGGTAATCTTATTTCATTGACGGAAAACCTCTCCATAATTAAGAGATTTCATGCGACGCATCTGCCGTATATCCGGAGCAACTCGAAGAGGAGCTGCTTCTCATCCAGGTCATCCAAGATAGCAATACACTTTGGTGTTACTGGTCCTGAGTGTTCTTTGCAGGAGTACACTTTTACCAACTTCTTCTTCCACGCTTCTTTCTTCGACACTGACAACCTGTTTGCATTCTTTACTGTCTCAATGAAATCTCTCTGTACTTTCCATCATTTGCTACCTCCTCTGACCACCTGGCCCACTCCCATCTTGCTTGCTTTTCATCTTCTGATTATTGTAGTGAAAGATGAGTCTACAAGCAACTTGTTTGGCATGTCATGCTGACATTCTTCCTTTAGTGTGTCTGTACTGATGTTGATCCACCACTCATACTAATCCATTTGTCAAAGAATGACATTTCAGAAAGCTGTCTGTTAATTCACAGTATACAGATGGATGGGCAACACCAAATCCAAAAATATCTTGATCTTTTGAAGCTCATTTATAAACATTAACAGGCTTTTAGACACGCATAACACAAGAGCCTATACAGCTCATACGGTATTAAATCTAAGTGAACATGGTTATAGCAAACATTTTGTATTTAAAAACACCAAACCATAATGTGTCATCTGTAGTGTTAAACCACCCTGTCGCTTTTGTCTCCAGTATTTTGGTACACGTTATAACTTCGAATTATTCCTATAGGAAAAGACACAAACATACATGTAACAGCCATTGCCTCACCCCACTAACATCGCCACTACACAATGCCACAAGCATCGATGAACACTTTTCTTGATTTATTACTAATGACAACACTGGCATACTGGTCTAATACCTTAGTGAGAATGTGAACTGTACACAAATATAAGCACCTGACAAACGTCCGACGGAAATCTCCCAGATGAATGAATGAATAATAAATTATGGAATGAGCTATCCCAAATGCCCCAATCTAAACTTAAAACAAAACATTAGGACAAGGACGAATTTCGGCCGCCTATGCGGAAACACTTGTTATCAGAGAAATCACAATTCATGAAAATATATTTGTCTCTGAATATTAACAAATGGTCAATGCCCTTTAAGAGGAATGGTCAGTTGTATTTTCCCACGGGGTTAACTGATACTCTTGAAACAATCAGGACACTCTCAGGGAAGATCTACTGAATAATCGTTAAAAGATTATCGTCCATGTCAGTTGGGAGATGGGAAATTAAAAATAATCGCAAAATCTACCAAAATCCAAGACATCATATATATATTTTGTAGAAAATAAACCCATAAAATACGTTCTCTTGGAATAAAAAATATTCTGCTAACTAATGTGTAAACATAGAAGGGTCAGGTTTAAACAGTGGTTTTATCCTTTATAAGTTACGGGGGCTTGTTGTATAGTCGTATATGATTGTAAAGTACTTCTAAACAAAATTCCCTAAACGAGCAAGCGACGAGGAGTTTAAATTCTAACTAAATGTCTTGAATTAGGCGTCGGTATGACTCCCGATGGAATACAGGTGCGAATAAACTCCATACGAATAGATCACCAGAATCCCTTTTTGTCGTTTATTAATAAAGGGTTCAACAAAAGAAAGTATACCACTTTGTATATGTCATTTTGAGTAACATTCAATTTTTCTTGGACCAAACAGTCTAGATAGACATGAATCTTTTAGGCATAATTTGATACCAAATTTGCCCCCCTAACAACAAAGATAAACCATGATTAGCACCATTTAAAAAAAATAGTCACTTTTCAAAAGTCACATTTTCAATACACATACGCAGGAAGAAAAGTCCACATGTTGCCTGTTCATGATAAAATAGCCCGCTCGCTCAGGCACAACCAAACGCAGTTGCACTGTGTGATCAATATCCATTTCATTCCCTGCCATTCAAAGTGCCACGCACAGCATTTTCTCGCGGCTTACGTGCGTTGAAAATGTGACTTTTGAAAAGTGACCAATTTTCTTTAAATGGTGCTAATCATGGTTTATCTTTGTTGTTAGGGGGCAAATTTGGTATCAAATTATGCCTAAAAGATTCATCTAAATGCCTATCTAGCCTGTTTGGTCAAACAAAATTGAATATTACTCAAAATGACATAAACAAAGTGGTATACTTTCTTTTGTTGAACCCTTTATTATAAGCTTGATACGAGGTCATTGGTTTGCAATTCCTTTGTAATATACTTGATTGGTTTAAGTTAGAAGATGTGAGTAGTAATCAGGCAAGAAATTGATATGCGTTCATTAACGAACCCCTATTTAAGGTGATGGTCTACCATAAAAACTGTTTTTGTTATTTTAAGTCCTACAAAGTTCATTTTTGGATATGTTGATACTTATGACCATACTAGATGATTGCCGGAGAATTTTTTCCAAAATTCATCTCATTTGCATAATAATGGCGGCCATCTTGGATTTTATCGGCTATTTTATCCCGGGGTACTCCTGAGAATACGCAAACATTTGTCGTTGATTTTTTTCAACTAAAAATATGCTTATACACATAAATGTTTGGATGACATAGCCCTTTTTTCAAATTAGTGTCCCAATTTTCAAATTTGCAATTTTTTTAACGAAAAATATTAAAAAATCATTTTTTTAACCAAAAATGAGCATTTTTGAAAACTAAAATGGCTATAATTTTTCAAAAAAGAAGAAATATGCAAAAAAGGCTATGTCATCTATTGTTGAACTATTTATTCTAGTTCCATTCGAAATTTCAGCTTCATACATGCTTCCGTTTTTGAAAAATAACCCCGGGATTGATCGAAACGTCCATTTCGAGAAAACAACGTTTGAAGTCTAGAAACACTGTTTTTAATTATTATGCAAATTAGGTAAAGGATTTACATTTTTGAAACCATATTTAAAAATACTATTTGAATTATCACAATTTTTGGCGGTATTTTCATGGCAAAATCTCCTTTATTTCTAAAGTTATGGAATTTATAATATTATTATGTAACGTTAAATATCACTGGTTGAAAAACAAGGAAATACATAAGATATTAAAAAAAATATTTACGAGAAATGCGTTGGATTTTCGACTTTGATTTGACGTAACTTTGGAACCACTGCTCCGATTTTGATGAAATAAAAAGTAATCAAAAGTAAAAAATTAACTGCGTCTTATAGGCATAATAGCTTAATAGCCTCTTTTTAGCCACTGTATGGTAGACCATTACCTTAATGGAATGCACGACTGATCATTATAAAACAACTTCGACATTGTGACAGGCCTGTAAATGGTGCTGGTGGTAGTGATTAATGGTAATATGCCTTTCAAAGTCAACCATTTTATGTGTTTCTATAGTTCAATCAGTCCCAAATTGGCGAGAAATATTTGGTTTTTATCGCTCCAGGCGCAAAAGTAATCCAAGCGTACGCCCGCGATTATGGTCACCCGCACGCGGTATTGGTCGCACGCGTCACGTATATGACGCACAGTGCGCTAGTTTCCTTCATGTGCGCCCGTGTCCTCCTGCAAGTGTCAACCCTTTTTGGCGCCAAATGTATCAAGCACTGTAACTTTTAAACTATTAATGTGATGTACAAACAAAATGAGTCAGAGAATCCTTTTTGGTATCAAATTTCACTTAAAATGCAGTTTATTACATTTTTGGCCAAAAATCACTTTTTTACAAAAAAACTGGGTTTTTTTTAGGTTGACCGAAAAATGTTGGCAAAAATTTAAAAATCACTATTTTTAGTCAAATTTGATACCAAAAATAAATTCTCTGACTCATTTCATTTAAAAGAATGTATACTTTTATGTACATTATATTATCAGTTTAAAAGTTACAGTGCTTGATAAATTTCATATAAAAAGGGTTGACACTTAATTCGCTGCATTAAGGCGGCTTCGCCAATTTGGAACTGATCAAACTATAGGAAAATCAATGCTCAACAGTATTTTATGTCGCTAGGTGTGTTTCTCAACAACAGCACACGATGAAATGTTATTTTCGTTTCGGGCCTTAATATTGCCACGAATAGATTTCAATTATAGAATCATGTTTTCTTTTGCAACTGTACAATACAGCATGTAATTGAATACGAGCTGTGTCAAGACGAACAAATCCTGTTCTACGGGCCCGACCGTTCACCAACATTTCCCGAATTTGTTGGAACATCACCCCCCCCCCCCCCCCACCCCCACCCCCACCCCCTCCTCACCCCATAAAAAAACCACACACAAATTCCCAAAAACAAAAAACCGCCCGACTGACCCTACCTGAAAGTTCTTTTTGCCTGTAGCTAGAGAGCAGAGGTTTTTGTCGCCGAAGTTATATCCACTTAAAAATGTTACATGCGACGTAATTCTAGAGAGAAAGCCACGATGGTGCTAAAACATCTCGTTGCTACGACAACGGACAGATCGCGTATCGAAATTACTGATTTATAATATATGAAAATATAGTTTGTAAGTCGTTCAAGAGGGTTTGTATGTGCTTATGTTTCAGCACCAGGGCAATACAGGGTGTCTCAAGTGTCGGAATAGAACAATTGAAATGGAAGTGTTCTTTGACTATTATTACGTAATCGCTCATTTCTCTGTAATTACTGAACCGAATCAAATGCAGTTTTCTTTCAATTATAGCCAACTAATTTGACTAATTCCGACACTAATTTAGAAAGTTATGAGCACCTAAAGGTGCGTTTTTAGACACCCTGTATATATGTATGTGTAATAAACGAATGCGTTTCATCATTACTAAATAGTTTCGTACAGCATGTATTAAATCCATGCTGCACTCTTCAGATGATTTGAGTAAGAGTGGTTACAGTGCCAGTGTCATTACTTGAATATGAATAATAACCACAAGGCAATCACATTTTCATCATATGGAAAAAAAATCACCAGTGAATTTTTTTTATAGCACTCATAAAACGTAATTGTCAAAATATGGCAATGTTAGTATAAGTGTATCCCCCAATCTGAGCTTAAGTATTTTGATCAGGATGATATTACGACAATGGGATTCATATTTCGTAAATGTCACTTTGTGTGTAGCATTTGCCCATCACCCCTATTAGCAAAACATATTCCTGGATCATCTTTATTGCTCTGAAATAAATTCAAATTGATGGAGTGGGCGTTATATCCTTTGGGTGTACTAGAGTTTAATTCAAGTCATTGACCATGAATATGAAGAGATCCTAAAATGGGCATTCTGCTTCAGCCAAGAGATTAAGTACACTTGCAGCTTTTAATCAAAAGATATTTTTCTCAAGAATTGTAGCTCTGCGCTGGCATATCGTTCTGTTTCATTTTATATAAATGGCATAATAATTTGTCGATAATGATGCTCATGAGTTCCCCGCAACAAACTGATCTACGAAAATGGTTTCAGACCAGTGATCATATAAATATTTATTTGAAAATCATTTTTTCAAAGACTCAATAAATTTGATTGAATATTCTTTTGAGCTCCGTATTTTGTTCGACTACTTGTAACACTTTTGTATTACAGACCAAAGACCACGAGGTTAGTGCCTTTTTCAAGCTGTTAGTCTGCCGCTATTGTTGACTAAAAGCAAGTCCATGTGTGGAATTTACATGTATAGTTATCGCGTAAAGATGTTCATGCGCGCCCAACAAAAAGTTTATGTCGTCGTGTATGGCCGCCTAGGAATATGATATTTAGATTAGGCAAATCGTGTCCAGCGTCGTCTGCAAAAATTAACATTTTGCGACCCGAATGTCATTTAATAACCCTGGGTGATCATTTAATGATCCTAAGTGATATTTTAGTTACCAACCAATTAACTGACCCGAGCTGTCATCAGATAGACACGGGTGATTATTTAATGACACTAAGTGACTATTGATTCGATCCAAGTGATAATGTAATAACTCTTGGAGACCATTGACACAAAGTAATTGTATAATGACCATGGGTGTTAGTTTATTGACCCTGAATGACCATTTCATTACCAGGTGATCATTCAATGACCACAATCCTAGTCATCATTTAATGACCCAAACAACAGGTGTTCATTCACTGACCCCAAATGACCATTTAATGACTCAAAGTGGTCGTTCAATGACCCTGAGCGATTATTTAATGACCCCACGTGATATTCTATTGACCCTACGTGATATTATAATGACCCCAAGACATCATCTAATGTCCCAAGTCGTCATCTAATAACCTCAGGGGGGTGACCCCCGTAACTATTTATTGGCTCGATCCAAGTGATAGTGTAATAACCCTAAGTGACCATTGCCACAAAGTGATTATTTAATAACCCCAAGTGATCATTTATTGACCTTGAATGATCATTTCATTACCCCATGTGATCATATAAAGACCATGAGTGATACCGTAATGACCCCACGTAATTATTTAATGACCAAACCAAACGGTCGCTTAATAACTCTAGGTGATCATTCAATGACCCCAAGCCATGTGACCATTTAATGACTCAAAGTGATCATGACCCCGAGTGATCATTTCATTACCCCTGGTGATCATTTATTGACCACAAGTGATACCGCAATGACCCCAAGCAATTAAGTAAATAAAGGATATGGTCATTTGTGAATTCAAACAACTATCTATGTAGGGGCCATCTATGTATACTTGGTGATGATTGTAACTGCTTGATGATCATTTTGGATATTTCAATTACTAAAGTAGGTTTTTCCGTTTTCCGTTTTTATGGCGGCCATTTTGGCGGCCATCTTTGATTTTAAGTATGTTAACAAAGCAAACATGCTGATATGAACTTTAAGTTGTCTAATACCATACATCCTATGTTAAAAATATACTTTTATCATATATTTTGGCTAATATAAGTCCTTTTATGAAATGTGATCATTTTGGCGTCCTTTTTGGACGCCTTCTTGAATAACCCTTAGCATACCAACATTTACCTTGGTAACACCATGAATATGTTTTAGGACCATGAGAGGATGATCCATATTTTACCATATTTGTCATCATAAAACTTTCTATATATAAATGTCGTAGATCATGTCAAACTAGTCTGCTGATTTATTCAAGCATCTCCTGATAGATTAAGCAACTAGCAAATAGAAGTGGCAAATAAAACTACAAAAATGAGAAAAGTGGCCATTTGTATGTACTCCACTGTGCCTTTGTTTTCTATATATTTTAGCAGCTTCAAGTCCAAATTACTCCTTAAATAAAGCTTAAATCAGGTCAAATGGATTAATGGTTGAAAATACATTGTTCAGAGATATTTATAACACAAAAAAATTCTATTTTTGTCACTCCCCTTCATTGGAAAGCTTGATATTCAAGTACTTTATTTGGCCTAGGTGTGAAACTGTAACAAAAAAGCCGTGATAATTTTTTGTTGAGCACATTTATTGCCTTTGGCTGATCTACTGATTCATGTGGGATCGCATTCCATTTTGATAGGATCTAACAATTACGATAAATATTCATGTTTAGTTTCATTTTGTTTTCAATATTAATTTTGAAACAGTAGTTAAGAAATCTGTCAGATGATGTCCAATGAAATTAAAAAAAAGTGAGATATGTATTAAAAAGATGAACTATTACGTGCAATAATGGTGATGGTAAAGGCCCTGTCACACCATAGCGTATGGCCTGAACGTGGCCTGAACGTATGCCGACGTATTGAAAAAATAGCTCGAAAATTTTCAGAGTCCAAGAACGTCCAAGAACGTCCAACTTCCCAACGAATTGCGTAGGAAAAGTCGACATCGGTGATGGAATGGACGTATCCATAGCGTATCCATAGCGTATTAAACGTATACATAGCGTATGACTAACATATTGATAGCGTATCACTAACTTATAACAAACTTATCACAGCGTATCACAGCGTATGCGATCGGCGAGCGTATACCAACGTATGCTTAACGTATTTGAAGCGTATGTCTGCCGTGTTCGAAGTATCCTCAGCGTATCCTCGGCGTACAACGAACACGTGACTTATGCCGCTGCAGAAATTGAGTTTCGTACACGGCGGGACAAGTGTTGCCAGTTCAAGTAAACGCAGCCTAGATGATAACTATTAAAATATCTAGAAGGGTAAATCTATAAGTCCAACCTATAACTTACGACGAGTAACGTACCTCTAACGTATGTCACCGTATGTCAACGTATGTCTAACGTATGTCAGCGTTTGTAAACGTATGTCTAACGTACCACGAACCTAACGGGAACTTATGCAGAACGTAAGTTAAGCACACGTTAGTACGTCGAAAATGTTTGAACATGCTCAATAATTTTTCGCGGGCTCGACGTGTTCCAAATTTTCACAACGTATCACAGCGTGCTCTTAACGTAAACGACGTATCCCCAACTTACCCCTAACTTGTATCAGCGTACACCAACGTACGCCAACGTATTTTTCGATATTTCACATACGTTGTCATACGTTCAGGCGATACGCCATGGTGTGACAGGGCTACCGTAGTCCGTACAGCTAGCGTATGTACCGTACAGCTAGCGAGCATTCGGCGTTTTGGGAACTTATGGAGGGTTTGAGTATAATATAAATGGGTCCCTTGAGTATCTCATCCTCACTTCTTCATGGTCTGTCGTGCTGAACACATCAACCCATTATCATACGCTACGAATACGCTACGCTACGTTAAGTATACGTTAAGCATACGTTAGGCATACGCTGTGATACGCTGTCATAAGTATGTTATAAGTTAGTGATACGCTATCAATACGTTAGTCATACGCTATGTCTACGTTCAATACGCTATGGATACGCTATGGATACGTGACAGGGCCTTACACGATCGCCCGGCATAAGGTGAATACGTGAGAATACGTTGAAACTTGTTGGAAATACGTCAGGCATACGTTAGACAAACGGCACATATACGTTATCAACTCGTTATCACTACATTGGCTGTACGTTTCCCCGTCAGCCTACGTTCATCAACGTATACCAACTTACGAGTAACGTACGAGTAACGTACCACTAACATATGCCAGCGTATGTCAACGTATATTTAACGTACCACAAACTTACCGGGAACTTATGCAGAACGTATTAAGCACACGTTGAGTACGTCGAGAAATTTTGAGCATGCTCAATATTTTTTCGCGGGCTCGACGTGTTCCAAATTGTCACAGCGTATCACAGCGTGCTCTTAACGTAAACGACGTATCCCCAACGTACCCCTAACTTATATCAGCGTACACCAACGCGAACGTACACCAACGTATTTTTTGATATTTCGCATACGTTGGCATACGTTGAGACGATAGGTTATGGTGTGACAGGGCCTTTTTAAGTGTTTAAAAACACTTAACGACCGGAAACATCGTAATCATAGAAGTGTTTAACTCCCCGGGCGTGTTTTTGACAATGAAACGATCAGGGGAGAAAAACGGGTTGGGGGAAATTAATCTTCGGCAGCGCCGTTGTTCGAACTCGGGCCGCCGGCGTGGAAGACGGACACCTTACTGATTGTGCTAATGGGCTAGCTTGAAAACGTTTTTTATTTGAGAGGCCGCCAGATCGTGGCACGATATTGACCCGTCAAGCACGCGCTAGCTTTTTATAGCACTGTAAGTGATTTGTAAGTATGTGGAAGGTTAGGGTTAAAGTGAAAACACAAAGAGAATAACTCAATATCTTTGTAATGTTAAATTTGGTCATAATTGAAGACAAAATCAAATTTGGAACAAATCAATGAAAGGGTAGCAACCGTAGCATTGATAAATTTCTTGTCCTTTTTCTTTGAACCTTTTCTTATCAGCCAACTTAAATGTTCTTTGTGTTACGGAACTGGTATTTCAGCAGACCACCATGAGATGAATCTAATTAACTATCTAATTATGTTACCAACAGTGTGGTGCCTTCCTGTCTGGGCTGGGCTCAAATCTACGGTGCTCTCACATTTGTAGGCATTAATCATGTTTGTTTATACATCCTGTCAAAGTTGTTATTGTTTAAACAGTGCAGGTGTCTTTGTGTTTTTGCATAGACCTTGCTCACCCCTTGATATTTCCCATAATGCAACATTCCTTCTTAGGTCACTTGCAGTATGCTAATTGTCTGATCATGCTCCGTACACTAGGGCAATGCTTTTGTATAGCCTATCCCATAATACTTAAGTTCTGTACCCCTTGCACATGTAAATCTTAGGCCAGTCAGAGTTATTTTGGTGATTGAAGACTGTGGATGTGACGACAAGAAGAGCAGTATAATAAATAAAGAGATATAGTTAATTTAGCCAAGCGAGTCGAGTGTTTCCTTCAAGTTCATCTATCTAACATTAGTTTATCAAAAGCCTCTCTCAACAAGTGGTGGAGAATCCTAAAATCAACATTTCATCATCTGTTATAAAATCAGCGTTTCATCATATGTTTTAATTTTGCATCGAATTTTTCAATGGAGAACTTAGCGGTATTACACTCCGTTTTAGATTTAATTAAGTCAACCCAGAACACGACGGCCAACAATGGTGGTGGATCACTGCGACCGTGCAAATTTAGGGGGACACCCGATCAGGATGTTTCTCAATGGCTGGATCAATTTGATAGATATAGCGAGTTCGCTCAATTAAACGAACTCTGCTATGGCGAAAGAGAGCTCACTGCAAGCCACAACAAGTTCTCTATCAAGGGAAACCGTGCAACAAGATATTGCGGCATTGTTGAAAACAACATGTCCGTCTGTAGCAGCTGTGGTACCCACACAAGACAACACACAATTACTTAAATAGATTGAAACCATGATTGATAACAAGCTAGCGAAATTGGCATCACCATCGGCGTCGTCGGCACAAACCCGTCCACGATATCAACAAGGACCACAGAGAGACAATAGTAAGACGTGTCGAGCTAGCGCAACAACTCGCGAGTGACAACATCAGAAAGGCGATGAAAACTACTTACGATAGGAAGTCAAAACCTGTGCCTTATCGCGTTGGTGACAAAGTTTGGATATTTACCCCTTTTTGTAAAAAAGGGCCTGTCACGTAAACTCGCTCATCAATTTCATGGTCCTTATCGTATTATTGAACAATTGTCAAATGTCCACTTCAAAGTGAAGCTTCCATCCAACAGACGTATATGTGCTACCATACATGCCAATCGCATGAAACCCTTCTACGACCCGCATGATCGGCCTATCGGTATACCTACAGCTGACGTTCAAGAACCTTACTTGGAAGAGGCCGACCTACCTCCGGATAGTTTTGTCGACACTCAGGACACTCAGGCTCCGCCTAAAGTCAAAACTGTAGTCGCTGAACCTGATGTATATCGCGCCAAAAAGATCGTCAAGAGAAAAGTTCTCCGAGGCAATCCTATGTATAGAATACGCTGGCAAGATTTCACATCAAAGGATGACACCTGGGAACCACCAGAGAACATTATCGACAAGAACTTGTTGCGGGATTTTTATGATAGAAACCCTCGTTTGAATAAAATTGGTATATAAATTCCAATTATAAGACTTTTCTCCTGACTGATATGGATTACATGCTTATATATGTATTGCTATTGTTTGTTAACAATTTACAATTTTTCATGATTTTGTTGTGTTGTATACATTGATTCATGATCACAAGAACACAAGTCACTATGATAAAGAAATTGGTTTGTATCTTTGTCTTTCCATTCGATTTTTTGTCAATATTATGTCAAATTTTCCAGCCTTATGGAGGTGTTTCGTTTTATCTTATTGCACTGTCAAAATGGTGACCAAACATTTCTGCTCATTCTATTCATCGTGACTTTGTTTATGTTTTGAATTGAGGTTATAATCATCCATGACTGGTGACACACTTTACAACTTTAACTGTGATTATTGATTTGCATATAACTGGTATAAGTGATTTCAAGGGTTCAACTTTGAAGTGTTAACTACATCATGTATACTTATCGTGTTTATTAACATTACTGTATTGTGTTGATACTATCTCATGAGTGAAATTTATGGGGATGATAATAGTTAAACTTTTGTCATGTGTAAGTTCGCATTATTGTTGTAACCACAGAAGATGTTTATATATAAAACGTTACTAGTCTCTGGTTGTAATATTCTATTGAATCCATTGCATTATGTATACATTTGTAGAGCTTAACTGCCCTGTTATGTGTTGGCACTTTTTGAAATGGTTCTGACCTTAACTAGTTGGCTCATGTTTCAAGAAGTTTCAATGCTCATACAGTTGCACTTCAGTTCTGCCGCTTGACGAAATATTTCTTTGCCATTTATTATTGACTTCATAAGTTGTGTTATATGGTGTGGTATCAATGTGTATGTATCAATCTTCAACCGCCTACCAATTTGTAAATATATTAGACGGCGGCTGCTCGACATGCATCTGCTCATAACCATGATCTTTAAAATCAACGTGTTGATGTGAATTTTGAGATATCCAATAGTTAACAATGTGTGTACACTGCCTAATTGATTGTATTTTAGTGTATCACACAAAAGTCTTTGATCAAACCAAAGGCTTCCATAATAACATGTTATTCGGTGTAGGGATCATAATATTGTATATGTTGCTTTGTTTTGACTGAATGTGTGTCACTTAGAAATTGTGATTTTATATAGGCTATTAAGCCTGGCCTATATTTTTGCGTGACTATTTTGGGGATTCATACACACGTTTTGATTACCTCTTTCATTTACCATTTTTGTTCAAATCTAATTTCGCTGATCCTTAATGCTGTGTATCTTGATTTATTTGATGTATTATTTTTTGTTTTTTACAAATTCATTCGCACCGTTTTCCTGAATACACATTTGGTCAGAACGATTGTTTTGTTGATTTTTCATTTATGATTGTAAGATCTCGCTAAACAAATATTATCTGTATTGGTAACTTGCAAAAAAATGTACGTTTTCTATTAGCTATGGTTGCTAATTGAACCCATTTTTACCTTGAGTATTGTGTAACTGATATTGAATTTTCATATTTTATGTACCATGTATATTGCAGTGCTGTAACCAGAGGTGAGATGGAATTTTTTCAATTTAAGAAGCAACTCCTATCTTTTTGGATATCATTTCAGTTGGGACTTATTGTTCTCCTTTCACTCTGCGTTTATTTTGGCAGTGTTTGTTCATGACGTTTTATTTATTTATTTTTGTTATATGATTAACATTTTGAGTTGTCTTCTCCACCATCAAAAAACTGGTTACACCACTGTCACATTGTAATTGTGCTTTGAGTTATACATAACAGAATAGATGAGGGAAGGTTTGTCGGTTCGTCCCCGGCCGATGGTAATTGTAAGGATTGTTTATGTCGGCAGTTACTAGCGTTAGTGCAGTCCCTGCGTTTTAGCAGTAGGTTTTACGAATTTATGAATGCGTTATAGTATAATACTGAGAAGTTTTATGTTGTTACTGGAAGGACCATTGGAACAATTATGGAGAACAGTTCAAGCGGGCTCGTGAAATTATTTGTTAACTTTTTGTTAATTTGTTTGTTTACTCGTTTAGTGAAGCGATGCCCAAGGTTAACCTATCCTGTTATTATATAGCGCGACACAAGTGAAACACTTTTGGAAGTGGTGAAAATTTTGTTGCATAGTCCATATTTTTTTTAAAAAGATTTGTGGATGCCTTATTGTATTGTAAATTAACGATTGATGAAGTTATTTAGTTTACATGTTAAATTTGTTGAATTCATGATGAAGATACTGATATGCCGTTTCTGTAAAGGTTAGTTATATAATCACTTTGTAGTTTGGATTCAGTAATTTTGCATAGTTATGATATCATTGTGTATTTTTCATGTATCCTGCGCAGGAGGTGTAAGTTAAATTTAATGAAAGTTGTGTTTGTGTTTTGATTTATAACCCGGGTTTGTAATGTTTACTTGTGTGTTGTTGTTTTTCACTTCATAGTCATGATGTGTACCATTATGTAGTTAGCACCTTTTTGTAATATTTACTTATTGTTTTAAAAAAATTTAGATTGACCAAGAATCAATTTGGCAGTTTAGCTGAGAAATTACATTGCATTTATTTTGAGATTTTGCCATCTGTTCAAATCATTGTTTATTACCAGTTTTCGGCACCTTGCATCTTTTGTGTCATCACAGCAGATTTCAATGTTTGCCTTAGCTGGTCGACGTAGTAATCTGTTTATTTTAGTCAGTGGCTGTACACCATTGTCCGAAATTGTGTAGACTCGGTAGAAGCATCTTAAACAAAATTTTGCGGCCGCGCCAGTATTTGTTATCTCTAATTCTCTCAGCAAACATTTTTAATTGCCTTAGTTCATAGCTCTTCTGCACTATTTTTGATAATTGGCAAATTCCATTAAAGGGATTTGTGATTTTGTGTTTGACAAAATGATCATTTTGAGTTGGTAAAGGCTTAGTGATTATTCTTTATAATGTGATGTATGGTTAACATTCTTAACATTTTGAGTTGTTATTTATAGAACTTATGTAAGGGTTTTACTGTGATTTATTGATTTGGTGTGAAGTTCCTTCCATAAAGTAAGCGAAATTCCATCCAAGTTATTATATATATGTTAACTTGATTGTGTCTCCCTGATAAATATCCAGTAATCTCAGTGGTGTTGTCGTGTGACAGCATGGTTTTCAAATTAATTAAGCGGTTCTTAACTCCTCATTGTTATTGTTTATGACTTGGTTCTTTTGTGTTAAATGATATGTATAGGTGATGGTTATTTGTTAGAGTTACTAATATTTTAGTTAAACTGTAGTTTAGTTTCATTATATCTTTTGTATTTTACAATCTGCTGGTTGAGTTGGCAAAATTTTGTTATTTTTTCACTCCAATCTCACGTTTCGGATCGCACTCATCAAATTCTGTTTTTCTAGACAAAATGACATTCATTATTTTTCGTCCAGAATTAATCAACTTGAGTGACGTTTCATGATTTATTTCAAGATTTGATTTTTGGATCACTGAACACCTGTGTGTGCTCAGTGCAATTTATGGAGGGAGGATGTGTTACGGAACTGGTATTTCAGCAGACCACCATGAGATGAATCTAATTAACTATCTAATTATGTTACCAACAGTGTGGTGCCTTCCTGTCTGGGCTGGGCTCAAATCTGTGCTCTCACATTTGTAGGCATTAATCATGTTTGTTTATACATCCTGTCAAAGTTGTTATTGTTTAAACAGTGCAGGTGTCTTTGTGTTTTTGCATAGACCTTGCTCACCCCTTGATATTTCCCATAATGCAACATTCCTTCTTAGGTCACTTGCAGTATGCTAATTGTCTGATCATGCTCCGTACACTAGGGCAATGCTTTTGTATAGCCTATCCCATAATACTTAAGTTCTGTACCCCTTGCACATGTAAATCTTAGGCCAGTCAGAGTTATTTTGGTGATTGAAGACTGTGGATGTGACGACAAGAAGAGCAGTATAATAAATAAAGAGATATAGTTAATTTAGCCAAGCGAGTCGAGTGTTTCCTTCAAGTTCATCTATCTAACATTAGTTTATCAAAAGCCTCTCTCAACATTTGGATAATGTTACTCAATCACTCCAATTTCACCCGAAACTAAATGCAGTTTTCACCAAAATACAGCAACATGATTGCACCTGACCTTCCAATAAATTACTATAGTTGGATACTTAATTTTAAGAGTACGATTCCCTAAACAAAAAGATTTTCTTTTTTTAGACATCCTGTATATGCAAACATGCCGTCTAGATAAAAGTACTGAAAGAAATTATAAGTCGAATCCGATCAGAGAATAATGTATTGAAAGATGTAGGAGATACAACAAGTATGCACTTGAAAGTTTTAAAATGAAATCCATTTATATCAATATGGCACCTATACTTAACACTCAGGTGTTAGTCAATGCGTGGTATTTTGTCGGGTTTTCAAGTCAGGGCAAGATATATTGTAAACCCTTTCCGTATAATTACTTGATTTCGTGTTTATATTTCACTATTGTGTTCTAAAAGTAGCCGCAAGGATCGCATGGTCAGGTGACGTGCCTTCCTTAAATTCAATAAAGCTGTATGTGGTGCAGCCAATGCCCATGTGGTCTTGTATATTTGCACTAGAAATGCTTTCGGCGCGGGCGCGGTGGAAGTTGAAGAAGGAAATGCATTGAGGGACATAGTTTGGGTTGGGTGTTGGGGATCAATAAACTAGGTAGAAGTGGACCTCTTGACGAAAGTAAGTTAAAGAGCTTTGATTGTGGGTAATGCTTTCGTTAGAATACTATAATACCCCTCCAAAATGTGAAACATTTTCAATTTGATAAAAGTTTCAACAAATGTAAATAAATGCCATATTTGACTCCAGTTTTCAACGTAATTGCAAACGTGTGGTAAATCTCAATTGTGCTCATGCAGTTAAGTCAATAAGAGCCATCTGATCGCAAAAAAATACCATTAGAATTCGTGAAAGTAGGGGTGTGCGTGTGCAAAGAAGATGTCTTGCGCATTTCATCATGCGTGGCATCATTACGGTGCTCACACTAGGGTGTGGTACATTTCGTCCGACAGTTGTTTGTCCAAATACACTTCCTTCAATGTTTTTGTGTTTAAATACACTTTTTGTCCGAACATTTTTGGTCAATAAACAAGTATTTAAAAATAGAGAAATTAGAAAATGCCTCATGAATTAACAATTCGAAGAGAAATTCATATTGTTCAACTGAAAGTATAGTAATTAAAGTAGGCCTACAGAAGGGGAGTAAAAGAATGCATAAACAATGCAAAAACAAAAACAAAACATTATGATTCCATCCCCTTAAAATTTTGAAACTATCCTAACCACGCTTTTAAAGCTTTTTCTGGGTAATAAAGCTTCCCCATCCTACATGTACACCATTTATCTTAATATATGTCACAACACCTGTTTATTGCCTGCGCACTTGCTACTGCTACCACTGCTCTTCCAAGTATGGGTTTATCCTTGGGCACCAGTATGCCAAGGATGCACCCAAGTATGGACCGAGGCTCTGTAGGCTCTTTTGGGGAGGCCTGTTTCGGGCTGTGTACTTGAAGTCTAGACTATGGGACCTTTTATTTTGTTTCTCTTGACAAAAGTGGCAACAGTGGAAATACTGTGTCAATGTCCATATTGTCTGTTGATCGAACTAGTGAAATCATTGGATATTATCGAAGTTAGCTAAATCAACCGAAAGAAAATGTTAAAATCTCACCCATGCATTCCTTTAGTTGTCTATAAATAGCTTCAATTAAAATTACAGTGGTTTAAAATGGTTGGTCCTCTATATTCCTTGGATAATTTGCTGGGTGGAACTAGAAGCCCAAAGTGTGACTTTTGAATGCTGTTGTGTTAAGAAATTAAAACTTTGAACTTTCAAACTTTGAACAAAAATTCAAATTTCGAGAAAAGTCACGATATCATATAGTATTCCTAGAGCAGATTTCAGTGTTACAAATCAGCCCAATGTGGCTACTTGAAGGGGTTAAAAGTTAACATGTGGCAAGGCTGTAGACTGCCTTTGGCTATGCAAGGTCAAAGGTGTCCATGGAGAAAGTACTAACTTAATGGCCTCTCAACCTGTCAACAAATCGCAAAATATACAGGTAACCGGAACGTAATTATAAGGCAAAACAGAAACAAAATATAACAAGCCCAAACAAAAATAAAACAAATACAATTAAGT
This sequence comes from Ophiura sarsii, assembly GCA_035610835.1. Lineage (NCBI taxonomy): Eukaryota > Metazoa > Echinodermata > Ophiuroidea > Amphilepidida > Ophiuridae > Ophiura > Ophiura sarsii. The sequence continues at coordinate 42,773,242 of CM069441.1, forward strand.
TATGAGGTGTAAAGTCACAGTCACTTCCTTAGATTCTATCTACCGAGGTATGTCCAATACTATGTAGACGAGGTTGAGATTCAGTGGATTCGCTTCATATCGAACGCTGCTTACCAAGTTCATACAACATGTGCAATGTCAACATATTAGTGAGTTTCATAATACACGGTTTCACTAATTTGCCCTCCCGGCTGCCGTCATCTGTTGTATCGTATTTAAACCAAATCAAACGTTGTTTTTATACACTTTCAAATCTCAGATGGAAACTAATTGGTGTGTGCGTTCAACTGTAATGGTTGCCCGTAAGACATTGACTCAATTCAATTTGCACATATAACTTTTAATTAAAAAAAGCGTGTTTCAATGAAATGACCGCGATTAACCTGCATTGTAGAATAACCTGAAGCTAAAGTCGTCTTTTAATTTGAAGGCACGTCCCCGGGCAAGTCTATCTCCTAAATAGCACTGGCTTTGTTATGTGAGCCAGATTACATTATTGTTTAATTTCATAGCTTGGCAACAACTAAGCTTTAACTCGTATTTCTTAGACGAATAAAAGAACATTTCTAAACATGCTGAATGTCACTTTCATGGTGAAAGCCTAATGTATTTTACGAATCAATAAGTTACTGACAGGAATACTACTTTTTAGAATTAATTTTGAGACTGGAAACTCCCGTACTGTGCATACCTAAATGATAAGTCGCGTTTTCTATGTTATTTTATTGAGCTCATTGGGGAACTTTGACTTTTTGTGATCCTATCTTGTTAGCGTTGAAGTGTTTTTTTGTCGTCTGCTATGTATTTGATGTTTACACGGATTTATGGGGAGAAATCCTGAACAATAATATTGTTGAGTTTCGAAAATTATCATGAAAACGTGCCGTAGGGTTTTACCAACCTGAATATGATTAAATCACGTTTGTTTGTTTGTTTTATACATTTGTAGCTCAGTTTGTCACTTCCCTTTAAATATACATCATACCGGTGTTGTTTGTGTCTAACTGACTTGATTCAAGTATATATCTATAAGCAAATGACAGACAGCGCTATACAGCGCCATCAAGATATGATCACACAAAAGTTAAAGTTCCCGGATGAAGTAGCTTCCGATGGGCAATTAGAGTTGCACATCCCTGGTACTAATACTCCTTTTGCACCCTTCTCTTCCCGTGTACCGGGGGAGTGGTCTGCTATCTTATAGAATGCCTTTTCAACGAAGATTTTCATTTGTTCTCTCTTAACATTTTGAAAATATATAAAATATCCTTATAAACTGTTTAATGTTTCCTGTAAAAAACACCAATTGGGTTAAAGATATGTCACAATTTACTCAGATAAACTACACATTCCATCTTCATTGGGCAAGTATAGGTAATGTACCATAAATATTCTGAATGTCGTATTTACAATTCGAGACCGATACAAACTATTCCGACAACTAGCCTCTGTCTATGTGCATCTCTGATAGCACAGATAGTCAATAGATGCCCGTAAGTCATCGACCCTAATCAAATTGCCACGTATGATTTATCTGCCAGTTGATTTGACTGGCTTGTTATCTGATGTAAGGTTTGAGTTAACACTTTCCACGCGGCTAATATTTTTATCATACTCAATACAGATATTTTAGAAACCTTTCCCAACTCCAAGGTCAGTCATACTTATTTTAATGCAATCCTCATGGGGACTCCAAATATGGTAATGAAACATTTTGTGACATTTTGGAATGTCGTCTGCAGACGCTTGCCGCATGCAAAGTGTTAAGTAACCGCGATTACCCTGTACTTCAGGAAACTCTGATGAAACTAATATCGACTTTTAGTTTTAGGGTAACTCTTATCGTATCCTGAGCTCTTGGTCTGTTCTGAGCTGGAAGTGATTTTATTTCATTGTAATCACGCGAACGAATCAAATTATAACTTATTTGCTTGTATTTCTGTAAGATTGGATTTTCTTTGTTTGCCAGACGATATTGTTAGCCATAAACAAGAAGAGTCAATTTTAATTTTAATTAAGGCCTACGATGATTAATTCCAAATAAAACTACAAACAATACAAGACCAAGGCATAGAACCTTAGCGTGAGATCAACTTGAATATTAAGAACAGAATGTCGTGTTATTGTTTGTGGAGATGCAAAAACGCTCAGGAAATCGTCACCTTGTATCAAAATAGAAACGACTAGGCATAGCCCTAGGCATTTAAGAGGGGTAGATTCATCGTGTTTATTAGAATATCTTTCACCAACGTGTTTACCAAGAACATGCCATGCTGTAAAACAAACGACACAAGGATATAGTAACCCCTGTACAAAAGTGACTTCAACACCGATCCGAACTCTGATGTTTAGTGTTTACGCTTTAATTATGTTTACCTCATTCCTAGTATTTCACTGTGTCTTTCACTAGTCTTTGTTAAAGACACCTCGCAAAATTACTGTTGCGCCTAAAAAAGCAATGAAAGGGTAACAGTATATAAAACACGATAGAAAAACAACGGATCTAATCTCATTGATTTTGATGATGAGAACAAATATTGAACTTTGGGCATCGATGGGTACTAATCATGTTGGGACAGCCTGTGGTATAAGATATAGGCGTACTAACGAGATCATTACTATGTAAACTGGAATAGCCACAGTAGAATTTAAATGAGAGAAGCAAATAGCGTATCATGTCTGTTAATACGCTCAATACTACTCCTGTTAAGATGGCTGCTGAGTAGTAGGACAAATTAATCATGTTGGGTCAATGCCCGTGTGCCAATTCCAGCATTAACAGTATGAGGAAAAAAAACAAGTTTGTTGAGTGTAGGTTCTCTTGACGCCCATGACCGCCAGATATTATTATTTATTTATTTTTATATTTTGATGTTGTTCTCTATGTTTGGGCTTTTATCTTATTTTTATGTCACTTTCATTAGCATTTCTAACCCCTGCCCATATGTGTTTCTTGTATTATGCATATTTTCTGAGTTGCAGTTAACCAATTGATTGGCCTTTCAGAGCTCTTTGTAGAGAGTTACCAGTTTGATTTCTAATCACTCAGTTCATTAACCTTGGGCTATTGTTTACATTTGCTCTTTATATACCAAAAAAAACCTACCATAACTTTAAACATTAAAGGATATGCTGGTATAACGTTAAAGCTGTTTCGTTTTCTCTGCAAGAAAATAATATATATTTACTATATGGGCCTTCTACTGCAATCTAAAGGGTATTTTTATCTTCCAATAAATTAAATTAAGATATTGGATATTACAAATGTTTTCAGGGTGTGAAGCAAGCCATCAACATGATTAAGGAGATAGTTTGAATTTCCATTTACTACCTTTAGGCATGGACAGGAATTTAGAATATGGTCTCTACCTGTCACGGAATTTAAGACTTGATTGATAAGTCCGTAGTTGAATTTGACAATGATCTTTATCTCAACTACTTATAGGCGTATCTGATTTGGCTAACATCATTATTGATCACTTTTGCAAATACCCATGGCACCTGGTTTCTACAAAAGTGGAACGCAATACTTGGATTCAGTGTTATCTTGTGTTGTTGGCAACGTTGCACTTTAGGTAATCGTCTTTAATTTATAGTTAGCCTAATCGCATCCCTTCACACGGCTCGGGTGACCATCGGTTTTATTCTCAAGGGCCACTGTTGATTGAATTGGGTATAGCTCCCGGGTAAAGCTATTCATCACCATGAAGACACCATTTTGAACCGTTGTTTGTCATTCATTACATTCTTAACAGTTTCGAACCAATCAGAAACCAGGAATACGCAGAGTACATTGAAAGTGTCTGATTGCACTCCGCGTGCCCGTCGTTCATGCGCGCTCATCGCACTATTGAGTCGTTGTTCCTGCAGCACGATTCGCCGATTTTCACTGCGGGTAACACCAAATTGTTAAACTACCGGTAGTTTGTATCCGTTTATATCCGATATTATATGCGTATGTTTTGTTTCTTGAAAAATTCCCGAAAAATTAGATGTACTCACAATAGCATTCTCCTACGGGGTAGTGCCATTATTCACGTATCCACCTCAGCGCGAGTAGTGCATTGATTTCCTCAATTTTTCTCGAAACCATAAATTTTCATAATGACCAATAATTAATGTAAACAACAATTTATTAACTTGCTTCCGCTCTTTGAATTACCCCTACTTAGAACCTTTAATTCACTACAAAACTTTTAAGTATAAAAGGTTTAAAATATTTGCTTATCTTAAGTCGTTGGACTCGACAGATTTTACTTAGTGCAATTAACCATGTTAACTGTAATGTCAACTTTTACGGTACCACATTGACTTGATTTGATTTTGTATGTTTTCACACGGCAAATGCCTTTATTCGAACTGGTTATTATAGCATGATCGGGCTACATCAATGACACAAACTAAGTAAATACATTAGCTGTAAGATCATATCAGTTAAATTTTAGAACCTCAAGATATGGACAGCATGTGGGCGTTTGCGTAGTCGAGATTAAAACATCTATCGTTACTTGTTCTAGATTCGATGTTATCAAAGGCATGTAATCCCTGTTCGGAAACCTGAAATCCACACCCGGAGCAACAACTTACAGGTAGTGAACAAATCAATAACAATTTTGCTGCTGCCGTTGTATAATTGTGACAAATAAATGTTATGTTATACTCAATATCATATTTTGCTATAGTTTAGTCAGTTCTAAATTGGCGAAAATGGTGAGTTCAAATAGAATACCTACTTGCGCACCGCTCGCTGATACCTGCTTATGATGCGCAAATTCAACGATAAATATGCGAAACTATATACATGGATTCTTTTTGCGCGAGGACAAATACAAGCCTCACAATTCTCGCCAATTTTGAACTGATTAAACTATAGGCCTTAGTTGTACCGTGAACAGAACACGCTAGAAAAATACAGTCTAAAGCAAAGATATTATTAAAGTTCTGTATTTTATTAGTTCATAGAATCATATCACGTACGTGAAATTTACACCCAGCGTTAATAAATGACGAATAAATTAAACCTAAAGATGAGAAACGTCACACGTTGTCCTTTATAGCGGACTACGTCCTATTTATAAATTAAACTATGGAAGTACAACTCTTCCATGACTAACCGTAGCCTAATATTGGCAGTCTAAAGATGCAGACATTCATACTCACTCTAAATGTGAAAGAGTGAAAAATCACTCTAAATTTCGAGTGAATATGATTTAACTCTAATCGAGTGGGATTTAGCTCTGAAAGAGCGATAAAACGTTCCAGCTATTCACTCTCACATCAGAGTTATGTCCGCTCGCTACAGAGTGGCTCGAAAACACCGCTCTTTTATAGAGTGAACACTATATGGCTTGCGAACCGATAAGCGGCTAACAAACCCGTTATCGCTCATTGGGAGTGAACTATTAGCCAATCAGGAACCCTTCGAATCGCACAAAATGGAGGAAAATATCGTGTCCGCTGGGTGGAGTGCTAAAACAAAGAGGATTTGTTGAAGAAATATATGTGTAGGTCATATATAATAGCACGTACAGACCAAATCTACGACATGGATGCAAAGTATTATAGCAATAAATGGTGACCTAAAAGAAGAAAGAAATCATAATTGTCCTTCTACATATTCTGCAAGGCATTTGAAGATAAAATGTCAATATTCGAGGAGATGAATTTGCCAATTACGTCCCCCTTTAGACTTACTGAGTTACAAAAACAAGGACGACAATTTGTATTTCGCCAGCCCAGGCAAGTAAAGCTGTTCATGTGCAGGTAGCTGTGATGTTCCCAAGTGTCTTATATTTTCTCCTCGCCATAATCAGCTATTAACACTTGTACCGGATTTTGCCAGCTTTCAAACTGTCAAGGTTAATATCGGGTAGTCAAACAAGTCACCTCTGTTAACTACAGTGATCTGATTAAGTCTGCTACACAGCCCATGCAGATTAGTTCATTCCTCATTTTACTTCCTGGCAGTAAGATGAATTTGTTTCGCATGGTGGCAACGTCGAACGTGGAGGGTGTTTTACAAGCAAATACGTACGCTATGGTTAAAATATAATCTGAACTGATATGAAGTATCAAGGATCCTAATGTTTATACTAAAATGAATAAATTTATAATTACCTTACACGTTTGTTTGTTTTGTGTGTCAAAAACCAAATCAAAGTACGTTTTTAAAATATAGCATTTGGTTTTTCAACACGCCATCTGTGTGAACGTGTTGCAATAGGCAAATGTCACGACGGATGGGCCTTTAAATAAGATAGACCTGGCTATATCGTTTAGAACATACTGTTTTGTAACGGCGTGAAAGTAAGTCTAATTATAAACAGCGCGAGGAAAGCTTAATGGCGTTAATTATATGCAGAATTTGGAATGCAAGCGGGGTCATGTGGTTGTCTTCAAATTCGCACGGTCGAAATCGCGAATGTACCGGACGCATGCGTTGTGTACGCCACTGACTCCGCTCCCTCAGGACGCCATCAATAACCACGGAATCAACCATTTATTAAATGCACGCTGAAGATAAACAGGTCTACCTGCTTTTCAAACACGCTGACCAGGATAGCATGATGAAACGTCATGGCCTGGGCTGTTCAGAACAAAACGAAATTAAACGATGAGAAGACTGCGATACTATTCTCCGGCACTTGCACCACATATAGCAACGATCAACCGTCATCATTGACAATTGATGCGCGAACAGAAGCTCGCAATCTAGGTGTGATATTCAGCAAAAGCCTACACATGAGTAAACAAATGACCTTTTTAACATTCACACTTTGCATTCTATTTGAGAAACACTATGAAGGCAGTCTGTGTGTATTTATACATAGCACTATTATAGCATATTAGCTTTTATTGTGATAGACAAGTAATTTTAGCAAAGAGAATTATTAACAAAACTTATCAAAAATTACTACCGTCCTAGTGTTGTTTTTCCACATTCGGCTGCTACCTGTAAACTCGGAGCATGAGAAGGTGCATTATAGGCAGGGGTGTGCGACTCAAATCACTTTTTCTGTGCGCATATCTTTGGTGGCTCTGTGAGCGCTGTTTGTCGTCTGTCTTAGGTATAGACTAAATTGAGGTTTACACGGAATTGTTGGGTTTTGAAGGTTTTGACTGTTTTTACAAGCCTGAAATATATGATACTTCACGTTTCATTGTTTATGTTATGAATTCATTTTCTCACTTTACACCATACCGTCATTGTTTGTGGCTGATGGACTTGGTGCAAGTCTACATAAATTCCTTACATTTCAATGACGTGTGAGCATAAGGTGGCACTGTTGTATGAAAACGCGACCTGGTATCTATGTAAGCGCAGTATCGACTGTCCTATCCTAAAATTAATAAAGTCCCTGATAGATAGGTAGGATTTGAATTAGCTGTCATCATTGTTGTTCTTTAACACTATAAAAGCAGTCAGTGTGTATTTATATACAGTCCTCAAAATAAGTAACTGACCAGGTAATTAATATGCTCTCAACTCCAAAACTATAGCTCTTAAGTAAACATATTAAATTATAAAGTTGTACGGAAATCTTATCTCTTCAATTTGCGATATTACACGTGAAGATTAAATGAATATTAATTCTATTATGTGCCCAAAACCAAAACAAAGTAAGTTTTTCATGTTAACATTTTGTTCGTCGACACGCAGCCTCGGACTAGCAACGGGCAGATTATTGATAACTGGTAGCGATAACTCACGGGTTGATGGTATGATGAGGATTGGGGATGATTCAATTGTTGATCAATGCAGCCCATACACATTACTGTCACACTGTCCTGCGTGTTCAAAACCCAAGTGTGAAAATGTAAACTGCACTTTGTTTTATCCTTATCAATGTAGTGTTCTAAATTATTAACCGATCTTTATGAACAATGTCTCAAATTAAAGAAAAGAGATTCCCTTACAACTTTATAATTTAATATTTTTACATAGGAGCTATCGTTTGGGAGTTAAGAGTATATTTATTACCTGGTCAGTTACTTCTTTTGAGGACTGTACAACGCTATTATTATCACTTTTATTGTGATAGACAAGTTATTTCTATAGCAAATATTATTAACGCCACTTATCAAAGTTACCATCGTTCTAGTGTTGTTTTTCCACTTTCGGGTTTCACCTGTAAACTCGTAGCATGAGAAAGTATATAGGTAGGTAGGTTTGGAATAAACTGTCATCCTTTTTGTTCTATAACACTATGAAGGCAGTCTGTTTGTATTTACATATATACAACGCTTTTATTGTAGCTATTATTGTGATAGACAATTTATTTTAGCTAATATTATTAACACCTCTTATCAAAACTACCGTCGTTCTAGTGTTGTTTTTCCATATTCGGCTTCCACCTGTAAACTCGGAGCATGAGAAGGAATAGCTAGGTAGGTATTGAACTAACTGTCATCATTCTTGTTCTTCACTGTGAAGGCAGTCTGTTCGTATTTAAATACAACGCTAGTATTGCAGTATTAACACCACAATTACTATCGTCCTAGTGTAACACCACTTATCAAAATTACCATCGCGCTAGTGTTGTTTTTCCACTTTCGGCTTCCACCTGTAAACTCGGAGCATGAGCAGTTATCATTCTTGTTCTTCAACACTATGAAGGCACTCTGTCAGTCACTCTGTATGTATTTGTATACAACGCTATTATTGTAGATTTTATTGTGACGGACAAATAGTTTTAGCAAATATTATTAACAGCCCCTTATCAAAATTACCATCGTTCTAGTGTTGTTTTTCCACTTTCGGCTTCCACCTGTAAACTCGGAGCATGAGAAGGAATAGGTAGGTAGATTTTGAATAAACTGTCATCAAGTTTCTTGATATTGATGCTAATATGGGGAAATTATGCACATTCGAATGGTTTCTCTTTAGTATGAATCCTTTCGTGGATGATCTTGGTATCTGATCGAGGAAAACTCTTATTACAATACCCACATTTTTGGTAAGGTTTCTCTTTAGTATGAATTCTTTCATGACGGTTCATCACACCTCCACTGGAAAAGGTCTTGTCACAGTATGCACATTGGAATGGGTTTTTTAATTATGAATCCGTTCATGTCTGGTCCTGTCACTTGAGTTAAAGAAACTCTTATCACAGTAGGCCGGGCACATTGGTAAAGGTTTCACTTTGGTATGAATCTTTTCATGACGAGTCTTGTTATCTCTATGAGAAAAACTCATTTTAACAGGATTTTATGTCGGTAATTGGTTGGCAAATCAACGTCAAAATGACGTTGGCAATTGGTCGGTAGGCGACGATCGGCAAGCCAACGTTGGCCCAACCACATTAAAAAAACACCAATGATAAGAGATGTAAGATATTTCATATAGTTAAATAACATGTTTATAGAAGTAACCGGTTCACTACCGAGGGGAGTTGATGTATGTAGCTCTGCTGCAATTCCCGTGTTTTAGATCTCGAATCGAAGTTCTAGAAACACTTAAGCAGGTCAATTATATCTATCTATCTATCTATCTATCTATCTATCTACTCTGCAAAGTTGCAAAATGCAATATCTAACAGAGGAATATACATAATGGCGACAATTGAAAATAGACATTAACACATCATAATCTTAATCTACAACTACAACTACACATGTTATGAGCAATATATTATACTTTTTGAATAGAGTGCTTGAAAATGTCCAGAGATTTGGCATTGTGCAGTGAGGGTGTCAGTGAATTCCAGTCCTTAATTGTGCGGGGATAGAAGCTGAACTTATATGAGTCGGTGTGAGTTGGAACGATACTAAATCTCTGTGGATGGAATTGCCTGGTTTGAACAGCCTGTCTGCACAGGTAGTGCGGGATAGGAATGGCAATTTGTTCATTTTGAATTTTATATAGGATTGCTAATCTGTTAGCCATATATGCAGTCACCCGAAAATCTATACCAGTGTGTGTGTGGGGTGTGTAACGATAGGCCAACGTTTTGCCAACGTTGTGCCAACATTGTGCCAGCGTCAAACAACTAACGCTGTGCCAACGTTGGCTTGCCGGACAAAATCACGTTGGCCCAACGTAATATTTTGACGTTGGTCCGACGTTGGCCCAACGTAGTATTGCTATTGCTATCTGGGTAGCGATAGAGCGGTGGACGACACCGATTGGCTGCCACCGAACGGATCGAATGGTGGCTCATTCTCTGGTAAATATAAACAAGTGGTTGAAGATACATGTACCACGGATCCATCTCTATGACACTAATTAGTGGTCCGATATATACCTAACACAAAAGGTTCCGGACCAGGCGCTTTGATGCTGGCTAATCCAAAATCATTAATCGGTACTAAATATCTGAGATATACGTTAATAAATGAGCAAATATCTTCTACGTAGTTTGATACCTCATTCATAAAAATCGAACGGACACTCTTAAGTTATGGGCCATTCCACAAAATGGGACCATTTCAGTTTTGGAAAATTAAGAAAATAAATTGTTTCAAATCTGCTCACTATGATTATTTTTGATGACCCAATATGCTAAATTTACTAGAACAATAATGTTTGCGAACACCACTGCTCATATTTTTACGCACGAAACCATCTAATTCGGGTGTTTTATATGTTTTTTTACTCGGTGAACGGCGTTATCTAGTGTCATATTGCATTGTCAGTGTCATTACATCCCTTAACTAAGTCCGAATATGATACAAAAATTATTGGAGTTTTTTTGGCGTTGAGAGGTCTCCCCATAACAATATTTGACAAGCTATGCGACGGAAGAATGAATTTCATTTTTTAGCTTCAAAATATTTCTTGCTATGAATCAACGCTTTTGACAACTATCGCTTTCAATTTTGAACCTTTTTCCATAACTTGTTTTGTCAATTTTATTCTAGTAGAAGAATATTCCCTTCTGTAATGTATCAATTGTTGTATTTTCTTTAAGCCCTACATTGAAATTGTATTATATAAAGATAACTTTATTTGCAATTTTTAATGGTATTATTCTTGGATAACGCCGTTCACGTGTATCATGTGTATGATAGTTATTGGATTGAAACAAAACGAAACTGACATACATCATGTAGCTGTTGCAGAAACTTGGAACAACCCGACGACGGTAGATACGCCATGGTCGTACATTTTGGATCTCCGTCGGATGGTTGGTTACAATGTAAAAATGGATTTTGATTGTATGACCCTAGAAAATTTATCTCACGTTGGAACTAAATTAGTTGGAGTTGGATAAACCATATTGTATATCTTTAAATTTAATCCGTCGTTAACTGTTCGTCCAATTCGCTTGATCAGGTAACCTCGTACGCATAATTTAAACTTGAATATTCATGAACGAGCCCAAAGAAGATTTCTAGATGTACCCCATCATGCTTAGCGCCCTACAGTACCAGCAGGGCTTATCACCAAAACAAACAGTACCACACATGTGTTAAAGTAATTAACAGCTGGAGGTCGTCTGACCTCTACCATAGTAATACATGGTGCAGATAGGGTAAACTTGGCCACAAATATGAAAGAAGTTGAATCCCAACTAAAACTTGTATTTATAAAAATATAGGGTCTTTAAGAAAATCAAGAGAGAACTATTAATAGGCATAGCACACACAACATTCAAATGATTGAGACATGTACAAAATTGGATTCAAATGAAAGATTGCAATGAAAGATTAATTTTCCAAAAAAAATTATGACAATCGGTCAATGCATTCTTGTGGTACGGTGTTTTGAGATACTCGGAAAATGGCCGAAAACCTGCCAAAAACAGTAACAATGCCCACAAATATAATTTATCAGGATTTAGAGAGCTCAATTTGTTAATAATGTAACATTCAAAACACCATTTACACATATTTCTTTAACAATTGAATATCTATATACCATGTTAAATTAAAAAATATGGTAAAATTATATTGCATTAAGCTAAAATAACCTAGTGAAATTGGTCATTTTGACCAGTTTTACTGACTGCAATCAAAAAAGTGACTAAGTCCAGCTAATTAATATGCGTAAATGTTATAAATCCAGATGTGAATGGTGTATTGCAATCAAACTTGGCATTATGGCTAATTGTACGATACCCAATCTTTTAAACTATAATTTAGTTTCATAAGCTCATTAAATATGCAAATTAGCTAATTATCTATTCAAGTCATTGATATGCAAATGAGCAATGTCCGACAATTTTTTTCCCATCATAAGAGTGATCGGTAATAGATATATAACATGTATACCCAATTTGATTGACAAATATTGATGGATTTAGAAATTAAACAAGCTTTTCCATTTCTTAAATACCCATATTCAAATTCTCAGTCTTTTCCTCACAGGAGGCACTCAAAGGATGCAAAAACTGAGCATATCACTAAATTGATTGAAGTGTTTAGTACAATATCTCAGGTTAGGTTTATTTAAATCGGCCCAATATATTCAAGTTCAGAGCCAATTTCAAAAATTGGTAAAAACAGTCATAACTAAAAAACCTGATGATAAGTATTTATACCTGGATCAAGGTTATATAGTCCAAGGTCATGACTACCATATATGGCAAGCTCACTGCCCTACAATGAGTGCCTCTTGTGAGGATAATTAATTTTATATAGGGATGTTTTTCAAAGTGGAGCTGCATACATTATATGAAAAGATTGTTTTGCATAAGGGATTACAGACCACTCCTACATGTTACTCATTTTGCATGATTAATTAATCCAAATATTGTATGGCTGTCTTCATAACTTGGTTAACTGTTCGTCCAATTCGCTTGATCAGGTAACCTCGTACGCATAATTTAAACTTGAATATTCATGAACGAGCCCAAAGAAGATTTCTAGATGTACCCCATCATGCTTAGCGCCCTACAGTACCAGCAGGGCTTATCACCAAAACAAACAGTACCACACATGTGTTAAAGTAATTAACAGCTGGAGGTCGTCTGACCTCTACCATAGTAATACATGGTGCAGATAGGGTAAACTTGGCCACAAATATGAAAGAAGTTGAATCCCAACTAAAACTTGTATTTATAAAAATATAGGGTCTTTAAGAAAATCAAGAGAGAACTATTATTATTAAAGACACATCAATCATATTACTTGCAACAGGATTTTCTTAAAGACCCTCGTCTAACAACTTTATAAGCATTTACTTGCATTGTAATGTCGATGGGAACCAGTAGACACAGGTGACAGAAATCAGTGGTCATGTGATGAAAGTGAAGCATCCTGGGTGCATCAAGAAATCTTCTTTGGAACGAGCCAATCTCCGGTATCGTCTGGGAGCAACGTGGTCACGCGAATTTAATCGTAAGAATACTTTCACAACTCACCGGCGCACCACACCGCCGATTTGATTACTTTTACAAGAACAAGAGGAAGCAAAATACAAATCCTTTAGTTTTAGACAATACAGAAAAACGTGCGCAGATCATTGGCGTAGCCAGAGGGGGTCTGCCTACAAATTGAGCGACAAAATCGGGATGGCAAAGAAAAGGAAAATGAGAAGGGGGAAAAAAGGAGAAAAGAGGGTGGAAAGGAGAACAAAGGAAAAGGAGAAAATGGAAAAAGGAAAAGGAAAACAAAGGAAAAGGAGAAAAAGGAAAAAGAAAAGGGAAAATATACAAAAGGAAGTAAGGAAAACGTAAGAAGCATCTAGAACTGTCATAATGACCACTGGCCTCCCTGACACGAAGTGGCCGAGCCTCAGTGGCCAACTTGACGCTTTACTGTTACAGTGTTATGACTGGCCTATATTTACCCCTCCCCCCCTCCCCCCCCCCCCCCCCCCCCCCCCCCCCCCCACCCCTAAATCAAGGCAAAACGTTGCGTTTACCGGGCTATTTTTTGCCAAAGAAGCATGTTTACCGGGCAACAGGGTAATTCTGGTCGATATTTGCCTGGGAAATGGAGCTTTTGCTTAAGCGTGTGACCGACCGTGTAAACAAATAAACAAACAAACAAATACATGCTGAGACTACCCAAATGTGTTCCCATAGTTATCATGGTTACCAAAAGTGGGATGTTTTTGTTATTCTGCACCCCCTGACCGGGAAAGCTGGCTGCTTGCCTGGCGCAGATTCATGGTTAAAAGTCATAGCAATTTCTTTTAGCATGTTTAGCGAACTTGCCTTTTTAGCGCTTTCTGGCATACCTATACATGTTTTTTTTATAAAACGAAGTGGCTTTTCAATTCTAATCAACAACGCTCTGATCACAATTAAGTTTATACTAGCTTATTAAATTGTTCACCTATTGGAAATATAAAATCTGATCGCCTGACATCGATCGGACATTCATTCTCTCGGCATTACAAATGTGTACCGATGACTATTCCTAGGAGAAAGAAAATAAGTTGAAAACGTTGCAACATTTCAAAGTAATTGCATAAATGATTGCTTGATGAATTGGATAACTTTCAATCCTTAAATTCTAGCTCAGACAAACTTCCGGTCATTGACCAGAACAACGCTGATAACGAAACACGACAAACGTAATTCCTGAAATAAATGAATTTAGTATTATCATGATTAAGTGTGAGTCAAATTAATCATCGTTATTGCAAACAAAGACACGCTTGTACATTCATGCAATATCAATGGGAAGCATGGATAAATGACATAGATCAAACACCTTAGTGAGCCCGAGATAATGAGTATACAGTACTTTGGAACAGTAATTATAACCTTTTTCTACCTCAAATAATGTAATCTTCCTTACCACGCATTAATTAATGTTGGAACGGTAAACCAGACTCGTTATCATGTTATGCGGGAGGAGTGGTGAACCCACGCAGTAAAACTTACATGCAGGATGAGTCTTATGACGTTATATGCTCGGGGTGAAAAGATCCAATGCTGGCTCGAAGTATGAAATTGAAAATCATTCCAATTACATTTCCATCTTTTAATACACCTTTTCTTAGAATTAACCGTACATCGGATGAAAAAGTAATCACTTCAAAATCCCTCAAATTGCTGCCCAAAGTTATAAGATTATTACTTGTCTGGACCGCAACCGATCCTTACATGGAGAAATACTTTCTCCAAGTCAATACGATGACATCTAGCCTATTTCATGCATTTTGCTGCAACAATAAAAGCTAACATGAAACTAAATGGGAAACACGCTCATAATGTTGCAAACAAAGATACGGTATACCGTTTGTGTAGAGTTGAACACGGTGCGAATTGAAACGAGTAATACATTAAAGTAATACTTTTTGAGCTCTGCCAAGCAACAGACGGATTGTGCAATTGATTATATTATTTCATTATAAAGTTGTACGAATACCGTTTACCGTTTACGATTTGTTACAGCTATATTGCGAGGTTCGAAATAAGGTGTCCATAATGGAATTGAAGAAGTAACTATAACTTATGGGCCAAAGAAGGATTAAGACGTTCTTAAGGATTCATAGTGAATTTGCATGTTCTATTTTAAATTGTCTACACACACGGTCTGAACATTTACACGTTGCTGATCTGGTGCGTAATGAAATTAGTCACTGCAATATTGAATTTGTATTGCAGTGACCAATAGAATTTGACAAAATCTAGTCAGATGTATTGGTGATATTTTCATTAAATCTTATTTCTAGAGTTTCACTTATACACACACAGTAAGAAAGGTTCTCCGGTGTGTTACTCATTTATATAAAGTATATGATGCAAGCTGTTCCATAAAGATTATATTATGAGATCGTTAATTCAATTCCATTGAGCTGGAAGGTTGGTTCATCTATCACGTTAGTCTGAAGTCGATCAAATAGTGTGCTCGAGGTAAACCGTAAATCCATCTTTAAAGTACATGCCTCCTAGTATGAAATAGAACATGCCATCCAATTATATTTCGCTCCTTTTTAATTATGACATATTTTAATAAATACCTTACAATGGAGCAATACATTTGTTAAAACAAATGTATTGCTCCATTGTACGGTATTTAGGCCTAATTTGAAATTGTCTAAAAATGGGGTGACAGGTGACGTCATGCGAGGCATTTGGTCGGCAGTTGTCATTGTTCTTTGCCAGGCGGTGTACGCGCGCGCGCATCCTGTTTTGTTTAGGACCCTTGCTTTTAAAACTCGTGCTAAAGCATTATACGCTACTTGCACGCAATCGCCATATTTTAAAATGAAAGCGAGGCTCTCCCCTCTTATCAGCGCCAAGCGATGCACAAACCTGCGTGAAACCAACGACGCAGCGTGGCGTGATAGTGCGTGGTGAGAGCCTCGCTTTCAATGGTTCCATCTGTTACCGTGCAAGTAGCGTATAAAGGGCAATAAGGCATAGTGGACAGTGTTGTTCGCGCGCGTAGTGCGCATATGTTACCCCAAAATGCAATAGCCTATCGTTGGAACAAGCTTGTTTAGAGCCAAAATGTATCTTAATCGTGCAAAAAATAGGTGTAAAGTCGAAATTTTTCGCGCATATCTTCACTCATAACAATCTTGTCGGTTCATTTTATTTCTCGCCCCCCCCCCCCCCCCAATATGAATAACCTAGCTACGCCACTGATCAACATTGCTGTCACCCATCTATAGCTGTATGCATACAGATACCGCCATTAGTGCACTTAAATCATCAGGCATTTAGGTATAAGGGTTATACATTTCCCGTAGAAGCTATATAAATTTGTCTAGATAATAGTTCTTCAGTTTCATCTGCTCTAACAATGCTCGCCGTCGTGTTTCTATATGCGATGTAACTTAGACAATGGCTCAATGGATATGGCACTAGCGCACTTATTTATAATTCAATATACAATTGCATGCATTGCATTGAAGAAATTCATTAAAGCCAGTCCACGAAAACCAATCAGGAAGCAAGACAATACGAAATAATCAATTGTAGACATGTTGCCACTCCGAAGTAAATTATAAAGGTAAGGTCGTCACCCTATACAACCCATAGAAATGACCGATAGAAACCTTTATTTAAATGGGGGTTTTCAATACATTAACACATGTGATACGTAGCTTCATACAATATCAATTGAAAATATTTGTCCCAACAATGATGCATCAAGGGGATCTGGGATTGTACAGCAATAGCGAATCGTATACACATTCACGTTAATATCGTTTTATCGTTGAGAGTACTAATCAAGTGTTTTTAAAAAATGTTCAGAAGGAAGATACACCTATTTCCGAAGTAAAGTGCTCAACAAAAGAACATACACTTTGCTTGTGTCCTATAGAGTGTTTCCCGAGACATTCAGGTGAATCTTTTCGGAACAATTTGGTACCAAACATACCACAAAGCAACAAAGATAAATCATTATTAACACCATTTAATAAGAATCCGTGACGTTTCCAAATTCGCATTTTGGAAACGTCACGGGCTAGATAGACATCTTTTGTCCAAACAGGCTAGATAGACATTTAATTTAGGTGAATCTTTTCGGAACAATTTGGTGTCAAACATACCACAAAACAACAAAAATAAGCCATTATTAACACCATTTAATACAAATCCGTGACGTTTCCAAATTCGCATTTTCAACGCACGCAAGCGGCGCGAAAATGCTGTGTGTGGCACTTAAATGGCCAGGAATTGATCACACAGTGAAACTGCGTTGGTTCGTGCCTGAGCGATCGGGCTACATTGCAAACAGGTAAAATGTGGTATTTTCTCCCCGCGTAGTTCAATAAAATGTGAATTTGGAAACGGCAAGGATTTTTTATTATAGCTTATCTTTGTTGCTTGGTGGCAAGTTTGGTACAAGATTGTGCCTAAAGATCCATCCAAATGTCTATCTAGCCTGCTTGGTTATAATAACCGCTATAAATCTGTGATGATAACACAATTCACGCTATGACTTGTACTTGTAACTCATTTTAATGTCACGGGGTGAACACATCAACAACAAATGTGCACGGATTTTAACTGCCTAAACCATGAAAACGTTGTTATAAAAAAGTCAATGATATATATATTATAGGCCTACAACATGTTATGCAACAATCACTTGCAGTAGGTCATTGCAAGAACCTACTTGGCAATGAAAATGTCCACTCCCAGTTGCATCCGTTTGAAGTGTATCATGGCCTACATGAAATTGTTCAAATTAAAGGTCTCCGAAACTTGTTACATGTCGGAACACTTTACAACCCTTGCCTCTTTAATTCCACCACGCGACATTTCCAAAATGTTTCAGAAATTTCAAAATGTCATCACCATATTTAGAATAACCATGAGAAATGCATTAAAATAAGTACAAACCTGCTTAGTATTGGTTTAGTAATTCTTGAGATAAGACTTTGAAAATTGGGGCATTTTTTACACAAAGGGCTCGCTCGAAAAATGGTCCTTGTAAGTTGTCATATTGCTATGCACACTACATCCGTAGAATAGGGTGGTGGCACTAATATAGGGCTTGGGGCGGGGGCACAAAGGGCTTTTTCTGTCAGCCCCCCACCCCCAAACTGGTAGCTACACCACTGGGTGCAGCAATGTAGATGGCAGAGGAGGTTTTTTAGATAAAGTTCTCACTATTTATCATACCACTTATACGGTTCATTGACAATCGGACTTGATGTAAGTTTCCAAACATATTTCGTTTAATATTGCAGAGTTACAGGCAAATCGGCAACCGATTGTGATATAATATGCATTAATATCAAGCCGCTTCTATCTTACTAATGATTCGACAATGAGCATGACAAAAATGCCCCCGTGCTCAAAGTGAAGTGCTTACACCGATGCAAATGTTATACATAATTCAGACCTTTTGCATTGTGAACCCTTTTATACCTCTCATTCTAAATCGTGTGAGCATCTTCTGGCCTCTTATATTAACGGAACGGAATAAAGATAAGAGCGATAGTGTAAGAAACCCTCGGGTAAATAGCATTTTGATTAATCGGGATGTAATAAATGCCAATGAACTTTAAATGAACATTACTTGAACAACTATGCTATCAACCTTTAATACTTTATTTAGATATGTTACAAGTTTATATTATTGTGACGTTTCTCTCTTCTCTTCTGTCACCGTGGAAACCAGACTCATGAGGTATCTGAGCACTGGCTCCCCTTATCTAAACACAACACAATCTTTTATTTAGTCCATTCTTTGACAATATCGACCATCTTGGTAGACGCTCCAATCAATCTGAATATTACACAACCTCGATCAACCGAGAGTTGACCCACTTCATAAAATATGAACGATCAATCCGTGACAATATCAACATTAGTTTTGAGGTTTGAATGCCGATTTTGGACGGGTACGAAGTCCCGTACGAATTACTTCTAAATTTGTCTGAAACCTCTAGTCATCTATTGTACTTAAAGGTAGATGTTCCGATTTTCAACTTCTATTCTACATGAAAGATTTTCTATTCTACATGAAAGGTCATCCTTAAAAAAGTCGTGTTCCAAAGTTTGAGTTGCATAGCTATAATGGTTCTTATTTTAGACGCACAAGATGCTGTGAACTGTACCCATTGAGTAGTACACAAACTATATCGGTGGTTACCACCATTCGCGGTAATTCGACGTTATTTCATCGATTTCTCCGTAGTTATACCGATTTAAATTTCAGTATGATGATGAGAAAAATACAAGCTTTCATATGATATGAAAATCTCCGTATGTTTGAAATAATTCTGTTACGAAAATGTGATCGGGTCATCTGCCTTTAAATGTGAGTAGTATAGGACGTCGGGTTGAGGGGACAGGTTTGTGAAGATTTGAGGATATGGATTAAGGTCAGGGTTCAAGGTGAATGTTCAAGGTCAAATGCCCCCCCCCCCCCCCCCCCCCCCCCCCCCCCCCCCCCCCCTCTGTATAAGCGGTTCAAAGTTATCGATTTCATCTGGGTTGAAGTTCAACAATGATTGAGGGATATCTCTGATAACGATGTTCCTTTGGTTCAATTTCAATATGAATGTTAAAGAATAACCATGACAGATTGCGTTGTTTGTTTATTGGCTCATTAGCTCATTGACTCATTGGCTCATTGGCTCATCAGCTTATTTGCTCATTGGCTCATGAAGGCAAAAGGATACCTCCATATCCTGTATATTAATATTAAACGCATCCGTCCCCAACTTGCAAATACAACTACAAATATAGCCAGAGAAAATGCCGCCTTTATTAAATGGCACTTGCAGAACGCTTGAGGAAAGACAAAAATGCAACGCTTTTACTCCCAAGGTCTATACAATCAATAGATAAATCTAATCGATTGAGTTAATTCCGATTCGTAGATCGTAATGAATTTTAATGAGTTAGGTCGAGACTAAGGGCGTGTTCACACTATAGCTAGTTTTCTCCACGACCCGGGTCGGACCCGGGTCGAACCCGGGTTGCAGTCTAGTGAGAACAGAAAAATAGACTAAAAAAACCGACCCGGGTCGAAAATTACAACCCTGCGAAAGTGAAGGGTAGAACCCGGGTTCTACCCGGGTCGACTGTAGTGTGAACAGAAATCGCTGTTCGACCCGGGTTGCCGGAAGTAGCTAACCTGACTGCTAACCTCTGACCGTAGTTGTTTACGTCAGTTTTCAGCTTTGCTTCGCACGCTCTCGTCTGCTTCTGGTTCTGGTTGAAATCTTTATCAAATTTGTCAAAATGGCAAATAAATGGAGTCAAATTGAAACGGAAGCCATGATGGAACTCTGGGCGGATGAGACCGTGCAAAGTAGATTGAACTCAATGATCCACAATTAAGGATATTTACGCCAATATATCACGCCAGATGGAGGCAATGGGTTTCAATTTCAACACATACATAGCGCTAGTGTGAACAGAAAATGAAATATCGATCAACCCGGGTTCGACCCGGGTCCGACCCGGGTTGAGGAAAAAGCTATAGTGTGAACACGCCCTAAGACCACTGTCCCAAAAGTGTAGAATCAATATTATTGACGGATCAATACTGTGTAAGATCCCATATTTCACGGTACAAGCCCAACTAATCGATTTGATCATCATTTGACGACTATTTCTTATTAGACGATATCTTTATGAACATCTAATAAACTCTCCTGATTGTCGTCACAGTTAGTTCGCTTTTCTATTAAAAAATATTGAATACCAAAATTGCTTTTAAGTAATACTCACTCCACTTTAAGCCAAGTCAAGGTAACGAGTTGAATACTAGCCCAAATTAATAGAGGCCATCCAATGCATCGGCCATATTTGCGGGAACTAAAGTCCGTTTTAGAATGTAAAAAGACCAACATATCTAATTATGTGACCAACGCGCATGTTATGGATACACGTTTCAAAATAACCCGCCAAATGTATCGGTCATCCTTTGAACAGTAACGCTTGTATTGAAGGTCGTGCATTGAATTGATCTGAACAACAATTAACTATGGTAACGAGAAGTTACGGATACGTATTAGTGAAGCGGTACCCTCTATTATTTAACCAACTCAAATTCTTGTTCAACCACTCGTTATCCCAATTAGGTTATAATATTACTTAAAACATCAGCTAAATGTGACTCTGCTGCATTTTATGAGAGATACCCTTTGGATTTGGAGTAGGAGTATATTAATAAAGAATTCCTGGTAAATAAAAAAATACTTCAAAACATGTTGATGTACACCGTGACAATTATATAGCATGCATGGATTAACTTCACGAGAATCTATTTACTGCAAAAACGTATATCGCTCGAAGGTATTTCCTGGCAAATACAACTTCCTTAAACAGGGGTCACACTGGAATGTCATCGTCCCTCAGACCATAGAAGTACGACCATGCTCAGACATAAGTTGAGAAAAGGTGCTTGTCCCCCGGCTTGTCCACTAAACAGCAAAGGATGAGTCACAAAACTGCAGTAATGCAAGAAGAAGAACTTTCGCGACTTTTTGTGAAGAATTACATCCATTAGTAAATCCTCTCATGAAAAATAAGGCAAACGCAGATACCGTTTTCATTTGTTAAACCGATTTATTTAAGGTTCGTTTATTTCTAGCCTGGCACCTTTCTTAGTTGCTTTTAAAACATTTTTAGCCCTCAACCACCTTGGATTTTAAGGCCTTGAATACCGGAGTGCTAAAAAGCTGTTTGTAGACTAGATAAACGGGCAGAGTCTACTTTAGGTCCCTGATACTTTTCGATAAATGTTTAAATTAGGTAACTTCAAAGCAAAGCAGGAGGCTTTTAAAAAGCAATAGGTCCTCTTTCACCGGCCAGATCCTTTGGAAATAGCTCAAGGTCATCAAATGAACAGCTTTAAGCTAGTTCACCCTGGGTAGACTAGTCAGAGTGGACCTAGGCCTTTAACGTTAAGATTGTGGGCCGTATACTCGTACTAAACACGGTTTTAGCTTAAAACCGTGTCTTACCTTTTAAACAACGTGTTTAACAAAACACAGTTTTAAACTCCGAGAATCTCGTTCCCAGGGTGGTCGTGCGTAACTGTATACAGTTATTTATTTTTGCTGTAGCGCTAATGGATTACAATATACATTGACCGAATAACTCAAAAGCACGTGTATTTTTAATACTACATGATCTGAACGTCAGCTTGCATCAGGCACAGTTGAGTGATTATTCAAGGCATACAGTTGGTGTATGAGTTTAGTTAAACGCGCTTTAAACTACCCATATACCCATGTTTAAAGTTAGACACTTTTTAGTGAGTTAGACGCGTATTTAAATTAAACACATTTTCGAGAATTACGTCTAGTTAACGATGTGTCTTAAAGGGGCACTAACAGATGTGTTGGAGGCTGCGCCCTCAATTATGATAAAAACTGGGATTAATTTATTAATTTCAATTGTATTACATGTATGAAACCTATAACGTCGCTATTCTTTCAAAACCTATATGGCCGTATTCTCGTACTAAACACGGTTTTAGCTTAAAACCGTGTTTAACTAAACGCGTGTCTATCTTAAACGTGAGTTTATCCTTTAAACGACGTGTCTAACAAAACACGATTTTAAACTCTGCAAATCTCGTTCCTAGAGTGGTCTTGCATTGATTGTATACAGGTATTTAATTCATTGTGGCCCTAATGGAGTACAATAAATATCGACCGAATGCCTTAAATACACGGTACTTTTAAAAGACTACGCGATCCGCACGTCAGCTTGCACCGGGCATGGATGAGTGATCATCCAAGGCATACAGTTGGTGCGCGAGTTTAGTTAAATACGCATTAAACTACCCCATACCCATGTTTAAAGTTAGACACATTTCGGCGAGTTAGACGCGTGTTTAAGTAAAACAAATGTACGAGAATTGCGTTTAGTTAAACGCCGTGTCTAAAGTCAAAGTTAGACGCGTGTTTAGCTTAAAATCGTGTTTAACTACGTACGAGAATACGGCCCCTTATCTCCAACTTGCCTCGAAATTGATTGTTTGTGTTTATCATGATGTCAGCGACATTATGCAAATGATGGTGATGTTTTTATTTGCCAGAGCCAATCAGAAGGCAGACAAATTTGGCTTTTTCAGCACCTGTCTTTCAAAACCTCGTATGTATACGAGGTTTTTAAACACAAGTGCTGACGTGCTGAGGGGAAACTTCCAACATTCTTGATATTTCGCAGCAAATTTGTGGACTACAGGTGATATTATATTGCAAATGGCTTGAATTGATATGCGGACTGATTTATGACAGAGATTTCGTTTCTATTCTTTCAAAACTTCGTATCTCCAACTTTCTTTTTTTCATCCTCCTGTAATTTTTTTTTTTTGGAGATACGAGGTTTTGAAAGAATAGCGACGATAAGGATTAAGAAAAATCATCCCTCTTTGTACAACAAAACGTCGATTCAAAAGATGCTGATCGGGCCCGATCAGCATTTTACGTCAGACAGTATCCCTTTGCAGTACGCTTGATGAATTACGCAAACCAGATTTGCAAAGAGGGCGTTTTTCAATAAATAGCGATGGTATTGTTTTAATCAAGTTTTGCTGTGTTTTTGTTAGTAGAAACAACAATAATGGCAATTTTTAATGTTCATCTTGAATTCTGAAGTAAATTTTTAAACATTTGAAAAAGTAAACACCACTGAATGTCCCTTTAAGTCAAAGTTAGACGCGTGTTTAGCTTAAAACCGTGTATTTTTTTTAAACTACGTACGAGATTACGGGCCTGACTGTTTTCAGTTATTTACGTAAACATCTATCGGCAGTAGCAAGAGGCCATGTCGACACGCTTATTGATATCCTTAGGCCATTTATAATTTTCTATACCTGCATAAACACTGACAAATACAGTCAGTTATTAAGGCTGGCTCACATAGTAGCGGTAGATACCAACGGAGAGCGACGGACGTGAAAATCACAAAATGTTGGCGGCAAAACGACGGTAAAAGGGGAAAAGCTTGATTCGCTGACGGATGGGAACGACCTTCACCGACAACACGACGGCAAGGGACGAATGGCTACGGCAGGGAACGGAGTCTAGCGACCAAAATCGGACGTTGTCTGAGCGGCGAGTGACGATGTTTCGACGAAGCCCGGCAATAAGGAACGAGGTACGGGCTGGCAGCGGATTGGCTGGCGGCAAGGAACGGCTGCTGACGGTGGGTCGCGGCGACGATGACGATTTGTGTGGGCGGGTCGTATAAATAGTCCGAGTTTGGCGTTCCCATTCTTCACAACGTTCTGGTCATCCACTCAGACATACGCTGTGCTGGGCTGGAGAAGAATCTACTAACTAAAAGTTAAAAATCGTGGACCATCGTTACAAAATCGTAACCCATCGCAGATCACCGTTGCAATGCCGCAGGTACTCGCAAACGACCCGCCATCAACAGTCATCACCCGTCACCCTCCGGCCAAAATTCGCAATCCATCGTCGCACCAAGGTCGTTACAATTTCGTTACTTGCCGCAATGTGTCGTCAGGGTTCGAGATGTGACGTCACTTGCCGTTGTTTAGCCGTCAATGGTCGTTGACAACGACTTCTAACGAAATTGTGACGACCTCAAAACGACTAGATACGGCCTCGCACGGCATGGAAACGTAAAGGAAATGAGGGTTGCGGTCTCCAACGAAATCTGAACGGAATCACAACGAATTTTGATGCCGCCACAAAATGTTCAACATGCTGAAAATTTGCCGATGACGCGACTGATAAATTCGGCCGTCTGCGGTGGCTAGCGGATCATCGTCAGCGACAACTGACGGCAACACACGATGATTGGCGGGAAATTCAAAATTGCAATCCGCAGCTTACCGTAGCTTGCCGTTGACCCCTCTCCGTAATAGTGTGAGCCAGCCTTTAACTGACCACCTGCAGTTTAAGATACTAAAATATAGCGCCCTCTCTCTCGCTCAGATACAATCATTTTAATAACATGATTCATAATCTGATCGTATCTTTCTGTTAATAGGGGGTTCCGGTTGGAAGTGGGAGGGTTGAATCAGTATTGGAAAACGATTTTACACAACTTACCCGATTATCAGCCGATAAGTCTCCTGCAATCTGGAAAAACCAATATTTACTTAAAGTCACATTTTGGTGAAAATTGAGTTAGACCCATATCTTATTGGGCCGTATTCTCGTACGTAGTTTAACACGGTTTTAAGCTAAACACGCGTCTAACGTTGACTTTAGACACAGCGTTTAACTAAACGCGATTCTCGTACATTTGTTTTACTTAAACACGCGTCTAACTCGCCGAAATGTGTCTAACTTTAAACATGGGTACGGGGTAGTTTAATGCGCGTTTAACTAAACTCGTGCATCAACTGTATGCCTTGAATGATCACTCAACCGTGCCCGGTGCAAACTGACGTGCGGATCGTGTAGTATTTGAAAGTACCGTTTGTTTAAGGCATTCGGTCGATATCTATGTAACCCGCATAAGGCCGGCCACAATGAATTAAATACCTGTATACACAATAGAGAGTATGCAATGCTACGTCACAATGTCCTCATTTGAACTGTGCCTCCAAGATGGATGCCACGGAACAATATGATTTGGTCAGTTCAGATCACTTGGAGCGGGAAATTTAATTGTCAATCCAAATACGTGACTAGCCCGACCTCCATAATGGCTGCCCGATCCATTGTTATTCCGTTCCGGTTGGTTCATTGCATACCCTCTATTAACGCAGGACCACTCTGGGAACGAGATTTGCAGACTTCAAAATCGTGTTTTGTTAGACACGCGTTTAGCTAAACACAGTTTTAAGCTAAGTGTTTAGTACGATAAACGGCCCAATAGATTTTTCATGATTACAGGAAAAGTGTTGTATATCATATTGTAGCCCACGATGCTTAGTTTTGAAAAACGCTTCCGGTTTCGCTCTGGTTGCTATGGTAACCGAGCAAGGCCTCTGATTGGCTAAAGACGGGAACAATGATAATGATCAAAATCAAAATAACCAACAGGGGTCGTATTCGGAAGATAGGTGCATGGGAACAATACGCACAAAATCATGTCTCCGGAATTTTGATTAGTTGCCATGGTAACCAGGGGTCGCATTCTGACGCGTCTGTGCGTCCTAGACCTCTCACTTTTTTATAGTGACGCGTCAGATCTCTAATTGGAAAGACTTGCGGGTCCCGATCAAAATTGAAGGGACCCCTTAAATTTGACGATGTATGGAAATGGAAACCATTAGAAATTCTGTAAATTACACATCCATCCTTTGCTCACAATATAAATTCATTAAAACTGTTCGTAAAAAAGTAAATTTTTCAAATACCCAAACTTCAGGACACATTCCTTAGAAATTTGAAATTTGGGACATAATAGCAACCGCCCTCTGTTGATTTTTTTTATCACAAAAAAATTCAGCTGTGTTGAGCCTGGGGGCGTTATTCATGGATGACAATATATACGACCACAGGCCTACATGTTATAAACATAGGTCGCTGCAGGTGTTGAAACAATGAAAGGTGACATTAAATTAGAGAATTCACCAATGATAGATCTTAGATCATTGACGCATTGGATGAAGAAAATACTGAACTTCAATGCTAAACATTTTCGTGGAGAATTGCTCATCAGAAGAAATACAGCAGCTGCTTAAACTTTCCTAATTTGTCTTCATCAGATTTAATTTTCATGGATTACCATGCGTTGAGCTTCGTCGATTTCTCAGCAATTTTGTGTATAGATCGTTAAAATCGGCTAACTAAATCGTCTATTATAGTGACACCAGAAATCGATTTTGAGAATGTAATACTTATAGATTATAATCTTGCGCTCCTCTGGCAGTTCCCTCCGTAGCTCAATCGATAAGAGCGCTGTCTATGAATGAAAAGATTGCTGTGCTGCTGCTGGTTCGAATCCGCTTAGAATCACTTTTTTTTAAAATGTAAAGCAACACGCAAGTCAAACGAGGGCGTCTTGAAAATAATTCCTCTCTAAAGGATGTGAGGACCCCTCAATTTTTTTGGGGACCCCTTGATTTTGTTTTTTGAAGTCCTACGGGGTCCTGAAAAAGTTCATGGGACCTCTCACATTTTTGATCCAGTGCTATCCCTGATGGTAACCAGGCCGCAGCCACTCAGGGGATTTCACACCGTAATTCAAAAACGAAAGCAAAAATTAAAAAACCTCTTAATTATTTTGTAGACAATGCTCTTGTTAACATATGTGCCAAATGCATTACAATCAAACACTGCATTTTTGAGTTATCAGTGCTCCCTTTTTTGAGATACAGGCCGTTAAAGTTTTGAAACACATGAGGGCGCTTTTGCATATTAGTCAGACACTTATAAAATATCGCTATTTTTAGTTTGGGTTTCATGACACATAGAGCACGCGCATGCCGTTTTCACCTGGTTTTCAACAACTTGAAAATGCTAGCGTATTCCGCTGTATGCGCTTGCAAACACGCGCATTTTGACGTGCGTACTTTTGACGCACTAGCTGACGCGTTTAAAATGTCAAGAACGCACGCATTTATGCGTAAATCATTCGTGCGCGAAAATTCCCGAGTACAAGTATTGACACTTTACACCTAAGTAAACATGATTAATGGTTTACAAAATACACGGTTCTTTAAATACTATCATGACTATGGCGGATGGACGAAGTAGATGATAAGTGAGCTGTATGAGCTATACTGCCCTCCCATGACAAAACGGCATAACAGACAGTTTGTCAAAATTGAGTTATTACCATTAGTTGGTCATGGATTCAGTGGCGTAACAGCCGGGGGGCAGGGGGGAGGTGCTCAGCAGGAAATTCAAACCTACCCACCAGGAAAAATGGGGGGAAGGGAAAAGAGGAAAAGAAGGGGGAAATGGAAAGAAAAGAGAGAGAGAAAGGAAAAAGGGAGGAAAAAGAAAAAGGAAAAGGAGAAAAAAGGGGAAAGAAAGAAAAGAAGAAAAGGAAAGAAAGAAAGAAAATTTCGCGGTACAAAAAGCACAACAGTCAACAAATTGTACTGCGAAATTTTGTGACCGTGCGAAATTTTGTGACCGTGCGAAATGTTGTGACCGTGCGAAATTTTGTGACCGTGCGAAATTTTGTGACCGTGCGATTTTTTTTTAACGTGGCTAATACCCCAGATGAATTTCAAATTAGGTCTAGGCCTATTTGGTGAAAACGATTTTCATCTTTCAACTTTGTCATACGTCGGGTCCTTAAAAATGAAAATCTAGTTTCTTTGAACTTAATTTCGTATTTAAACGGTCTTCTCACAATTACCAAATCTTTCCCCCGGGTTTAACATCACTTCCAATCACAAAATGTCCTTATTTTATTGTAATATGAATTCATTTTATAACTGAAGATTAGACGCCGAAAAAATATACCCAACGGTTGGTTGGTTCGGTCAGTCGGGCTTTTTTGTTCTTTTTCCATCTTGAAAAAACCCACAACCTATAACAAGCTCTTAAAAATAATATATCCATTTGCATGTAAAACTTCTTAAACCAATTTCTAAAAATAATTAGTTACGCCCGTAGAACAGTTTTTGTTTCTGTTTGTTCACAGAAGTCTATTTTAAATTAAATTCAGAGTTATTTGTATGTTGCGGATTACATTGATTCATTTGACAAAACAAAATCAAACAAAGTTCCGAAAACGTAGATTCTTTAGTTTGTGATATTATAAATAATCTAAATATCAACATTGTCTGACAAAATAATATACCACCAGGATAAAATATCCGATATCAAGTTATTCAGAGGTGAAGCAATCCTGCATTTTATTGTTTTAGCACTATTCACATTATGTTATTGCCATATATAATCCATAAAATGCATTTAAAATACAAATCAAAATAAGTGTACTTTTTAATTTGTCTTTCATTGGAAGCTAAAAAGGGATTTCTTGGAATATTGAGAGATAAGGCCAAAAAAAAGGTGTTTGTTTGTCAATAGAGGGTCCTCAAAAGGTAGGGTCGGTAGGTCGGATTTTTTTAAATTTTTTTTAATATTTGTTAATATAAATTCGGCATGAATTAGGCCTACTGTGAATTTAAGTCCGAACACACACCAAAACACCTCACTTTTCATAAGTATGCGACATTGCTGCTTTACTCTTCACACTGCTGATTTTGATCTCTTTCTCCTGCTGGGGCAGATTGTCAATGTAAAGTTCCAATATTGTCGCATTGGTTGCAACACTGCAAACTCGATCAAATATTATTTTTGTACTGAGTTTGCGATGCGCAGACACCGTAGGACGCAGCCATAGTGATTGAATGTAGCACAAAGTGAAATAAGGGCGCACAGCACTAAATCACTCCTCGTTTTGTGCAATGGTAGTAAGGGAGCACTCGAGCAGTTCCATTTATACGCGATAAATTTATCGCGACTGTATCGGGGCCTGATATGTTTTGGACCCGATGTTTTTCAAGTTGATTCGCGATAAAATAGTCATCAGGCCCCGATACGAGGCCTCTGCCATACCCTGGGGTATGTTTAGCAAATAGAGCGGGACATTATGGGCCGTATAAATAAAAACTAGCAATTGCTTATCAAGTAAAAGGTCCAGCACTAGTAAAAGGTTGATAAGTAAAAGACTCAGGCTCGAGCAATTGCTTAAATCTCTATAAATAACCTTTTACTTGACTAAACACCTTTTACTTGATCGGATAAGTAAATGGTCTGAGGATAGCACAATAGCGGGGTATATAATCAGGAGTATAACAATAGCGTATTTAAATGAACATGGACTTTTTATTAGATCAATAACGAGTAATTTTAATACACGTGGCAGTTTCCACTTCAACTTAATCTAAAGAAAGAAAACACACTTAAAATAATTTGTTTTGCTATGTTTTAGTATAGGCCTACTAATTTCTCAACACGAATAGCCACATTTTCCTTATTAAATCGAAAGAGTCGATGATAAGTGGCAGGATTGACCTCTTCACGATTCATTCTCATCTGATACACCTTAGCATGTGTTCTTGCATTCATGAATAGCGCCATGGTGACAACACGTACACCATGTATGCAACACTGTTGTTTAAGTAAAAGCGCAAGCTCCTCATGTAGTATCTTGTAAAACTACAAGTAAATGCTACAGGACACTAGTAAAAGGTCGTCTTTATTTATATGTTAATAAGTAAAAGGTAATCCCGCGACCATTTACTTAAAAATTCAAGCAATTGCTTTTACTTACTAGTCCGACCATTTACTAGCAAGTAATTGCTTACTTTTATTTATAAAGATTTAAGTAAAAGGCTAGTAAAAGCAATTGCTAGTTTTTATTTATACGGCCCATTGTTTAGCAAATACACGAGGATAATACAATTTACGTTAAACATCCATAATCAATAACATTATCTCTAAAAACATGAAATGCTGAATTTGTACCTTACAACTAGAATAAATAGCCCGAAGCTCTATTTACATACCGACCACTTATCTTTTGTTATATTTAAACAAGCGGTAATACGTAATCCTTTGCTTCTCGCAACTGTTCGCGCAACTGTTCGCGCAACTGTTCGCGATAAAAAACTCATCGGGGCCCGGAACATTCTCGCAATTTTTATCGCGTACAAATGGAACTGCTCCCTAAGTTCCGGCAAAAACAAAAAACGATTTTGTGATTAATGAGGTCCTTTGGGAATCAGTTTGGCGTGAGGGTAGCATTTCATAATTAAAATGAAAGATTATCTCTTGTACTTTGATCAGGATATTGCAAAATATTGATTTTCGATTGTATTGACAATTTATCATCCACGTGATCGGAGGCGGTTAGAAGGCGAGCGTCCGGGCTGAAAATAGGGGTGGCGCTGTTTAAATGATCGTATCGTAAAATCTAATTGGAAGGTGTAACACTTCTTGACGATTTTATGAAATTTGTTTGTTTGTTTATTAGAATAAAGCATTCGAGACATTCCAAAAATGGTTACTAAGGGCCCAAAATAGCGACTCTTTTAGCCCTAATTTACATGTAATCCAATGGGCGGTTTATTAAGTGCTGTGCCCCCATAACGTTGTGTTGAAGTTTTGCTAGAAATATAGGTGAAAGTATTGCTAAACCTATTTTCCCGTACTAACTACCCCAAAGATTGTTTTATACTATGTTGAAATTAATATTCATGCCGTTGAGCAACATTTTGGGAACAAATATTAACCGTAACTAGATTGTTTTCATATTTTCTCACACTGCGTTTTAGTATAAAAATGACATCACTTGCACGTGCGATCACTGATTTTTATTTAGTCCTTTTAAAAAATACAATCGGCCGAGTACACCAAACTGGCGTTACTTAATAGGGAGGTAAGCTACCTGCCTATTAGTTATGCCCTAACTGTAGCGTAACTTACTAACGATGTAATTCTGAGAGCAAAACTGGCGAGTAACAACATAATAGTAACTAGCGAGGTAAATATCAACATTAATCAGCATCGTCCCCTTACAAAATTAATTGTCGCATATGCCAAGTGTTAACCTATTCTTTACTCTAAAATCTGACGTGAATGGTCCTCCGTAATATTTAAAATGTGTCGCCACTCGTTAGGTCATAGAATCACGTTGAGTCGGCCTGCGTTCCGGACAAAAAAATGACGCCGTTGTTTTGGCCAAACATTTCGAAGTTGTTTACCGCTTTTTCAAAAATAAGGATTATTATGACATAATACAAACATATTTTGGGCGAGGGGCACATACAAATATTGCACCAAAAAGCACAATTTGAATGACAAACACAAGCACCCGATGGAAACAAGTAGTTTAATGGTAAACAGTCATCAAAAAAGTAACTACACAGGTAATAAATGGACTTTTAACTCTAAAAATATATATCCTACCTAAAAATATTAAATCATTATTAAAGTTGTTGAGAAATGTATCTTCTTGAATATGAGATATTGCACGCTAGGATCAGTTGAATATTGAAGAAGTGACAATCCAAAATGTAAGGTAAAGTCACAATTTCATTTTCACATTTTACATTTCAACACGGGGGAAGAGTATGACAGGTAGCGTGTGCGTGGCGTATTGATCCATCGGAACAAGAGGGCCGACTGTCCAACCTGCGCATGCATCTCCCAATTGCACTACCGGTAATCGATAAGGTACCCGTATAGATGGGTCCGCGTGTAGAAAATAAAAGTGTGAAATTGAAAATCGGACTTCATTTTACATTTTGGAGTGTCACTTCCTCAATAATCACCCGATCCTAGCGTGCAATATCTCATATTAAAGAAAACAAATTTGTCAACAACTTTATACTTAATATTTTTAGGTAGGATATATATATTTTTAGAGTTGGAAGCCCGTTTATTACCTGTATAGTTACTTTTTTTATGACTGTTTACAATTATAACACATCTCTTAACACAAATCCTTCCGTGGCGTGTAGGCCTATGCCTTGTCCTTCGATTGTGAACCACAGAACCCCGGTTCGCTCCCCACGCACGGCACGATATGCTTTCATTTTTTTTTGGTTCTTCTTCCCTTCCACTCACATTAATGTTGAAACTTTGGCTTTATCAGTTTTTAATTAATAATAAAAAAAAAAGTTTTATTTGAAATCCTTGGACAATTAGTACATTTTGGTCAAAGTATGACCCAAAATCGGTGCGATTAGTGTTTGAAATGGCAGGAGTTGATCTAAATTTTGACTAGAAGTATTTACCAAATTGCAGGAATGGAGTTTCAAAAATACAAACTCTTTCAGCTTATGAGGGGGTCACATCCCACCTCAGATAGACACCCCCCCCCCCCCCTGTGCATGCAAGCGTAATTGGTCCTGCCGCATCAGCGAACCATCCTCTCCAATGTCCACAACAAATTTACGCCACTGCTACATCGATTGACTTGTGGCATAAAACGTTACGCCCTAACTCGTGGGTCCGGTCAGGTATAAGATTTAGCGTAAATTACTCGCCAATTACTAGCCTAGTAGCTTACACCCCGGTTTGTATTGGTGCTCTCAAAATGATGGGTTACGCGAAGTAGCGCTATTCTTCAGCTACTCGCCATTGGTGCACTCGGCTGAATACCGTATTTCATACAGAATCTAACAACATTTGTCTTAAGATATAATAAGAAAATCTACAACGATCAAGTTAACGCTTTCCACGCGGCTATTATTTTTACCATATACAAAACAGATTTTTCAGAAACCTTTCATAATTTTCAAAGTCTATCTCAAAGATTACTGACCAAACACTAGGCATGTTCAATGCATTTCTCATGGTGATTCCAAATATGGTAATGAAATACAGTAATTTTGACATTTTTGAAACATTTTGTGAAATTTTGGAATGTCGTCTGCAGCTGCCTGCCGCGTGGAAAGTGTAAAGTATCACAAAAGAGGTAAAGCAAGTGATAACTGTACACAGATCAGATGTCAAAGATTAAAGGGTGGGGGGGGGGGGCGTAATGTTTGTAAAATTAATGTAATAGATAAAATGAAAGAGCGAAAATCCTATAGGTTACAATATATCACCAATGTTACCAAAATAATTAGTGCTACCTATGCGAATCTGTTTTGGAATCGTCGCACATAAATTTAAGGAAACGTACACTGTTAGAAAAACGACAGTTAAGGGAGTTAACTTGTGGGGAGTAACGGGCAGGAGTAAGAAAAAAGAGTAATTGTTACTCCACGAAGAGTAAAATCTCTGATTTCCCTTCATCTTTCGCGAAGTAAAATGACCACGTGCAGCGACGTGCAGTCATTAATCAACAAAAGAGTAACATTTACTCCCACAGAGAGCTGTATACCTGTTTTGGCTCATTCCGGTGCAATTTTAAATCCGCATTCGTGTGAATTTTACTCCTATGATCATGATGATAGGGAGCTAGACTGGTCATGGCGGACGAAGTGGTGAAGCAAAGGCTTGTCAGCTGGGGATTGGAATCAATTATTCCACAGTTTTCTGGTAAGTATTATACAAAATGATTAGTAGTATTTAGTAATCGATCAAAAGGCGGACGGACATAACCTGCCAGGATTAAACCTTGCACATGCTGAACGTATGTATCATGATATAATATAGCTCACGCTTACCAATTATATGTCTATGATGATATCGATAGCTCATGTAAAATGTGTAGTCACATCGTCAAACATGCAACACGTCCATTGAGATACATTGTGGGGCTATGTGGGAGTTGGGTGGCAATGTCTTGTGTGTATTGTCTTAGTCTAGTCTATTTACCCATCACGAGACTGTGACGTAATCGCGTATTCTACTTATTGCAGGACATAATGCGCGTGCCTACTCGCGGCGCCTTTTGATCGATTACTAAATACTAAACATAATAATTTTGTATAATACTTACCAGAAAACTGTGGAATAATTAATTCCAACCTTTTACTTTACTCCTTTCTGAGATGAAAATGTTACTCAAAAAAGGAGTAAAAAATGCTATGGAAGAGTAAATATTACCATCCAGAGGAGTAAACAATGTAATTAGCCTTTTTTGGAGTAAACTATTTTAATCCTTTCTGAGATCAAAATTTTACTCAAATAACGAGTACAAATTTACTCTTCCACGAAAGAGTAAATATTACCACCGAGAGGAGTAAAAAGGGGGATTAGGCTTTTTGGGAGTAAATTATTTTTCTCCATATTAGGGAGTAATTGTTACTCCAAACCAGAGTAATTTTTAATCTGCATAAGGAGGAATTTGTTACTCCAACATGTCGTAGTAACATTTACTCCGCGAATGGACTAATCACCTTTTTACTACCAAATGTAGTAAGATTTTACTCCATATGGATTAAAAAATTGTTACAGTGTACGGTAGTTTTTTGGCCTGATTTATAAGTTATTACAGCCATGCCAGAACCGGTACACGCAAACTTGAATCTCATTCGGAGCATTTGGATCCAAATGCTCCCAATCAATCAAAAAACTACTCCTCCCACTTTCATTGTAAATTGTTGACGATAAGGATTTGTGTCAATAAAAACCAACAGTCGTTGAGATTGTTTATTTTATCACAGAAAAGTCCTGAAATGACCTGGCTTTGCGTGTAGCGATCCTGACATGGAACGGGATGTGCGTGTGTGTGTTGATTGTGAAAGTTCTTATTAATGGGAAAAGTGGGTTGTAACAAAAACGGTTGCCTGCAATAAACTGCAGAAGATCTGGAAATCTGATCTCGAAAGAACGACAAAAATCAGATTCTTCAAAGCCTGCGTAGAAAGCATTTTGTTGTACGGCTCCGAAACATGGACTATCAGCAGGAAAATTGAAGACAGAATCAATGGATGTTATACTCAACTGTTACGTAGAATATTTGACATCAGTTGGAGGGATCACATCCCAAGGCGATATCCCCCCTATAACATCAATAATCAGGCAGTGCCGTTTATGTTTCGCTGGCCACTGCATGCGAACAACCAACCAGCCTATCTCCAGTCTAATTTTCTGGACCCCTCCTGATGAACTTTTAACCAGGTAGGTTTACGATTAAAAAGCCTTGCTTATGAGCCTAGTTCTCAAAATTCATATTTTAAGAAAGAAATGTGTTCAAATTGATAAAACTGGCAACAATTGTGTTTAAAAATAAATAATGATTTTTTGGGGGGAAATCTTGAAATTTTGACGCGGGTGAAAAAAAAAGTGATGCGGGCGGGTAACGGGAAACTCGATATCGATTTTCATGCGCCTTATATCTTTCATTGTGCAAAATACCCGTATTGAATACCGGGCTTTTCAAACCCGCGAGTCATTCAGATGAGCCAGACAGACATAGCACACATTTTCTACAACATTTCAATAGAGACGATCATCACTGGTTTTCACCGTCTCTGGTTGTATATAGGCCTACTTATAATTGACTAAAATTAAAAGCGAGTTTCCACTTCACTCATGGGTGCCCGTAACAAAAGGTTCTCGTTCAAATAATATTCGTTGTTCATATCAATTCTTAACTGTCACTGATTCAATGCACGACCTTTTTCAATACAAGTGTTAATGTTCAAAGAATGAGCTATACATTTGGCGGGTTGTTTTGAACGAGTAACCATCATCAACATGCATTTTGGTAACAAATTAAGATATCTGTGGTATTGGTGTTGGTCGTTTAAACTTCTGAAACATAGTTAGTTCCTGCAAATATTCCCTGAAACATGGTTAGTTCCTGCAAATATAGCCGACACACGGATACCCTCTATGCGGCAGGCGGCTGCAGACGACATTCCATTTTTTTACAAAAAGTTTCAAAAATGTCAAAAATTTGGAATTTCATTACCATATTTGGAATCACATAAGAAATGCATTGAAATAAGTACAAACATGCCTAGTATTGGTTCAGTAATCCTTGAGGTAGACCATGAAAGTTGGGAAAGGATTTTGAAAATCTGTTTTGTATATGGTAAAACCAATAGCAGCATGGAAAGTGTTAACGATATCACGTGATCTCCAATGTGTGTTTAAGTTGTATAGGCCTAAACTTAGACTTAACAAAGTTGTAAAATTGATATTCAATATGGCCGACACACGGATGCCCTCTATTTCACGTTAACGATATCACGTGATCTCCAATGTGTGTTTAAGTTATATAAACTTAGACTTGACAAAGATAACGATATCACGTGATCTCCAATGTGTGTTTAAGTTGTATAAACTTAGACTTGACAAAGTTGTAAAATTCTGCAAATATGGCCGACACACGGATGCCCTCTATTCCACGTTAACGATATCACGTGATCTCCAATGTGTGTTTAAGTTGTATAAACTTAGACTTGACAAAGTTGTAAAATTGATATTCAATATGGCCGACACACGGATGCCCTCTATTTCACGTTAACGATATCACGTGATCTCCAATGTGTGTTTAAGTTGTATAAACTTAGACTTGACAAAGTTAACGATATCACGTGATCTCCAATGTGTGTTTAAGTTGTATAAACTTAGACTTGACAAAGTTGTAAAATTGATATTCAATATGGCCGACACACGGATGCCCTCTATTTCACGTTAACGATATCACGTGATCTCCAATGTGTGTTTAAGTTGTATAAACTTAGACTTGACAAAGTTGTAAAATTGATACTCAATATCAAGTCTCTTTCTCATTATTTCACGGACTGCCGGTGAGGGCGACGCTTTATTATTCGTTAATGTTGCTCGAGTTTGATTTTTGCCTTTGGAAAAAGAAAAGAACAAGAAGAAATATGTGTTACAAAAATGTTCAATATCTCCGACGCTAATCAAATCGTCGCTGTTCTGACATACCGGCACATCTCTTTACTTATTTCTGTTGTGATGTGCCGGTATGTCAGAACAGCGACGAAATCATAAGCCGGTGTAGCAGTAGTAGGTTACGTGGTCCCCTGGAGCCATCGCCCTGTACAGTAACGTACTGTAGGTTGGTATAGATGAGGTGACCGTTGTTTACATTTATGACGCCCTCTGTTGATTTGAGACAAAACAGACCGGGCAAGAGTTCCTATAGTTTACATAGGCCAGATCAGGTTTTCTAACTATATTGTGGTGTTACAGCAAATTGTTATCAAAACTGTCTTTAAACTTGCTTAGGAATGCTATAAGCTATCGCATTTCACACAAAAAATTAAAAATAAATGAGTTTACAATTCATTAGAAAGAAATTTCATGTTGTCTTCATTAACTTTACTGTATATTCTGCCCGGAGGGAATCAACAGAGGGTGTCCCATTTGTAAACACACGACGTCACCGGTCACACCATCTATAGGGCACTCATCTTTACACGTAACACTAGTTTCACGCTTCATTATGTATATGTCTATGGAGGCCGGACTATGGCGGCTCCAGGGGGACCATGGCTCCTTTCACACCGGCATATCACCATAGAGCTCTATACTGTATTGACTGGTGTAAAAAATCATTACGGAATAAAGCTGTTATACTTTAATCCGTCAATACAGTATTTTGTGCTAGGTTAATTCCGTGCTGTCACATCAAGGATAAACCCATATTACTAGCCACTCGCTTCTAGTAACGACTTTAAGTCGCTCAAGAGGACTACGGATCCAAAAATCGCTCCTTTCTACTTGAAAGATCGACCGACAAGTCGCTTACCGACCAAACGTTCACCGACCAGTCGCTCACCGTTTAGACGGGACGTCAACTGCATCAAGTCAGATTATTTGGGGCCTTGTGTGGTTATGAAGAAAGACAGAAATATGAGTTTGGGATCTTTTTTTCGGTACAACATGATATATTGCGGGGCCTTAACTAACCTGGGCCTTTATGAGGAATGACACAACTATATGAATCTTGGCCTTATGTGGGTAGGAAGAATGACACAAATATGAGTTTGGGATCCTTTTTTCGGTACTACATGATATATTGCGGGCCTCAACTAACCTGGGCCTTATGTGGGTATGAAGAATGACACAAATATGAGTTTGGGATCCTTTTTTTCGGTACTACATGATATATTGCGGGGCCTCGACTAACCTGGGCCTTATGTGGGTATAAAGAATGACACAAATATGAGTTTGGGATCCCTTTTTCAGTACTACATGGTATATTGTGTGGCCTTAACTAAGGGAGCAGTTCCATTTGTACGCGATAGAAATTGCGAGAATGTTCCGGGCCCCGATGAGTTTTTTATCAGGCCCCGATGAGATTTTTATCGCGTACAGTTGCGAGTAGCAAAGGATTATTTATCGAGTAGCGTATTACCGCTTGTTTAAATATAACGAAAGATAAGTGGTCGGTATGTAAATAGAGCTTCGGGTTATTTATTCTAGTTGTAAGGTACAAATTCAGCATTTCATGTTTT
The DNA here is from genome assembly GCA_035610835.1 of Ophiura sarsii. Taxonomy (NCBI): domain Eukaryota; kingdom Metazoa; phylum Echinodermata; class Ophiuroidea; order Amphilepidida; family Ophiuridae; genus Ophiura; species Ophiura sarsii. The sequence continues at coordinate 42,812,296 of CM069441.1, forward strand.
TAGAGATAATGTTATTGATTATGGATGTTTAACGTAAATTGTATTATCCTCGTGTATTTGCTAAACAATGTCACGCTCTATTTGCTAAACATACCCCAGGGTATGGCAGAGGCCTCGTATCGGGCCCCGATGTCTATTTTATCGGGGCCTGATGACTATTTTATCGCGTATCAACTTGAAAAACATCGGGTCCAAAACATATCAGGCCCCGATACAGTCGCGATAAATTTATCGCGTATAAATGGAACTGCTCCCTAACCTGGTTCTTACGTGGGTATGAAGAATGACACAAATATGAGTTTGGGATCCTTTTTCCGGTACTACATGATATATTGCGGGGCCTCGACTAACCTGGGCCTTACGTGGGTATGAAGAATTACACAAATATGAGTTTGGGATTCTTTTTTCGGTACTACATGATATATTGCGGGGCCTCGGCTAACCTGGGCCTTATGTGGGTATGAAGAATGACACAAATATGAGTTTGGGATCCTTTTTTCGGTACTACATGATATATTGCGGGGCCTAAACTAACCTGGGCCTTACGTGCGTATGAAGAATGACACAAATATGAGTTTGGGATCCTTTTTTCGGTACTACATGATATATTGCGGGGCCTAAACTAACCTGGGCCTTACGTGGGTATGAAGAATGACACAATATGAGTTTGGGATCCTTCTTTCGGTACTACATGATATATTGTGTGGCCTTAACTAACCTGGGCCTTACGTGGGTATGAAGAATGACACATGAGTTTGAGATCCTTTTTTCGGTACTACATGATATATTGCGGGCCTCAACTAACCTGGGCCTTATGTGGGTATGAAGAATGACACAAATATGAGTTTGGGATCCTTTTTTTCGGTACTACATGATATATTGCGGGGCCTAAACTAACCTGGGCCTTACGTGGGTATGAAGAATGACACAAATATGAGTTTGGGATCCTTTTTTCGGTACTACATGATATATTGCGGGCCTCAACTAACCTGGGCCTTATGTGGGTATGAAGAATGACACAAATATGAGTTTGGGATCCTTTTTTCGGTACTACATGATATATTGCGGGGCCTCTACTAACCTGGGCCTTACGTGGGTAGGAAGAATGACACAAATATGAGTTTGGGATCCTTTTTTCGGTACTACATGATATACTGTAGGGCCTCTACTAACCTGGGCCTTATGTGGGTATAAAGAATGACACAAATATGAGTTTGGGATCCTTTGTTTGGTACTATGATATACTGTAGGGCCTTAACTAGCCTGGGCCTTATGTGGGTATGAAGAATGACACAAATATGGGTTTGAGATCCTTTTTTCGGTACTACATGATATATTGCGGGGCCTCGACTAACCTGGGCCTTACGTGGGTAGGAAGAATGACACAAATATGAGTTTGGGATCCTTTTTTCGGTAGTACATGATATATTGTGTGGCCTCTACTACCTGGGCCTTACGTGGGTAGGAAGAATGACACAAATATGAGTTTGGGTCCTTTCTTCGGTACTACATGATATATTGCAGGGTATCAACTAACCTGAGCCTTACGTGGGTAGGAAGAATGACACAAATATGAGTTTGGGATCCTTTTTCGGTACTACATGATATATTGTGGGGCCTTAACTAACCTGGGCCTTACGTGGGTATGAAGAATGACACAAATATGAGTTTGTGGTCCTTTATTCGGTACTATATGATATATTGTAGGGCCTCAATTAACCTGGGCCTTATGTGGATATGAAAAATGACACAAATATGAGTTTGGGATCCTTTTTTCGGTACTACATGATATAATGTGGGGCCTCTACTAACCTGGGCCTTACGTGGGTATGAAGAATGACACAAATATGAGTTTGGGATCCCTTTTTCGGTACCACATGTACATGATATATTGCGGGGCCTCGACTAACCTGGGCCTTATGTGGATATGAAGAATGACACAAATATGAGTTTGGGATCCTTTTTTCGGTACTACATGATATAATGTGAGGCCTCTACTAACCTGGGCCTTACGTGGGTATGAAGAATGACACAAATATGAGTTTGGGATCCTTCTTTCGGTACTACATGATATATTGCGGGGCCTCGACTAACCTGGGCCTTACGTGGGTATGAAGAATTACACAAATATGAGTTTGGGATTCTTTGTTTGGTACTACATGATATATTGTAGGGCCTTAACTAACCTGAGGCTGTGCTCGGTGGTCTTTCGTAGGCGCTCACGATCCCTTTAAACATGGTTGGTACTAATTTTTCCAGTATCTTCAACACTGTTGGAAAATCTTCAACGACACCGACTAGTAGATATTCGTCTTCCACTCGTTTCTTTGCCTGCTCCAGTGCCCACTGTGAGGGTTTACTGTATTTCAAATGACATAAATACCAGTTATAATGCAGCACCATTATTACCAGTACCAGTTGGTGCACCAGTACTAATACCAGTACCAGTTGGTGCACCAGTACTAATTACCAGTACCAGTTGGTGCACCAGTACTAATACCAGTACCAGTTGGTGTACCAGTACTAATACCAGTACCAGTTGGTGCACCAGTACTAATACCAGTACCAGTTGGTGCACCAGTACTAATACCAGTACCAGTTGGTGCACCAGTACTAATACCAGTACCAGTTGGTGCACCAGTACTAATACCAGTACCAGTTGGTGCACCAGTACCAGTACCAGTACCAGTTAGTGCACCAGTACTAATACCAGTACCAGTTGGTGCACCAGTACTAATACCAGTACCAGTTGGTGCACCATTACTAATACCAGTACCAGTTGGTGCACCAGTACTAATACCAGTACCATTTGGTGCACCAGTACTAATACCAGTACCATTTGGTGCACCAGTACTAATACCAGTACCAGTTGGTGCACCAGTACTAATACCAGTTGGTGCACCAGTACTAATACCAGTACCAGTTGGTGCACCAGTACTAATACCAGTACGTGATCTTTTCAGCGAAAGAAATGATATTGAAAAACTATAAATGAGAAAAAATATTCTCCCCGAGTCTCAGTGATTTAGATTGAAACCTATTAAGCAAAGTTCAATAGACCTTCAAACTACTCAAATAGTCCTAGATCTACTGACCATTGCCCCCCCCCCCCCCCCCCCCCCCCCCCCCCCCCCGAGCTCGGTCAGTTAGCGCTAATCGCAAGGTTAGGCTATCCAGGTAGCACGCGACTAACATGCACTGTATTACAATGCATCTCAGTCTTCGAGGACGTGGAGATGGGTAACTGCAAGGGAAGCGATTAGGGACAAGAGTGCTAATGGAAATGCCTCCTGTATCTACAACCTAGTGCAAAGCAAAGCGTGGAAAAAGGTGCATAGGAGAAGCATGCAGAGTAGAAAGATATATAAGGTAGGGGAAGGGAAATTTTGTGGTAGAGGAGAAGGTTGGAGTTGCGCTACTTACAGCCAGTTTTAAACCACCCACGATATACAGGTCAACATAAAATAGCTGTTCATCACCAAGGCCGTGATAAAGTCAATATAACATTTTACATAATATCCCTAAAATTACATAATAAAAACATCTAATACAGCATATATAATAAAACAAAATTACAAAATTTGAATATTTATATAATTATATGGACTAGCGGCGTACCCTCGCTACGCTCGGGTCCCCGCTAGATGGTTCACATTAACTACCTCTGAAACCACATAAACCCCCTACAACACCCCCTAAACCAGGTTGATTTATAACCATATCCCTTCTAAAGGCATTATAAACCCCCTATAACCCCCCCCCCCCCCCCCCAATCAGAATCAGAATCAGGTCGATTTATGTCCCTCCTAAACCATTTACCGTGGCTACTTTATTAACCCTGTATACCTCTCAAACAGCATCAAGTTAACCCTCGGTACTTTTAAAACCACATAAACCCCATACACCCCCCCCCCCCCCCCACCCCACTGCAACTACACCAACCAGGTGGATTTATAATCATAACCCTCCTAACCATTTCCCGCGGCTACTTCATCCGCTAGATGGTTATGCCATATTACCTACCTCTGAAACCACATAAACCCCCTACAACACCCCCAAACCAGGTTGATTTATTACCATATCCCTCCTAACGGCATTATAAACCCGCAACCCCCACCCCCAATCAGGTTGATTTATAACCATATCCCTCCTAAACCATTTACCGTAGCTACTTTATTAACCCCTAAATAAAACCTCTCAAACCGCATCAAGTTAACCCGCGGTACATTAAAACCACATACAATCGCCCCCACCCCCACTGCAACTACACCAACCAACCATTTCCCGTTAATTTCATTAACTCTTAATCCCATCCTAAAACATTTCCCGTGGTTCCCCCCCCCCCCCCCCCCCCCCCCCCCCCCCTCCCATGCAGACACCCAAACCAGTTTGATTTATAATACCTTAGATTGTTGTTAGCTAGTAAAGAAATCAGGTTGCTTCATTAACCCCCGCAAAACGCTAATTGTACCATTATAACCCTAGGCCTATCCTAAACCATTTCCCGTGGTTTTACACCGCCCCCCCCCCCCCCCCCCGCCCTCTCCCCCAACATGACAGGCTATTATATACACAGGCCTGTAACCATTTCCGTGTGGCTTCTGCGCCATGTGTAAGGGTGCGTGTGCCGCGGCAGTGAGACCTTGCGCAAACATGCACGCGACGCGTTACCACGGTAAGATTACGCTGTAGTAGTACGCGCAACGCACAATGTTGTTCAATTCTAGTGGCATTTATGAGCCAAATCTGAGAGGTTTTTTGCTGTTTTTGGAGCCAATTGTTAACCAATTTCAGTGGAATAAACTTTAACACCCTTCCCGTCATTTCCTCTATCTTTCATGCAAATTAGGCGCCACTTCGATTAAAAGCAACGGAGAAATAAGGATAACAAACACACAAACACACACACAAACACACCCCGTTTCCAGATTTATAGTAAGATAATTCCAACTATAGTCTATCCATCTGAGACCGATCTTCCAATCACGTGACCCAGCCGTTCCATTGACTGGGAGAGGAGGCTATTTTCTGACGAAAATATCGATGGAATCAGTAGAGTGAAAAACGGCCATAATAAAAAATAATTATGTTACCCACCTGCTTTTATCATCATAACCCAAGTTGTGCCATGAGAGTCAGTTTAATGGACGTTGCAAAGACAGGTAGCTTTCCCTTCAAATTTCTCCATTTCAAAAAATGCTTTCAATTTGGCAAGCACTGGCTGTATCTCATCTTTAATGGTCTTAATTGGTGCTATTTTTAAGCTCTACTGTAGTACCGGCCTCTATGAACAGGTACATGTAGAGTGATAGACCCCGATGAAGACAACCTTTCATTTTACAAGTCAGAAAATGAACTTTATTTACGGTTGGAAACATTACAAGATAGCAAATAAAAATTAAATGGGGCCTCCTATAATGCTAAATGTTAAAAGTCCATCACTTTCGATCTTTTTCAGCTTTGTGATTCTATTCATATATGCCGAAATCACAGGTGAAGATTATAGTAAATGTTCAAAGTCCATCACTTTCGATCTTTTTCAGCTTTGTGATTCTATTCATAGGCCGAAATCACAGGTGACGATTTCAAAGCCTTTTGATTTCAGATAATGCGCAAATGGTTCGATATTTGTCTCTCTTTGAATGGTACACTAGACGTAGCTGCTATGTGCATGCGAGTGATGAGAATAATATGCATTGGAACAGTGGTGTGTGTTTTTGCATAAGGCAGCTTAATTGTTTCAATTCACATTACAGATGAGGTTCGACCGGAGGTTGGAATTAAATGGGATCCTTCGACAACTAGCAAATATACGTCAGAAGACAGCACATCTTATTTTTGCTCGTCTCCCCTGCCCATCCGAGCACCAAAGATCGCTCTCAGATGGATAGACTATAACACATTCGTTTAACACCAGTAACAGTACCCGGTAACATTTCCAGGACTACCATCAGTACATAAGTATATAATATTATCAACACTAGTTTCAGTGCCAGAACCAGTACTTTAATACCAGAAACGTGTAGTACTACCAGTACCAATACCAATACTAATAGTAATTTAAGATTTTGGTAAGTAGAAACTTAGCTTTCTAAATAAAATTAAATCCAATTCCATACCTCTTCCCATTCTCCCGCCACAAAGCTATTATTATAAGCAATTTCATTAGTCCTCAGACAGTGCCTCATTGCACCACACAAAATATTAACCTATCACAGAGCATGTTAGTGATGTGTGACGGTTGATATGATGCGTGACTAAAAGAATTAAACAAACTACCCCTTGCATGCTGCCACGGAAGAAAAATACAAAAGTAAGCCAAAACTGTGAGTTTTCATTTAGAGTTACAAGAGAATGAATTTGCGGTTGACAATTAATATACAAATTCATGTTTGGCCTCACATTTGGTAATGCATTGTTAGTTTGGTTAGAACTGGTTGATTTAATATATACCGGTATAAACTCATCCACATTTGAACGATGTCCTAAAATATGAATAAATGTTTTATGAGTATTTATTTGCACTGTACCGGTACAATACCAGAAGTACCAGTGCTGGTACCAGTACAAGTACTAGTACCAGCACAAGTACCAGTACCAGTACCAGTATTAGTACGAGTACCGGTATCAGACCCAGTCCTAGTCCCAGTTCCAGTACCAGTACCAGTCCCAGTCCCAATCCCAGTACCAGTACCGTTTTCAGTACCTGTACCAGTACTAGTACTATACCAGCATCATTATCAGTATCAGTATCAGTGCCAGTGCCAGTATAAATACCATGCACTCGTACCTGAACCAGCCTTTAAAGGCGAGCTACCACTTCGAGTTGCTAGCCACATCCAGTTCTCTTGGGAATTTGACAAGGTTATAATTTCTCCATATAACTCTATACTGTCGGTTATCAAGTGAACAGGTGTATGACCAGTTCGTCTGTGGTGAACTACCAAAGTGGTAGGCCAGCTTTAATAACCAGTTCTAGTACCAGTACGAGTTTTGGTACCAGCATCAGTACCAGTACCAATGCCAGTAGTATTACTAGTACCACTATCAGTAGTATTACTAGTACCAATGCCAGTAGTATTACTAGTACCACTATCAGTAGTATTACTAGTACCACTATCAGTAGTATTATAAGTACCACTATCAGTAGTATTACTAGTACCACTATCAGTACTATTACAAGTATCAGTACTATTACCAGTACCAATGCCAGTAACAGTACCAGCCTAAGAACCAGTACTAGATATAGTGTAACTAGTACCAGTGCCAGTACCACCATACTCCAGTTCCAGCCTCAGAAACCAGTACCAGTCTAAGATAAGAAGCCAGTACCACCAGCCTATGAAACCAGTACCAGCCTAAGAAACTAGTACCAGCCTAAGATAAGAAGCCAATACCACCAGCCTATGAAACCAGTACCAGCCTAAGAAACCAGTACTAGCCTATGAAACCAGTACCAGCCTAAGAAACCAGTACTAGCCTATGAAACCAGTACCAGCCTAAGAAACCAGTACTAGCCTATGAAACCAGTACCAGCCTAAGAAACCAGTACCAGCCTATGAAACCAGTACCAGCCTAAGAAACCAGTGCCAGCCTATGAAACCACCACCAGCCTATGAAACCAGTTCCAGCCTGTGAAACCAGACCAGCCTATGAAACCAGTGCCAGTTTAAGAAACCAGTACCCGCCTATGAAACCAGTACCACCAGCCTAAAAAACAGTTCCTGCATATGAAACCAGTACCAGCCTAAGAAACCAGTACCAGATACTACTACCAATATCTGTACCAGAACCAGCGCCAAAGGTCAGCACCAGCGCCAAAGGTCAGTACCAGTACCAGTACCAGTACCAGTACCAGTACCAGTACCAGCTTAATAATCAGTACTAGTTCCAGTGTAAGTACCAGTACTGGTAAATCATTGCAAATGGTGATTTAAAAATCTGGTGAGTTTTTTCAGAAACCATTCCCAACTTTCAATGCCTGCCTCAATAATTACGGAACCAATACTGGGCATGTTTGTGCTTAAATGCATTTCTCATGGTGATTTCAAATTATAGTGTTGAAATTCAATAATTTTGACATTTTTCAAACATTTTGTGAGATTTTGGAACTCTCGTCTGCAGACGACTGCCCCGTGGACTTTGTGAAATATACCTTAAAGACATTTTATTTTTTTGATGGGACTCCCTCTATCCTTGATTATTTTTTTGGCAAGTAGATTTGGAAAGGACAGTATATTTTCTTTCAAAATTTACTCTAAAACCATGATTTTGAATTAATTAATGATCAGAAATGTAAATCAGCAAGAAAATCTGCAATAAAAAAAACAAAGATAGAGGGCGTCCTATGGGAAGGATCGCCTAATATGCCTTGAACTTTTACCTGCACTTTGGATGAATTCCACAGAAGTACGAAAGAATCGTTGCCGTCGGTTGACAATAATGGCGGTTTTTAAGAACGCATTCATCAAAGGTCTGAAGTGTACGAGAAGAGGAAATCGTTGCATATTCATAAGAATAAATCATTAACATAAGTAAAACATAGATAGTCATACAATATACAATAGGAATAACATACCCTGAGTTATTGCAATAATGGCATACGTTTTAATTGCCCTTGAAGAGGCTATGTACCGCTATTTTAGCATTTATTGTTTGTATATGAAATCTATAGGCCTACTGTTTTTTATTGTGGTCATAATATAATTTTCAATTTACTAGATTTGTCTACAGGATACATGAACAATCATGTTGTCTAGTTTCTGTTACATTACAGACATGAAGGGGGTGCTTCACAGAACCCGCAGCTTTTTGTGTTTTACAGTATATTCCACCGGAGTTATATAGCGATCTTGCGGGACCCGAGCGTAGCGAGGGTATCCTGCAACTAGTCCTAAACAGGAGAAATATCACTAAAAGCAATCTTAAACGGTAACGACCTTTACTGACGAATTTAGAGATAAAAGACCAATGTATTGAAGTTCGCCAATAGAGGGCATTATGAATCAAGATTGTTTCTATTGATTACTATAGTTTAATCAGTTCCAAATTGGCGAGAAATATTCGGTTTTTATCTCTCCGCAAGCAAAAGGAATCCAAGCGTTCGTGCGTGATTATGGCCACACGCAAGCGGTGTTGGCCGCAGCACGCGTCACGTACAGTATGATGCACAGTGCGATTGTTGCCTTCATGTGCGCTCGCGTCCTTCAGTGTATTTATTTGCTGCTGTAAGCAGGCTTCGCCAATTTGGAGCTGATCAAACTATAGTATTGGTTTATTGCAATCAACAGCTATCAACAGCTGAACATTGTAACTTAACCAGAAATTCATGAATTGTATGATACAGAATCCAAATATACCCCGGGAATATACTCCGGTGAAAAGTCTCGAAAAACAGACCAAAATGGCGGTACATCTATAGCACTTTTGAATCCATTTTCCTACCTCATTTAAACACTCTCTACTTATTCTACTCCGTAGTTTGTCAAGGGCATGGCCAGTAGTTAATGAATCCCCAAACCTGACATAGTAGTAATGTGATACCAGCCGCTCTAGTGGATCTCGTATTACACTGATGTAAACAGGTCGCTTTGATCTTGAAAATAAACAAAATATGTTGAAGATGTTATAGATATTATGAACAGACCAGCTTTGAGGGGTAATTATCTTTGACATCACAGAATAATCGAGCATATTATAAAGTGTCAAAGCCATAAAATAACTGTAAAGCTATGAGATGAGGAGATAAACATCTTTGACATCACACTAAGAAAGCTTAACTCTTTCAACGTGGCGTACGACATTCCAAAACTTCACAAAACATTTAAAAATGTCAAAATTATCGAATTTCATTACCTTATTTGGAATCACCATGAGAAATGCATTGAAATAAGTACAACTATGCCTTGTATTGGTGCTGTAATCCTTGATATAGACCGTGAACGTTGGGAAAGGTTTCTGAAAAATCTGTTTTGAATTTGGTAAAACCAATAGCCGCATGAAAACTGTTAAGAAATCCGATAATCGAACACTTAAAGTATCAAAGCCGGTACTGTAAAGATTTAAAGAAGTAAAATAATTTTACAACCAAGCAAACATTCACATTAGGCGACGAAAATAGATACCCCGTTGTACGGGCCCGACCGACTCATTTGTTTGGGAATCGGTGGAAAACATTTCACGTGCAAATGATGAATACCGACCCAACAACAACAAAAAATTGCTTGTAAAAAATGGCTAAATGATTACAGATTTTTTTAATGAATACCGACCGCCCAACCACACCAAATTTTGCTTGTCAAAAATGGCCAAATCATTACTGAATTTTAAAAATTTGTTATGGTAATTTTCCAAGGGAAAATAAGAAAAAAGAAAGAAAAAGCCCGACTGACCGTACCGACCGTTTGCCCGTACAACAGGGTGTTTTTCGTCGCATTATCCAAAACATGACCTTGATATCAAAGTAATTTACCAGGTAATAAAGTTATTGAGAAATTTCAAAGGAAAAAGAAGAACTCCAAATGTTAACACTTTCCACGCGGTTATTAGTTTTACCATTAGCCTATATACAAAACAGATTTTTCAGAAAACTTTCCTAAATGACAAGGTCTATCTGAAGTATTACTGAACCAATACTAGGCATGTTTGTACTTATGTCAATGCATTTCTCATGGTGGTTCCAAATATGGTAATGAAATTCATTAATTTTGACATTTTTTAAACATTTTGTGACATTTTGGAATGTCGTCTGCAGCCGCCTGCCGCATGGAAAGTGTTAAAATCAGATATTTCTATGTTGAGCAATTATAGTTGTTGATGTATGAACATTTTTATCACATGGCAACTGATTTTGTTTAGGAATGTATATAGTTGAGTCAGTTCCAAATCGTCAGCCTGCTTCGATAATTGCCTAACTCATTTTTTCTAGTTCTTAGAAAACAACAAAAGTATGAAAAGTGAGTTAGGCAATTATCGAAGCAGGCTGACGATGTGTTGAATAGCACCATGAATAGTGCAGGTGAATTCCAACAGGAGCAGTAACTGTTGGATAGAATTAGGTTGGGGATATACCTTTAAGTGAAATGTGGCTTGTTATATGCCTAATATGAGTTAATATGACCCATTTTAAACAATTTTCATCATTAGTACAATCTGCCTAACTCACAATGCTGACTTAGGCAGAATTGCAATTGTGCATTAACCAACACATTTGATTGGTCAATGACTTAGGTATTATAACAGCATGTGCATAATGTAATGAAGTCATGATTTATGCAAAAAACTCAATTTCGCTGAAAAGTGAGTTAGGCAATTATCGAAGCAGGCCAGACGACGCTGGACATAGGCGTATTCACGAGTATTCAGGTTAAAATATGCGAACGAGGTTACCTGATCAAGTGAATGGGACGACCGCTTAACAACGGTTTAAATTCAAAAAATAGCATTTACAATTGGGATGATTAGCCATCCCGAACGGTTTTGGATTGGAAAATGTTTCTTCTAACCTATGATGAATTTTATGGGGTCATAATCAAAATCCATTGTTACATTGAAACCAACGGAAATTCAAAATTAACGGCCGTTCGTAGCCACCGTCGTCTGAAGTAGGCTGACGAAATGTTATGACTCCACGCGCATAAGTAATTCAAGCCTAAGCATATTCACGCGTAACGTCAATGGTACAAAGTGCGCCCTGTTGCGTAATGCGAACATTATACGCGCCTATGCTCTTCCGTATCAATTCGCTGATGTGGCATGTACGTAGGATTCTCGCGGGTTTGAAACTGATTGACCTATAGTAACCTCTTAACTGTCATATAACGGATATGTCCATGCAGCACTGCTGGTAACCTCAGTGTTCCTACCTCTTTACTGTCATAAAACGGATATGTCCATGCAGCACTGTTGGTAACCTTAGTGTTCCTACCTCTTAACTGGCATATAACGGATATGTCCATGCAGCACTGCTAACAACAGAAAAAATGCACTAGGTATAGGAAATCATTGATTTGTGTGACAGTTATGACAGTAATCACACACAATTTAATGAATACCTAGTGCAACTTTGCTGTTGTTATGCGCGGTCATTGAAATCGTCATAACTTTAAAAGTATCGATTCGATTTTGTTGAATAAGGTATCAAACTGCTGAGAAGAAATTTGCTCAAAAAATGTATATCTGAGATTTTTGGTACCGATTATCTATTTTGAATTAGCCAACCTCAAAGCACCTGGTCCGGGACTTTTGTTGCTAGGTGTATATGTCCATGCAGCACTGCTGGTAACCTCAGTGTTCCTACCTCTTAACTGTCATATAACGGATATGTTCATGCAGCACTGCAGGTAACCTCAGTGTTCCTACCTCTTAACTGGCATATAACGGATATGTCCATGCAGCACTGCTGGTAACCTCAGTGTTCCTACCTCTTAACTGTCATATAACGGATATGTCCATGCAGCACTGCTGGTAACCTCAGTGTTCCTACCTCTTAACTGTCATATAACGGATATGTTCATGCAGCACTGCAGGTAACCTCAGTGTTCCTACCTCTTAACTGGCATATAACGGATATGTCCATGCAGCACTGCTGGTAACCTCAGTGTTCCTACCTCTTAACTGTCATATAACGGATATGTCCATGCAGCACTGCTGGTAACCTCAGTGTTCCTACCTCTTAACTGGTATATATAACGGATATGTATATGCAGCACTACTGGTAACCTCAGTGTTCCTACCTCTTAACTGGCATATAACGGATATGTCCATGCAGCACTGCTGGTAAACTCAGTGTTCCTATTGCCTTTTCGAGTTGTTGTTGACTTTCATTCTTTGACTGTACAGAAAAAATAAACAAATTTCCTGTCACCCAGATTCACAATACGGAAACGTCAAAACTATATTGATCTCAGTGAAGCAGGATTATCACAAGCACCTCCCTCAAAAGAGTTCACAATTGTTTTTCAATCGAATCTCATTAACGGCAGCCTGAATATGAAGGAAATAATTGATTGCCGACAATTGGGAACCCGGTTGTATTTTTTAACTGAATAAATCGTATTGAAAACTGGAAACCTTCGCTGGTGACGGCACAACACCAGGCTGTTCACAATTGTTTTTCAATCGCCTATTTTTTGTTGATGTTCATTTTGTGTTGCAATGAAAAAGCTGATGTGTTATGGAGGAGGCGTCACAAAATTAAAAAATCATGACTATCCATGAAAATGAACTAATAGTAGTGAAATAAAATTGAATCTAATAAATGCTTTTTTATTTGACTCAAAAGGACAAAGGACAATTCGGTTCTATCGATAATATGATTGATAAGAGTAAATCAGTTTATGCGCAAGTTCATTAAAATGCGCAATATCTTATACCATTACATGCAAAGATTTTCAAGGGCTATAAGATCATTTAACCCCCTGGGGTCTACCTGTCTATCTTACAGTGGTTCTAATTGGTTTATTTCATGATGTACTTATATGAATAGCCAATTCAAATGCAGCTTGTAAAATGTTTCACTCCCATCTTTATCAGGGATACAATTATTCTAACAATGTCTCTCATTGGTGCAATAAATGATGTATCCATCTTTTTAACCAATCGGCTGGTAATTCTCAGGGGGTTAAATATAGTATTTACACACTACTTGAATCGTATTATTTTGTTGAAACTAAATTGTACAATTATATTATTTATTTTTGAAATTAAATAATAAAATTGCAGGAGAACGAATAAGTCAATTTTGCTGATTTTTAAAAAAATAATAATAATAATTCAGTATACAACTAAAAATAACAGCAAAATTACACATCAAATAAAAACCAAGTTAATTATCAAAAACGATGAATGAATATGAATGTCGTATCACCATATCCTTTGGTATGTGTGTATAATAGACTAAGTCTTGGAACACTTGCGTGTGATTAACGGAAAAGTGTCACCCCCACTCCCCCGTACAATGTTGACCAAGGCCAGTGGCTCCTGCAGCTTGCCAGAGTGTCCCAACATTGATCGATGGGGGTGGGGAAGGACAAATCTCATTTGAACAATTTTCGTTTATAACAGAAGACACTATTAGTATCAATACATGCACACAATACCCAGCACGTGTGCTCAGCTCAGCGTTCGCGTTCCAAGGACTTTGTCCCAAGATTGTATATAGGTCTAGTGAACTGTGGAACAGTCTTCCAGTCAAGGCAACCCGGGTTGGCAACATCCAAGATGAAGGACTACAATCTTTTAAATGTCGTGTTAACAGACACTTTCTCTCCAACTCTTCAGATTATGTTGGCTATGCTCTCTCGATGTATCAATGACCTCCAGATATTATTTTTCTTCTCTTATTTTTTGATGTTATTCTCTATGTTTGGGTGTTTATCCTATTCCTTTCCCACGCCACTTTCATTGGCTTTTTACTGGCCCAATTGTGTTTACTTGTATTTATGATTATTTTCTAAGTTGCAGTGAACCAATTGATTGACCCATCAGAGCTTTCTGTTGATTTTTAATCACTCAGTTCATTAACTTTGTTAATGTCTGTTGGGCTATAATTGTTCACATGTTTATATACAAAACAAAAACAAAACCTGTGGAAGCCGATTCTTTTAAAGGTAGGTGTTCCGATTTCTGGCCCGATTTTCAACTCGCTGTTGTCTATTATGCATGATGGGTCATCCTTAAAATAGTCATATTCCAAAGTTTGAGTTGCATAACTTCAACACTGCAAAAACTCCTGTGTTAAATATGCAACACTGAGCCGGTGTTACGCTCTTGGTGTTAATGTTGGTGTTAGGTCAACACCATAGGAATAACTGATGTAACACTTCTCATGGTGTGAAATTTCTTGTGTTAAACTTGGTGTAAGAATAACTCCCATGGGTGTCACTATTCCACACATGCGCACGGGGGTGGGTTATATTGGTTTTGTAACACTTTGGATTGTATATTTATACATTTGATCTAGTGATTCGATCTGCAACATGCACCATTCCATAATTAAATGGCAAGTAAGAACACTAATTCACAAAAACGTTCAAGTTTTAATAAATTTGAACTGTTGAACAGTGAAATATGTTATTTGCAAGCATTTTATTGTTAAAGTACTTCAACTTATCTAACATTAATATTTTAACACCAGAAGGTGTAAAAAGATTAATATTTTAACACCAGAAGGTGTACAAATTTTAATATTTTAACACAAGAAGGTGTAATTTTTTTAATATTTTAACACCAGAAGGTGTAAAAATTAACATAGGAGGGCAAAATTAACACCCTGAGAGTGTTAATATAGCAACACCCAAAGGAGTGTTAATTCATCAACACCAAAGACTGGTGTTAATCAACACCAAAAAGTGTGGCCCAGCTGGGACACTTCTGTGGTGTTAAAATTAACACCCTCGGTGTTGGTTTTAACACCAGTGTTTTTGCAGTGAATGGTTCTTAGTTTAGAAGCATAAGGGGGCATTAGCCCATTGAGTAGTACATATTACTACACAAACTAACCGGGTGTTTAACATATCTTACCGAAATAATGAGAAAAATATGGGTTTTCTTTTGATATCAAAATAATATAATTATGTTGATGAGGTTTTTTTAAAAAGTGATCGGAACATACACGACGCCTTTAAATCAGGCTCTAAATTTTAAAAATAACCTGAATGGCCGGTTGCCATAGCAACCATATAAAAATACAAAAATACTGCTACCAGTTTTAATTTATGATTTAATGTTTGCATTTAAACTTACCTCATACCATTGTTTACCAGCTTTTTTTAGTATCATTAATTCACGTATCCGTGTAAAGCAACCCCGGATTCTGAGTTCGTGCAATAACGATAACATTGTTCTGCTGCCACACTTAGGGACACGGTTGTAAAAGACGAGATGTTTCTAAAAGCAAATATATTAAAACGAAAGCATAATTAAAGGATAACAATACTAATCATGAAACCAACCATTATATGGTAGAAAAATATTAATCTAATGTACAGGGTGAATCGATTTGAAACGGCCATTTGACCTTGATGCGTGCATTGAACCATGGAATTATTGTTGTTTGTAACTCCTTTATTGATCTCTCTGATTCAGCATGAAGACAATATCGGGAATTTTGATTAGCTGTTCTTGTTGTGCTGTAAACTTAATTAGCATAATCCGGGACAAATTTAATGGGGATGACAGGCGTACTTCTTTACAATTAAAAAGGATGAATTTAAAACTCCAAATGCTCAGAAGGTCCGAGAAGACAGACAGGACAGGTCATCGCCATGGGCAAACTGTCAGTAGAACAGCGATGGCTCATTACGCTGAATCAGAGAGATCAATATGAGTTACTGCAACAATGGAAATGGGCACTGTTCATCTGTAAGCACATACCGCGACAACAATACTCGATCGATTTTAACAAACAAGGTGTCAAAATCACCGTAATTGAATTTTCCGTCTCCTGGTTAGGCATGTTCATAAAATTTTGAAAATCAAATTATCTCTTTGAAAATGGAATACATGGAAACAAAGTACTTTACAATAAAAAATGATTCAACCATGTCTGCAGACTGAACAATAAAAAAGTTATAACCAAAAGTAGTTTGCCTCATATTGCTGAAAACTGGGCAAGTCATGCACATTTTAAACCATTTTAGGTAAAAAAAAGGTTTACTTTCATGACGTCTAGTTGCTTGTGCGGGGTTATATAGACATCAGTGAATACATCCTAGCCACATCGTACTAAATCGCTCTATTTAAAAGAGGTAAACATGGAGTTTTCTACATATTTTGGTCAACAAATTTTCAAAAAATGTCGCCCTCTGTAGTCAATGATATGAACATCCCTATCCTAGTATTTTCATTTTTAGAATATGAGTAACAATTTTAAAATTATAGGTGCTTTTACAACAGCCGAGTTACTTTTTTTGCTGTCTTTATATATAGAGAGTGCTCGTTTTGGTAAGATACAATTCTTCTCATGATACGCTTCCTTTATTTCTGCTTGCATTCGAACTTATCCCCTCTAAGCGAGTTTTGTCTTTTTTAAGACTCTTCTTGTCAATACATGTACCGGCATTGGGTTTGTGTGTGGGGTGTGTTTTATGTTGTTGATTAATCAATACAAGAGCTAACGCTTCTGATGTACTTGTGTTATCATAAGAAATCAGTGGGTGGGGGTGTGTGGATATAATAAACTGCGCCAATAAAGTATCTAAACACTTACAAATGGTCAGATTTATCGGAACCTAAAACAGTATGCAAAAAAATAATTAATTACTTCGATTTACAGTTATCTTCTGCGCATTTTGACACCTCTTTTGTTGCGCTGCGATATTGTTCGGCGGATTTATGGGCACTTGAGTGGCTTAAGGTCGAATTCAAAAGTTGCAAAAGCCCCTATTCAAGCAAGAGCGTACTGTGACGAATAAGATCAGCATTATTGTTGCCCGCCTTTAATAAATGATTTGATTGTCTTGGTTAATTGCATTAATTGTCAATAACAAAACAAAAGGGTCAGAGATGAGAGGCATAAATCAATAATTAATCAATCATTAATTGTCATGGTTAAGTAAACAGAACAAATCGGTGTCTTTTGTCTTGATTTTGTCTGTGTGTGATGCTTGTGTGAGTTCTCTTTTGAAATTGGGGTGAATAGGAGCTTTTGCAAGTTCTTTTGAATTCGACTTAAAGCCACTCAACATGCTCAAGTGCCCATAAATCCGCCAAACAACATCGTAGCGCAACAAAAGAGGTGTCAAAATGCGCAGAAGATAACTTTGAATCGAATTAATTAATTATTTTGTTGCATACTATTTCAGGTTCCGACAAATCTGACCATTTGTAAGTGTGTAGATACTTTATTGTCGCAGTTTATAAATACCAGGAAAGTCGATGTGTCGGCAATATCCTCAAATAGGTGTTACATACAGAATAAAGCACAAGGCAGCAATTGTTTTGCAGTTGATTTGTATTGTAAATATGATAGCTGCCGTGTGCTTTATTCCGTATGTAAGACCTATTTGAGGATATTGCCGGTGTGTCTTCTGAACTTTCATTATGTATAATGTAACATTGATTTAAAATATGATTTACAATAAATAATTCGTCAATTTAATTAATTTAATTTAATTAATCCATTAATCAATTCAATGAAAATAATTAGTTAAAGAATAAATAATAAATCGATAATTAATAATTAAAACCTCACTTTAATAGATCTATTTAATATTAATCAAGTTAAAAATAAGTAATCGACCAATGATTAAATGAATAATAAAATGGATTCATGTTGTTAATCTACATGTATTTACTTATTTCATTTCATTTCATTGTAAAGGTGGAGGTTTTGGCTTGTATACCCTTTACATGTGCATGGGTTTAAACCCTGGTTTAAACAGGTTTACAAAACGGTTAGGTTATTTTTAAGTAACGGCTACACGGAATCCTTCTTGACTAAACATCGGTAATTTACAATCTCATCTCATCTCATCTCATCTCAGGAGGTAGGATCAACAAAAAAAAACAAAAAAAATTCGCACGCTCACAAATTTCGCAGTCAAAAATTAAATGTACCGACGGACACTCGTTTGTGCAGACAGATTTGATGTATAGGGCTGATTTTGCCGACGGATTTGATTAATGGGGGTGTCACCCCCCCCCCCCCCCCCCCCCCCTCTGCACTGCAAAAACACCGGTGTTAACATTAACACTGTTCGGTGTTCTGAGAGGTCCACACCAATTAGTGTTATTTCAACACTATCTTGGTGTTACATTAACACTTACAATGTTATTCGTCACACTTGCAGAGTTAAAATGACACTACATGGTGTTGATATAACACCAAGAATGTAACACCGGTACACCGGTGTTAAATAATGTTGGTGTGGACCTCTCACAACACCAACAGTGTTATTTTTAACACCGGTGTTTTTGCAGTGTGGGGACGCCCCTGATTTCATTTAATTTATAACTTACATTTCCATCAACATGATTGCCATATTTCCTCGATGAGTTTGGTAAGAAATGTCCGACATCGACTTGTCGGATAACGTGGGAACCGTGGGCGTCTGTCGTTGTCGGAATAGTCCATACACTGCAAAAACACCGGTGTTAAAAATAACACCGTTCGGTGTTCTGAGAGGTCCACACAAATTAGTGTTATTTTAACACTATCTTGGTGTTACATTAACACTTACTGTGTTACATTAACACTTACAGTGTTATTTTTCACACTTGCAGTTGTTAAAATGACACTACATGGTGTTGATATAACACCAAAAATTTAACACCGGTAAACCGGTGTTAATTTTTTTTGGTGTGGACCTCTCACAACACCAATGGTGTTATTTTTAACACCGGTGTTTTTGCAGTGTACAGTATTTCAAGTGTAGAAGTGTATTCAATCGCGACGACCATCATGGTAATGACGAGACCCAAACAGACATTTCTTTTGCGTGTTGACTCCATTTTAGGTGAGTGAATCGCTTCCATGGTAAATTCAATTCAATTCAATTCAATTCAATTCAATTCAATTCAATTCAATTCAATTCAATTCAATTCAATTCAATTCAATTCAATTCAATTCAATTCAATTCAATTCAATTCAATTCAATTCAATTTCATTTCAATTCAATTCAATATCATTTCATTTCGATTCATTTCATTTCAATGATGCATTGATAACTTACATTTCCATCAACATGATTGCCATATTTCCCCGATGAGTTTGGTAAGAAATGTCCGACATCGACTTGTCGGATAACGTGGGAACCGTGGGCGTCTGCCGTTGTCGGAATAGGCCTAGTCAATACAGTATTTCCAAGTGTGGAAGTGTATTCAATTGCGATGACCATCACAGCAATGACGAGACCCAAACAGACATTTCTTTTGCGTGTTGACTCCATTTTAGGTGAGTGAATCGCTTGTGGTAAATCTAATCTCAAGGAAGTCATGCCAAGGAAGTCATAGTCCATCTATCTGAGACCGATCTTCCAATGACGTCACCCAGCCGTTCCATTGACTGGGAGAGGAGGCTATTTTCTGACGAAAATATCGATTGAATCAGTTTGAATGAAAAATAGCCATAATAGAAAATAATTATGTTTAACACATACACTTGTCATTAAAATCCAGGTTGCACCATGATATAATGTTTAATTTACATACCTACGGTCTACGGTGCTGCTGATGAGTAGGCCTACCTACTCAATTTCTATACGATATCGATATGTGATCATTTATCCAATACGAGTTCCCCATATCCGGAACATGCTTATACCATTTTGCTAGTCTGTTTGTGAAATATGTTTGTTATTTCTGGCGACGTGTATCCTTTAATGTTAGCCCAAATAATTTCATCCGGATTTAAAAGTCGTCAGTTTTGAAATTCCGTGATTTGTGTCAGTACTTCTTAATGACATGATAAAGTTGAAGTATCTTTAGTGAATAAAAGCGTTGTGGTAAATCTTTTTAGTTCACCAGTTTCGATCGCTTTCAGCTTTGTGTTTTTATTCATATGCCGAAATCACAGGTGACGATTTCAAAGCCTTTTGATTTCAAATAATGCGCAAATGGTTCGATATTTGGCTCTCTTTGACTGGTGTACACTAGACATAGCTGCTACGTGCATGTGTGTGATGAGAATAATAATATGCATTGGAACAGTGTTGTGTATAATTATTATTGCATAAGGCAGCTTAATTGTTTCAATTCACATTATAGATGAGGTTCGACCGGAGGTTGGAATAAAACGGGATCTTTCGACAACTAGTGAATATACGCCAGAAGACAGTACATCTTATTTTTGCTCATCACCCCTGCCCGCGAATTTATTAACCGTACTCACTCACTGTATTTGTATTGCTGTACAATGTACATGTGCTATCCCAGCAAACACAGAACGTTTCCGCAACGTTGCACCTAGGTTGCAGTTAGGTTGCGTCATTTAAAACGTTTTAACAACGTTTTTATAACGTTACGGTTTGGTTGTGATTTGGTTGTTTTAAGTTGGTCCGTTGAAACGTGAGCAAAACGTTCTCTGAACGTTAAAGTTTAGTTCTAGTTTGGTTGCACTTAGGTTGTGGTTAGGTTGTCATTATAAACGTTCTTACAACGTTATTATAACGTTGCGGTTTGTTTGATTTAGGTTGGTTCTTGGAAACGTGATTAAAACGTTCTCTGAACGTTGCATGTTGACCATCGGAAACGTTTACATAATGTTTTAACAACGTTGTAACACTGAAATAGTTGGTTGTTTTAGTTTAATCCTTTAAACGTGAAAAAGATGTTCCCTGAACGTTGTAGTTTAAGTTCTAGTTTGGTTGCACTAAGGTTCTGGTTAGGTTGTCATTAAAAACGTTCTGACAGCGTTATTATAACGTTGCGGGTTGTTTGTTTTAAGTACCAAATCACACCCAAACCGCAACGTTATATATAACGTTGTAGAAACGTTTTAATGACAACCTAACCACAACCTAAGTGCAACCAAACTAGAACTTAACTGCAACGTTCAGAGAACGTTTTGCTCACGTTTCAACGGACCAACCTAAAACAACCAAATCACACCCAAACCGCAACGTTATAATAACGTTGTAGAAACGTTTTAATGACAACCTAACCACAACCTAAGTGCAACCAAACTAGAACTTAACTGCAACGTTCAGAGAACGTTTTGCTCACGTTTCCATGGACCAACCTAAAACAACCAAATCACACCCAAACCGCAACGTTATAATAACGTTGTAGAAACGTTTTAATGACAACCTAACCACAACCTAAGTGCAACCAACATTTGACCAACCTAGAACTTAACTGCAACGTTCAGAGAACTTTTTGCTCACGTTTCCATTGACCAACCTAAAACAACCAAATCACACCCAAACCGCAACGTTATAATAACGTTGTTGAAATGTTTTAATGACAACCTAACCACAACCTAAGTGCAACCAAACTAGAACTTAACTGCAACGTTCAGAGAACATTTTGCTCACGTTTCCATGGACCAACCTAAAACAACCAAATCACACCCAAACCGCAACGTTATAATAACG
Organism: Ophiura sarsii; assembly: GCA_035610835.1. Lineage (NCBI taxonomy): Eukaryota > Metazoa > Echinodermata > Ophiuroidea > Amphilepidida > Ophiuridae > Ophiura > Ophiura sarsii. The sequence goes on from CM069441.1 coordinate 42,834,330, forward strand.
TTGTAGAAACGTTTTAATGACAACCTAACCACAACCTAAGTGCAACCAAACTAGAACTTTACTGCAACGTTCAGAAAACGTTTTGCTCACGTTTCCATGGACTAATTAAATAATGAATTACATTTTATTTAAAAAGGTTTATTACGAATCAAAATGTTAATACAATACAATTTGGCATTACAAATTTAATGTACTAATCTAGGCGTGTACAGGGTGACCCAAAAAATGTTAACACTCTGGGCACATAAAATATCTTAAAAGGACAGGAACACACGGGTCTAATCTTGATGTATCGGCTTGGTCCAATTTGCATTAAATACAACTATGATTACGAACTTGTAAGAATGCTAAAAACATTATTGTGCAGTAATTCAAAAGTAACAATACCATTGCAACATTTAATCATAAGTTAGAATGTATCGATTATTGAATATAATTGAATCTTTTCATTCATTTATCCAACGATACAAGCAAGTTATAACAGGTGGTATTACCATTGACATTAATTGGATGGACCATTTCAACAAAGAGCATGAAATGTTTCAATTTCAATTTTAAAGACTGCTTTACTGACAGCTACCCATTGCACATGGAAAAAGAGTATAGAACTTGAACTCTCTGCTTGTATATACAGTCATCACAATAAGTAACTGACCAGGTAATAAACATGCTGATAACTCTAAAAGTATAACTCCTTCATAAACATATTTAATTATAAAGTTGTTGAAAAATCTCTCTTCTTGAATTTGAGATATTACACGCTAAGAATGGTTGATTAATAAGGAAGTTACGATCCCAAACGTTAGGGCAAGTCTGATTTCCATTTTAACATTTTCTTTTCAACACGGGGAGAGTATTATGACAGGTAAAGCGTGTGTGCCGTATTGATCAACCGTAACAATGCCACCGGCCGACCACACAACAACCAGGCCATCGACGGGTGAATTGGCACTACCACTATCAGTAATCAATAATTTGCCGGTCTGAGTCCCCGTGTTGAAAATGAAAATGTCTTGACAGACTTGACAGTACATTGGTCAGTTACTTATTGTGATGACTGTATATACAAGCAGAGCATTTCACATCGGCATTTTACAAATCCGTAGATATCGAAAATGAAATGCGTTCGAGTAGTGTCTATAGGCCTACATTGATATGCCAAACAGCTGTCTTAAACAGCGAAATTACAAAAAAATTGTGTATTGAGATAAATGAGGGTTTTAGCAGCTATTATTCTTAAATCGGTTTTACGGCGTGACCATTTAACAGTCTCTGCCTCTAAGGGCGTACCATGTGGTGATTCATGGGTCCTCAGATCAACTTTTTTAAAAAAACTGGTGATACATTACCATAACATTATACTACTGCCAAATTTTAAAATTCCTAAAAGTTTTGGTTCGGTCGTAAAAAATCACCGACATTTTAGGAACAAATCCCAGTAAAATGATTACTACGTTCCCTATAAGTATAACTATGCGCACCATGCACATCCCAACGAAAGGAAAACATATTTTGAAACCTCCAGTTGGGTACACAACAAAAGTGAAACAAAATCATTGGGATCTCGTTGGCGCGTCACATAACGCTGACCTTGAAACCCTTATAGTTTGGCGCGCCAATGAGATCCCATTACATAAACAAGTTCATATGGAAGAACTCAGAGCCTTTAACAAATTCAAAAGTAAAAATTGTTGGGATCTCGTTGGCGCATGGAGATAATCCAGGTCAAAGGTCAAGTTTTACCATTTTGAGCCATTTTCACACCTCCGTAAATCCGTGCGCCATCTTTAAAACACCTTGGAAATAACATCTACTTGCAAAGATGGTTTACCTTGAATAAAAAATGAAGAAACTGGTTTGGGATCTCAGAGATTTTTTTTTTAATGATTTTTTACAAATTTGCTTAAGAGCAACTTGCACTGCATGCGAGTCAGTAATAGCAATTTGTGCATTGTCCAAGTTCTTATAAATCAGTGCGCCAACAAGATCCCATCAACTTCTTGATTTATTTGCTTAGTTTGGCCACCATTCAATAGATACCACTGGAAACAACTTTGGGATTTTGATGGCGGTTAATTCTACATGATCGCAAAGTTGAGGTGTCATCAGCTTTATTCTCGAGCCTTTTTGGGCCATTTATCAGATTATCAGAATATCAGATTCCTTTGGTGAATTTTGACATGTCATATAGGACATTGTTTTTCATGCATTTTAAACCATTCTCAACCCATCAACATTAATCTGTTGCATGATGTTTCATAAATTGCATATTATTTTGTTCAGAATTCAACAACCCTGTCGAATTCGGAAGACATGACTTACATATTTTGAAATCGACATTACAGACTAACATAGATGTGTTCAGAATAGTCTAAAATGCATAGAAAACAATGTCCTATATGACATGTCAAAATTCACCAAAGTAATATGATATCCTGGGACTTGGTCTGAAATGGCTCAAAAAGGCTTGAGAATAAAGCTGATGACACCTCAATTTTGCGCTCATTTAGAATTCACCGCCATCAAAATCCCAAAGTTTTTTCTAGTGGTATCTATTGAATGGTGTCCAAACAAAGCAAATAAATCAAAAAGTTAATGGGATCTAGTTGGCGCACTGATTTATAAGAGCTTGAACAATGTATGTGGGGCTATTACTGACTCGCATGCACACTGTAAGTTGACCTTAAGCAAATTTTTAAAAATCGTTTTAAAAAAAATCTTAAAGATCCCAAGCTGGAATCTTCATTTTTGATTTAAGGTAAACCATCTTTGCAACTGGAGATCATTTCCAAGGTGTTTTAAAGATGGCGCACAGATGTACGGAGGTGCAAAAATGGCTCAAAATAGTAACATTGACCTTTGACCTTGATTATCTCCATGCGCCAACGAGATCCCAACAATGTTTCCTTTTGAATTTGTTAAAGGCTCCGAGTTCTTTCATATGCACTTGTTTATTGAATGGGATCTTGTTGGCGCATCGAATTATATATAAGGTCTTGAAACTGCATAAGAGCGCTGTTCGTCAAGGGTTCAAGGTCAGCGTAATATGACACGCCAACGAGATCCCAACGATTTTGTTTCACTTTTGTTATGTACCTAACTGGAGGTTTCAAAATATGTTTTCCATTCGTTGGGATGTACTTAGCGCGCATAGATATACTTATGGGAACGTAGTAATCGTTTTACTGGGGTTTTTTCCTGAAATTTCAGTGATTTTTAACGACCCAAATAATCAACAAAATGTTCTGATTTTGGCGAAGTCGACCGTATACCGCTGCCACCAATGTAACCGACCTTTCAACGAGCGTTTCTTTCACTTTCTCTATCTGCAATCTGGTACGAGGGAAAGCGGTTTGGTAGCGTTGGCTCCTTCGTACCATGCCAGTAACCAGATCAACGTTCAATTCGAAGGACTAGAATAATTAAGTCACGACACGACTCTCAGCCTTGTAACATTTACAATAATTGATAATCATCTTTTATTTGAATCATTATCTTTAGGCTTCGTTTACAATAATCATTTACAGAGTTCTATTCCGTACTTGGCGACCGTTAGGCCTACACGGCACCCTGGTCTCGGCGGACAGACTTATTGGCACGTCTGTCCTCCTTGATGGTTTGTCAAGAACTCCCTGACTTCCTTCATTCCCCAAAACAATAACAAACTTGCTAGCTTCTAATAGCGTTTGATTGGTTGATTATCACGAGACGCGTACGTGACGCTCAAGATGCACAACGCTGGCTCTCAAAGTGCGCCCGCCCACGGGAGCAAATTTGCTAGAAGATTTGCTCTGGGAGCAAATCTTCTCCCGAATCTGCTCCCAGGCAAACCAGCGCTGCTAGGCCTAAGAGATAATCAGACAACCATAGCACCAAGATAAATACACAAGTTACGAGTAACACTGTAACAATAAGGTTTGTTGTTGCCTACATACCTGGTATATATGTTTAAATATTTTGTGAAGGGAATTTTGGCATTGTAAATTCTAAAAAATATGACCAAGTGGAGCTTCAACAAGTTGGTTACTAAAATGTGGCGCATCAGTAAATCTAGTTGAGAAAGCCTGCCTTACAATCACAAGCGCATTAGCCGTATAATCACCTTCGACACAATAAAATGGGTTTATTTAACTTTCTTCATAAAATCGTATAGATTGTTTCATATTGGTTCAAAAGGCAGTGATCATTAGTTTCTCACTCGGCGGCACCCCGCCTAGTTTCTCACTCAGCGGCAACCCCTACCCCGGTTTAGTTTCTCACTCGGCAGCACAAAAAACATTGGTTTGTTTTATCTTTTAAGTTTTAACGCATTAAATGTGCGCTGTAAAATCTATACCGCTCCAGCCTCCATTCATTTAGAGTTCAATGTAGTATCAGTTAGGAACGGCGGAAACGTCATATAAAGGAATACGTTGCCTTTCAAAGTTCAATGTTTTGTGCAGAGATTTAAATTTGAAAACAGAGAAAGATTCAATTAATTATAAGGATCTGAATCGAATGTGTTTATCATTTCACGCATCCCTAGATCATAGACAAGTATCGGTAGTCCCCGGCGAGGGTAAAGCCTGCGTCAAAAAGTATTAAAGGGATGAATTAATATTCCCCTTCATTCATCAGTTTATATTCCACGGCCGTTATGATATTTCTCAAAGGTATTACATGCAGAGGTCATAAAATAAGGTTATTGTCCCTGCAACTAAAATAGACAGGAATTGATGTTGTACGTCGTTAAACGGAGGTTCCCGAGACATTTGTCATCAACTATACACGGTACCTAAGTAACATTAGCTATGTATAAAAGCAGAGATAATCAAAAGAAGGGATTATACATGTAGTCTCTACTCTCTATTGAAATTTTGTAGAAAACGTGTGCTCCCGGGCGTGTGCTATGTCGTTTTCGCGAGTAGAAACAGGGTGGATTCAAAACTTACCGTTAACTTTGCAGTGTCCCAGTAGAAACAAACTCTATGAGCGTGTTTTTACTGGGGCACTGCAAAGTTAACGGTAAGATAAAACGATAAGGTTTACCGGTAAGTTTTTAATCCCCCCCCCTTTTTTTTTTCTACTAGCGAAAAGTTACCGCTAAGTTTATCAATTCTAGTCTATGGACCACGCCAATTGACCTTTTGTTATACAAAAACAATGCCGCCCCACCTGAAATAGATTGCCTCACAATGTGTATAATGTGACACGGTTCACAGAACATAACGGTAAGATTAATCAGCTGGCTGTTTCTACTGCATGGGAAACTTGCCGTTTCTTTATACCGGTACCTAACCTGGTTTGTGAAGGTTTTTGCGGTTCCAACCAGGGAGTCTATAATTATGGGAGAGGACACTCCTCCGACAAAATTTCGCCTACTAAAACCAAATTCACGGGTGAAGCTTTTGTAGGAGGCGCACTATCATTGTCGTAGCTAACCAGACGACCTAAGACGTGGTTGATTTTATCGGCTGAAAACATGATTTGTGGCACAATAATAGTACACCAATGGTAAAAAAAAGCTGATTGTGATTTAGAGTAGAACTGATTTGCTTTAATGATGGCAGAATTTAGTTTTTATATGACACGAAACATTCAGAATTGGTTAGGCCTATTTGAAATTAATTTACGTAGAACAAAATACGAATTTTAAATTGTGGATGGCTTCGTCTGATAGTGACACAGTAGGGGCGTGGCGTCATTTGCATTTTATGAATATTGTAATCAGATCAGTTGGGAATGACGCCGGATCGCGACGATCACATCGTGTGAGATCATGAATAGTCATGACTGAATATTCATTCACAACGAATGATTGACAGTTTACGCTGTAACTTCCGGGTGAAGGTTTTATAGAGTGCGCTATACTGAACCAACTCTCAACAATGGACAGATATGAGTGATATAGGGCTGGTTCCAACGTAATAGTCTTTGCTACAACATGTATTACAAAACGCGTCGGTGGTAATTCAAATCCTTCAAATATTTTGAACGACTAAAATTATTGCATAAATTCACCGAATCATGACTTCAGCCTTTACTGTCTGGAGTCAAGAAATTGGCATTACGATTCCAGACTATCCTAACCACGCTTTTCAAGCTTTTCCAGGGTAATAAATCTTCCCCTCCTTCACCATTTCTTTGATTTATTTCACACCACCTGTCTATTGCCACTTGCTACTACTTCCATGTCTCATACCACCAAATCAGTTCCCTTTTGCTTTGTGTGGTTTAGAGGTCAAGTTCGTGTTTAATTTGTTTCACCTTTAGAGCAAAGTGGTTTATTCAAATCGTTGTTTTTATCGAAGATCTAGATGTCTTCTGCTTTCTGCATTTTTTGTGGGGGTAACCAGCATTTTTTTCGCTACTGGACAATAATATCTATCTTAGATACGACAGGCTACCTATATCCTAAGATCAGGGATTTTAGCTCTAAATTGGTGGAAACAGTAAAATCGTGTAAATGATACTATTCAAGAAAAAGCTAGAATAGTTGGGCCTAATGTGCAGGAAATAACCTACAAATTCCAAGTTATGAAACATTTAGGTATATTTACAGAACCTTTTACCTTTTCTAGGATGTTATATTCAGTCTTATGGTGGGTCTATCTTAATTTCAAACACTGCTGGGTATTGCCAGAATATTATTTGGTGGTGTGCACTCTTCCACCGCTCTCCCAAGCATTGCCCAAGGCTTTTGGGGCGAGGCCTGTTTCGGCCTGTGTATAAGTATTGTCTATGGGACTTGTTATTTTGTTTTTCTTGGTAAAAGTGGCAATAATGTTAATAATGTGTCAATGTTTATATTTTTGTTTGCTGGTCGAAGGAGTAGATATTAACGAAGTTAGCTAAATTAACTGAAAGAAAATGTTAACATTTCACCAATGCATAGTTGTCTTAAAATAGCTTCAATTAAAATTACAGAGGTTTAAAATGTTTGGTCGGGTGTCGTTCATTGGATAATTTGGTGGGTGGAACTAGAAGCCCAAAGTGTGACTTTTGAAAGAAGTTGTGTTAAGAACTTCAAACTTTGAACTTCAATTTGTTATAAAATCTAGGCCTATTTCAGATAAATTGTAAAATCAAAAGTTCACATTTCGAAAAAATGTCACAATATAGTATCCCTAGAGCAGATTTTAGTTTTAAAAATCAACCCAATGCGACTACTTAAAGGGGCTCAAGGCAACAACATGTGGCAAGACTGTAGACTGCCTTTTGGCTATAGAAACACAAGGTCCCCCGGCATGTGGTTAAGGTGTTGGGTCTGCCCATGGTCTGCCAATTCACTAGTGGAACTACGAGCTAGTGGAACTACGAGACCCAAGTGCGACGTTTGAAAGTCGTTGTTGAAACACAAATTTTGAACTTCAATTTGTTGTAAAAATTAGTGCTATTTCAGATTTTTTTTAAATCAAAAGATCAAATTTTTAGAAAAGTCACGATATAGAAGGCCTATACCAAGAGCCGATTTTAGGTTAAAACAATTAGTCCAATGTGGCTACTTAATTAAAGGCGTTAAATGTGGCAAGACTGTATACTGCCGTTTGGCTATGCAAGGTCCTGACATGTACTAACTTCATGACTTGTAATGAAATGTTACTGACTGAAGGTCTTATTTTAACGACGTGGGTTCAAAACTTGCGCTGGTCACTTTTCATTAGACTCCTTTTTCACAAATTACGTTGTTTTATTAACTGAAATATGGATTTAGAAATGCATTTTTTTCTTCTGGAACTATGATATTTGAAATTAAAACTGCAACAGAAGAAGTCTGCTTTTTCAAGAAACACGGCTGGAAGAGAATCGTCCAATCCAGTGTTGCCGTTGTGTTTTTCCGATCCGAGACGGGGGTCTTGCCTCTATTGAAATCGCATGACCGCCATTGTCTGGGTCTACGGTCCTGAAAAAACCCGCTTAGCACCCTCAATTTGTAACCGCTTTATTTCGGACCAGACGTGAAATCAGAACTTCAGATGTCAAAACTAATACACGAGTTTAAAGTAGAAAACTGTTAGCCAATCAAACAACTGTGAACAACCATGTATATGTAAGCAGCGATGGAAATACCTACCTGACTTTCCATACGGGGTAGACAGTCCCGGGGTATATAGGCAGTCCCTGGTTGGACCAACCCTGGCTGGACTACAATACAAAAATACCACCTTGGAAACTATATTGATTATACATTATACTTTAAACCACTCAGGGGCTGGTGGTCGGGGAGGTAAAAACGTAAAAACCAGGATGGTTCATTCTAAAACACCTATGGACTGTCCACCCCATGGACTGTCCATCCCACGAACTGTCCACCCCACGGACTGTCCACCCCACGGACTGTCCATAATATAAAATAACTTTTTTGACCCCAAAAAGTTCAACAATGCTAACAAAAAATAATTTTGAGTAAAAAATTCCCAAATTGCTAGATTATGAGGTAAAGACACAAACTTATAGGGACGATTTTTTCTTTCAAAACCTTATCTAATATGTTTTGAAATATTGACAAAAACGTGAAGAAAAAAATGAAAAAATCAACAATTTTGGTCAAAATTGCCGCAAAATTTGGATTCTCTGATCCATTTCCTTTCCAAAAATGAAATTTTCCGTGGAGAAAGAAGTAAGACTCACAGTTTAAATATCATAAGTTTATTTTATTGACGCATGTCACGGTTCAGCGATTTTCAATGGTTGCAGGTATTTATTGAATGCCCCTCGTAGATGATCTACATGTACAGTGTTTCTAGGACTTGGATTAATCAACATTGGAAACAATTAGTGGATTAACCCTAACCCCCAAACCAGGTTTGTAACCGATAGCTCAATTTTTGAAGAAACGTAGCACTTTGTAGGGTTAATATAAAATTGGGAACAACTAGGTGGGTTTAATGAGCAAATCTGAGGCTCTGAAGCAGAGCTACATGTCACAAACGAATGTTATTGTCCCTGCAAGGAATTAATTAGAGGATAATGCCCGTGGGGGAGGGGGGGGGGGGCACTCAACTTTTTTTTGGTGTAGGGGTGTGCCGCCCAGGGTCTCAAAAAGGGGGGCTACAGAACTGAACTGAGTCGATTTTATGACGAAAATAGGGTCTTAGGAACTGATTTTTTTCAAAAAAGATGGTCTTGACAATTGGCCTATAGTTCGATTTTGATAAACAAGAACGCAAATTATGGTGTTAGAACGCAATTATTTTGAAGAATTAGGGCTTTGGAACGCAAAATTTCGCGATTTTTGAATTTTCAATAAAATTGGGGGTCTTAAGAACTGATGCAGGCTCAAAAGGGGGTCATAAGAGCTAGCAGCAGAGGGTGAAAAAAGGGGGTCTTCAGCGCGGCACATACCTATACCCTTTTCCAATGTCAGTGCCCCCCCCCCCCCCCCGGATAATGGCTGTACATCAGTTGTTTTGTTTAATAGTGATAACTGTGAGGAATCAAAACATTTTCACTTTGGAATCGAGGAATCGCAACAAAAGGGGGTAGGTGATAGATTTGTTCTCTTTTCAGATTATTAAAGGTATTGATTCTTCACAGTTACCAACAAAACAACTGATCAAAGTCATTATCCTCATTCAAAACCGTCAATTAAAATAGTCATTTAATGATACGGACATCACTTATTTATTTTAAAAGTTTCACTTAAAGGGACACTAAGAGATGTGTTGGAGGCAGCGCCCTCAATTATGATAAAAACTGAGATTATTTTATTTTTATAATTGTATTACATGTATGAACTTACACCTATAAGGATTAAGAAAAATCAGCTCTCTTTGTACAAGAAAACGTCGATTCAAAAAATGCTGGACCAGCATTTTACGTCCGACAGTATCCCCCTGCAGTACGCGTGATACATAACGCGAACCATATTTGCATAGAGGGCGTTTTTCAATAAATAGCGATGATATTGTTTTAATCTAGTTTTGCTGTGTTTTTTGTTAGTAGAAACAACAATAATGGCGATTTTTAATGTTCATCTTGAATTCGGAAGTAAATTTTTAAACATTTAAACTTTTCAACACCACTTAATGTCCCTTTAAAGGCAATTTAACCTGCTTCACCCATTACAAATCGTTCAATCTGATCGAAAATCATGCAAACGGACCACTCACACGTCTCTGTAACTTCTGCGTTGTACAAATACGCCATGCGTTTGTGGAATTACGCGAATTGTTTTGGTGATTGAACTTGATTCACATTATACGCGGGGGTTGCTAATGTTTACGCGGAGGTCATTGGTTCTCCGTTAGTGACCTGCGCTTACTTGTGCGTACCAGCAAAGGACAACATTTGATTGGATCGCACATCGTGTATATTCATGAGGTTTTGAATGTTGTAAATTAAATGGAGGTTCCCGAGACCGTTGTTGTCCCGTCAACTACAAGGTTGATTAGCTATGTAAAACTATAAAGCCTTACTTAAAAGTACTTGACCAAAACATCCTTTCACATCTACACCTGTTGTCTGTATTAAAATAAAAGGTTTCAAAGTATACACCCGAGTACTGTTTTATACAATAAATATACCTAACCCCTTGTGTTCAAGTAATGCCGAGTCAATGTCAATGTCATTGACATTGAGTATAGGGTCAACGATGGACATACTCTTTAAATTCTTTAGATAATAAACTTGGGATGCTAATTAACTCCTTTGGGACACGGTGCTATCACTGTATTTGCATTTAACAGGAGGCTCACAGGAATACATGACTACAGGACAATGACCACAAATACTGTAACTCTTGATTTGAAACTAAAAAGCGTGCAGTCCTTAGGCTTTTCAGCTAAAGGAAGCAGGGACAACGTTTTCCCTTTCACCTGGCCATAGGCAAAAAAACCAAAATTGTCATGGTGTGTCCTCGACCGCCTGCTCGTCATAGGCCGCTCCGATTATTTTTCCAGTTTTTTTTTAATTTTTCAGATTTTTATTTTATTTTTAACAGTTTAAATAGCATTGAATATTAAAGTAAGTGTTTATAACATAATGTGCCGCTCTTTGTGTGATTTCAACTTCTTGTTGGCTGAACTTTGAGCTTCCGCTGATATAAGAAGAAGAAAAAAAAGAGAAAAAAAAGCCACCCGCCCACTCCTCCTCTCTGAGAGCTGTGGAGGACAACATAACTTTTTCTTTTTTTTGGCCTTATCAATATACACTGTCAAAAGAAGTTCCTGGACACTTAAATTAAATTAATATTTAATAGAATATATATAATTATATATAATTATATACAGGGTGTCCCAAAAGTCTATGCACGTTTTTGAAGAGTCATATCTCACAAAATATAAATCATATGGTATAAATTTAACCATATTTTGATAGACGAGATTTGGGAAATTATTTTGATACCAAACACAGCCCTATTGGTGAACCACCAACATTATAAAACTGGTTGAAAGTTTTTGGCCGTGTGAGACCTACCCATACCAAGTACCACACATTGTTGCTAAAACCAGGTGCGCATACATTAACGGTATGAAAGCAACGTTGCGCATTAGTCACAGTTCACTGCTTACCTTGAAACATTAATGTTATTACCAAACTCTGTCACTCACGACATAAATAGGCGCAGTAGACAACATTGCACAGTAAAAGTCTTCATTCAAGATGGTTTACAGCATAGATAATCAAATACAAATGGTATGGCTCTACGCCGAAACAAATTCAGTTCAACTTACTCAACAAAAGTACAGAAAACATTTCAAAGTGAAACGCGCACCAGGAAGAATATCCATTCTGAAGTTGGTGGATACATTTTTGAACACAAGAACTGTGCATGATTTGTCTCGATGTGGTAGAAAAAAGACTGGTTGATCAACAAGTCACATTGATGTTATAAGACCAAAGAGATCTATTCGCCGAATTTCCTCACGAAACAAGATTAAAAGATCAACTGTTCACAGAATTTTGCGTAAGGACTTGAAGAAGTTTCTATACAAGATTCAGATCAAACAAAACATTTAAACTAGATTTAACTATAGAAACGAAAATTATGTGTAATATAGTTTGTTATTATGAATGGGATCACTGTAAGGTAAAATTTTAAATATTACATTTGACGAATCACTTTCCGTGTAACCAACTCTACCCGTCTTTTTGTTAATCTCAATATAGGTATGGATTTATGAACTTTACTCCTCCGAAGTATAAAATTACATTTTTGCAGTAATATATATTTTTCTTCTAGGGTGGCATTACAAATAGATGTTACTCCAATGTTTGGTATCAAAATTATTTCCCACATCTCCTCTTTCTAAATATGTATTCATATTTTCAATACGACTTATATTTTGTGAAATACAAAGCTTCAAAGTCGTGCATAGACTTTTGGGACACCCTGTATATATGATTGTATATCAAAATAAGCAGAAAGTAATCCTCTAACAGCTTAACATTGAATTTAGACATGATCACTCATGCATGGCAGATCCCATTCACTTGACAATGGCAAGAAGATTGCACACATAATCCCTCCATTCAAATGACTGTAAATGCTCATTTCTTGCAATTTCCTTTTACGCACCTTACCATTGCTTAATGAATGTGCTCAGCCATGCATGAATGCGTACATCTTAATTTCATACAGACATGATAGAGAATTATTGTCTGCTTATTTTGACATGCAATTGTTTAATTTATATTAAATATTTATGTGAAATATTTGAACTTCAATGAGTGTCCAGGAACTTCTTTTGACGAGTGTACTTTTAAATACCTTTTAAATAAATGATGTTGTAATAATAAAAAACATTAACAAATATAAATAATATCAAATGTTTATTTCTTGGTTATATTGTTTCTAAACAGCTACTTACTATACACATTTTACAAAAAAATATTACAAAACAGACTTTACAAATTGTCAACTATACATATAAAAATACATGACGGTAGGATTGTAGTCTAAAAAAAAAAATCAACCGCTGCATATATGCTTTTCTATTTTGCATTTAAATAGTGTTGGCCTTGTTATTAGGATGTCCAAAAGAGCACATGTGTTCAGTGTTATATGTTACCATATTATTATAGCTAGCAACACTAAAACATGTTTAAAAACAAAGCATTTTTATGAGATATAACTGAATTGACTTCAAACACTTGACTTGAACTAGAGTAACATTATTTCAAGGTTAGTATGATAATAGTAAAAGCAAGATATACCAACAGGGTGTGGGGAAACAGGTAATAACAAGGGAGAAAAATGCGATAAAACAGATAAATAACAAAAAACCAATAATACACGGAAATGCACTGGGACAAGCAATGAAAATTGCTATGCAATAAAACAACAAAGATATATGGTCTTTATTGTTACCAGTGCATTTCCGTGTGTTATTGTTTTTTTGTTATCTATCTGTTTTATTGCGTTATTCTCCCTTGTTATTACCTGTTTCCCCACACCCTGTTTGTACATCTTGCTTTTACTCTTAGCATTTTAACATTTTCGAGATATCCTTTTGTATCAGTTTTCTGATCCTTGGTGTGTTTTGTTCCTGGTTCCGTTGGATTCATCTTTTTACATTTTATATCAAGGTAAGTAGTTGTCACGTTATTCTTGATAAACACGATAACTTGGTGTTGAAATACTTTTAAGCTGCTGTAAAATACAAGTCAGTGACCTAACTCAAAAGTGAATGGTGAATATCATTTTTTGTGACCAAGTTCTTCATACACCCATCAGTGCTAAGCCTCTGGAGATATGTCAAACTACTGAATGTTTATTCACTCAACATAATTGTTAATTAGTTGTACAACCTAACTCAATAATCAACTAATTCAATGCTCCAACAATTTGCCTATGGGTGTTGTTACTTCAATGGTCAGATTGTCCTGACATGCTTGTCATTGTAACGTCCACAAATTGTGCAAAACACAGAATGCCGGATGTTGAAGAGATGTCCCATGAGGTGTATCTTCCCATTCAGAATATGCCCTTAAGATATACAGTAAATCAGTGGTGCAGTTAAAGGGAAATAGTGTGTTGCTTTCCAAGTAAAAGAAAAAAGGGGAAAATTGGTCCGAATTGTTTCTATACGTTTTTCTCATAGCATCCAATAAAAAGGCATCTTTATTTCAGGGTTGTTGCCATATTCAATTCTAACACTTTTCTTTCCACACAGCTATTAGTTTACCATATGAAGAGGTATTTTGCAAAAGGGCCTACATCCACTTTGGCTCTTATTGAGAAAAAGTCAAAAAACTGTTTCTAAATATTCAAGTTGAGCAATTGAAAAACTGAATGGATTATGAAAGAGGTACACTACATACTAATTGAAATTGATATAAATTTTAAATGTGCTAGTTTTATTTATTTTTTTAAATCATGTTTACATTTTTTGAAAATTTGGATGTAGGCCCTTTTGCAACAAAACTCCATCTGTTTGTACATAAAGAAAAAATACCACACACAAAAAATCATTTATTTTAATCATTGAAAATAAATAAGTTTGATATTGAAATGTATAGGTCACAATCATATGTTTCAAGGAAATAAAGTCATTTTTTTCAAAAATACCTACATCTCACTGTAAACAGCCATTGAAGTTGTTGTTTTGTTGCAAAAGGGCCTGTATCCCGATATAATTCTGGATACAGGCCCTTTTGCAACAAAACAACAATTTCAATGGCTGTTTACAATGAGATGTAGGTCTTTTTGAAAAAAATGACTTTGTTCCCTTGAAACATATGATTTTTCCCTATACATTTCTATATCAAACTCATTTTTTGAAAAAATGCACCATAGCCCTTTTGCAAAATACCTCTTCATATATACACAACAGATTTTTCCAAAACCTTTCCAAACTTTTGAGTCTTATCTCAAGAATTACTGAACCAATACTAGGCATGTTGGTACATAATTAAATGCTGAGACTATTTAGTCTCAGATTAAATGCATATCTCATGGTGATTCCAAATATGGTAATACAATTTAATAATTATAAATTGTTTAAATAATTTTGAGAAACTGTCTGCAGACGACTGCCACGTGGAAAGGGTTAAATCCAATTGAGAGTGTGATTTTGTCATAGTATTTAAAATCAACTTCAGATTCATAAAACAAATTTTGTTTTTGGATACTGTGTAAAACAGCAACACAATTTCTTTTTTGAAATTTGTATCTAGTCATCTTTCTCCAGTGGACAGTTAAATATAATTAAATTCAGTATCAAGTTAATCTAAAAGGGAAGAGCTTGGTTTTCATAACAGTTTGCCATAGGTTAACTAAATGTTGAGCGAACTTTAATTAGTAACTAGAGACTATCAAGATAGTAAAATAGGATGAATCTATGTGATGAAATAAAACAACTATAGTTTGATCAGTTTCAAATTGGCGAGAAATATTCTGTTTTGATCTCTCCGCGCGTAAAAGTCATCCAGGCGTACGTGCCCTAGTATGGCCACACGCGCATGGTTTTGAATGCACGCACGCGTCACGCAAATTATGCACAGTGCATTGGTGTTTTCATGTGTGCCTGTGTTCTTCTGTATTCATTGGCTGCTGTAGGAGGCTTCACTAATTTGGAGCTGATCAAACTATAGACATGGCCTGACAACTGCAAAGCACTGACATTTATATCATCTTATAAAAACATATATTATGACAAATAGATCTGTGATAAAACCATAGAGCTTTACATAAACCATGTGATATATGCAGTATTTAAACCAATCATAGAAATATCCAATTGACACATTCATTATTTAAGCCAATCATACCAATTAAGTAAAATGATTTTTTTCATGATATTACAATCTTAAACAGCAAAACTGTTTAAATCTTTTTAATAAAACATACCAAGTGTTCATAAAGCAATTCATTTGAATTTAATGATGATGAAGATATGCTTAGGGGAGACGTCAAAACTCGACCGCCCGTTGACTGCCGGTTACGGGCGGTTCCGCCCGGTTCTTTCAGGTCAAATGTTTTACTGGTATATGAATATTCGCGCATGCAACACTGAACAACCGCCGGTTGACTTAATGCTGTAATCTGACCAATTTACACTATCAATCTGTTACTTTGCGGTCATAATAGCTCTCTCTATAATCGTTCTATAAAAAAAAAACATTCATAGACTTTCGGTATTGATTTTAAAAAGTTAATTGAGCTATAAACAGATTGAAAAAGCCAACCCCAGCGAAAATCAATAGCTGTATTGTACTGGTGTCAACTGAGACTTTTAAGTCTTAAAAGAGCCCATTACTTCAAGATGTTATTGCTCACGTGTGTGACGAGGCACTTTCAACCGGTCGAGATCACCAGAGTGTTACTATTTGACCTCATTATGTGTGTATATTATAACAGACGACACGTTTTGTGAGAACCGAACGGAACCGGCCGTAACCGGCGGTTGCCGGGCGGTCGAGTTTTGACGTGATCCCTTACTTATCCCAATTTATTTCAACTGACATACATTTGAGTTCTGTAATCATCATGATTAACTCTAACTCCCCGGCCGAGTTTTTTGAATTAAACTATCAGGGGAGAAAAACAGGTCAAATTTGAAGGGAAAATCGGTCTCCGCATGCACCGCAGATCAAACCCGGGTCGTGTGCGTGCAAGTCTGATGCTCTACCAACTGAGCTACCAAGTGGGGTTCAAAAATCTTTTTTTCACAAGTTGAACTCCGCGCTGAGCATGGTACGAGATTGACGGGCCGCCGCGCCGTACATGGTTGTAGCACTGTCAGGTTTTGTAGGTTCCAGGCTGGAAGGTTAGGGTAAAGATTCCAAAATGGCAATGCATTTATGTACAATGTACAATTCGATACAATAATGACTGGTCTCTCACTCACAATTAAAGATAGCACATTCAAGTTGGCTTGAACAATGACTCGGCCCAGAATGGCCATATTTAAAGGTGTCCAGCAAGCAGTTAGCACGACACTGTTCATTATAATGTTAGAAAATAATTATCATGCCCAAAATCCTATAGTTATATAGAAAAAACATCACAGTTATCATAAACTCCCATCTCCCATAAATTACCGTCATTTTTTTAAATGGCATGCTTGTTTTATGATAAGTGTGATGGGTATTTTTATAATAATATAACTACCCGATTTGGGATTTTTTCTAACATATAATGCACAATATTGTAATATTGTTCCTTTAATGGCAAAGCACAGTCATACAACGTAAACACAGAGAGACTTAAAACAGTGATGAAGGGAGCTCCCTATCTTCAAACCAATTACAACACAATAGTCAACATCAAATCGGAGTAAAAAGAATGTTTTAGTCACATCAGTAAGCTGTTGCAGGGAATAACTAGAACATTATGTCTTATCTACAGACTCAACCTTAAAGGCAAACTACCACTCTGGGTTTCTAGCCACATCCAGTGCTCTTAGGAATTTGACATGGATACAATCTCTCCATGCTTACTCTGTACAATCTGTCATCAAGTGAAAAGGTGTATGACCAGTTCGTCTGTGGTGAACTACCAAAGTGGTAGGCCAGCTTTAACAAGAGGGAGAGGGGTGCTACTTGAGTGTCATTTTTATAAGTATAAGCAAGTGGAAAATGATTTCTTGGTGCAACTAATTCACTCCTTTATTTTATACCTGACCAGAATTAACTTTTGTTTAAATTAATCTTTCTCATAAATTTGGACAACTATCACCATTTCTGTTGTAAATTTGGCACCAATGAGATGAAATCACTTTTTTTCTTTTTTCAAAAGAATAACAAAATGTTGAAAATCTGATGAGGATATATATCAAATGGATGACAAAGAGTGACCTACATGTATGTTTGCGGCACATTTATATTAAGTATTCTGCCCCTAGAAACTATAAAGTAAACATAATAACTGATGATGCTGTTTTCCCATGTGTACTTCAAATCTAGGATGTGTCACGTACGTTCCACAAATCACGTTCGATTGTATAAGGACACTTAAATACTACTTGAATTCTTACAACTCAATACAAGTCGAGGATTCGAAAGTGCATATCTATATTTTTCTAATGCTCACTAAAGATGCCATCAAAGCATGTATGTCAATTGAAATTGTCAATATACAATCCCTGTTAATATGACACTGAAAACATAGGATGGGCACATAAATGTTTACATGAACTCGGTGAATGCCCAAGGGATGTCTACGATTTGCTTTGGCAATCTGAAATCATTCCAAGAATATTTCTGCATGGTGTTCGTGATATGTTTTAAAAGCAGTTTGTTAATCATTGAAAGAAAAATCAGTATTGCAGAAACAGTTTAAACTTAAATTATTGCACAAAATAAAAATAATCAATCAATCAATTATAATTAAATGTAACAAAAATGTTTAATACATCAATATTGATTTAAGAGACAGTCACAGTACTTGGCTATAGTTTGTTCAGGATAAAATACTCAGGCTTACTATTACACCTACCCCAAAAGGCATTCCCACTATAGTTTAATCAGTACCAATATGCATTTTTTATCTCTCCAAGTGCAAAAGTAATCGTAACGATTTACAATGCACCATGCGAGCGTTTTCCACACCCACGCTCTTTGAAATTCATTCGCTGCTGCTCTATGCAGGTTCGCCAATTAGGAAATTATTGAACTATAGTGATGATAGCAGCAAGTGTTCAGTTCATCATGCACACATTACATCCCTATAAAGCTTGTATGCTTGTGGTGTGCTTTGCTTCTAATTTAACAGAACCTACTCTAGCTATTATAAATCCAACTTCAATCTTAAGAAGCCAGCATATTTGGTAAAAACCAAACTATGAGTTCCAAATATATACATCTATTCATATCTAGATTGGTGTCATACTTATGTTTCCCAAAATAGTCTTCCTACTACCGAAATATATACAACTACTAACTTGCTTAAGCAAGGGTATCAGATAAGCTGAGTCAGCATAACGATATATAAATAATATGAAATGAAAACTAAATATTGCAGTAATTAGAATGTAGGTACAAATGTCCATGTATATGTCTAAATTTGGAAACATTTTAAAAACAATTTAGTTTAACAATTAAGTTACCACAGCATTCAATATGATCATATCAAATAATTGATTGCTTTCAGTTAAGGCACCATTACTAATGAAGCAGCAAATGTCATGTTGGAAATATAAATATTATGCTATTATGTTATCACTCATTATAGTGTAAGGCAAAAAAAAGAAGTAATGTTGTCCTCCGCAGCTCTCAGAGAGGGGGCGTGCGGGCGGATTTTTTTTAATTTTTTTTTTTATACCAGTGGAAGCTCAAAGTTCCGCCAACGAGAAGATGAAATCACACTAAGAGTTGCACATATATATTATAAACACTTAGTTTAATATTCAATGCCATTTAAACTGTTAAGATTTCTAAAAAATCTGAAGGAAAAAAAAACTGAAAAAAAAGAGGAAAAAAATCTCAGAGCGGCCCTAAATCTGACGAACTGGTGTTCGAGGACAACATAACAACAACAATAAATTTGGCCTAAACCAAGTCTGTGGCAAAGTAAGGACATATAAAAATGTATCTTACAGAGACTTAAGAATTGTCAAATTTTAGCTTGCGTGTAAGTCTATATCCCAAATTAATCCAGTTTTGAGATGTTTTCATGAATCAAGATTTTTCCAAATCCTATATTGTGAAGCAATTAGATAACGTCAACAATCTTTACATACATTCACTGTATAAAACACAACCCTGTATTACTATTAGTCAAGCTTATCATGATGATGTCTTCTAATTGCACCTATAGGAAAAACGTTGTATCTTTCACAACAGACATTTTACAAAACAGTTTTTATATTTAATCCTGCTCCATGATCCAGGTAATTTAAAGAAAATATACAATATTTGCTACCTGTAAGATACAGATTCATAAAAAACAATGGTTAAGCAGTCATTATTCTCATTCATTACTGAAAAAGATGCATATTTAACCTTTGAATGATTTGTACAGATATTAAAATCGCGCTAATCATTAATTAGTTTTCTGTTTATTATTTTATCCACCCCTTCTTAGATATTGAAACAGTCCAAGTCGGGTTATCATTCAACCAATCAGAAATAACCTTTAATCGTGTTTCCTCATAACTCATTGAATATTCAGTTTAGGGGCGTGAGGCTTTAATTTGATTGGTCTGTCAATGATCAAAACAATAGAACACTTTGGTGCAGTACTTTCGGGCAATTACTAGTAACCTGCGCTCGACGTGCGCATTCTCATCTAACAATTCATTTGATTAGAACGCACTTGGTATGCAGCTATCGCGATTATTCATGAAGTAATGAATGCCCTTTAAAACTCCATGAATAATGTAGAATGAGTTCGTCTAAGCATTAAAAGATCCTTTCTGGGAGTTCATTCTTCATTAGACTAGGTCTAATGTTAGACCAGGTCTAACTTGTTTTGTACATACCGACTATAAATTCTATTAACAAATTGACTATAAAATTTCATTTACAGGCATAACATTAACAAAAGATTTCTGAATAAATAATCTAGACCTAGCTATGCAAAAGATTTCTATGTACACTCATCCAAAGAAGTTCCTTGCCACTTAGTAAAGTCTAAATATTTCAAATTAATATTTAATAGAATATATATAATTGTATATCAAAATAAGCAGAAAGTAATCCTCTAACAGCTTAACATGGAATTTAGACATGATCACTCATGCATGGCAGATCCCATTCACTTGACAATGGCAAGGTCTGTGGAAGAAGATTGCAAAAAATTGGATAATCCCTCCATTCAAATGTTAATGTGAATGATTGAACACAATATGAACCTTCCCATTGCTTAATGAATGTGCTCAGCCATGCATGAATGCGTACATCTTAATTTCATACAGACATGATAGAGAATTATTGTCTGCTTATTTTGACATGCAATTGTTTAATTTATATTAAATATTTATGTGAAATATTTGAACTTCAATATTCAATGAGTGGCAAGGAACTTCTTTGGACGAGTGTACATGTAGTAATCAACAATGCACATATATTATTACTTATTAATATACAGTTACAAAACCTGAGACAGAGTTACCAAAACAATCTTCAAACTAGCAGAGTAGAGTTAATCATTATACAGTACATATTCAATTAGAAATTATTGTCATTCAAACAGGACTTAAAAACTACATAGAGGTAGCAGGGTGATTAGCCCTCCTAATCCACAAAAGAGCCCCTGTGGCAAATATTTGTCAATGGTAATATGCACAAATGAGGGCTACTTTAGTAGAATCCGATAAAATAGCCCTTGTAATAATAACTCTGCATTTAAGGTAACATGCAATCATGGGACACCTTCCAATTTCATTGAACATATGCTTTCTGGTTACAATGTTAATCTGTGTTCAATATCTAATAGTGGCGTAGAGAGAGGGTGCCAGCCAAGAATCCCTGTCCTAGAAAAAAGGTTTTTCATTCAGCACTAACACATTTTTACCACACATTTCACCTATTTCTGAGCCCTTACTTAAACCTACAATCAAGGGGGGAAAATGTTGATACACTTTTTCCGAATTAAGGGAAAAAGCGCCCCCTCTCCCCCGAGGCAATTTTGATCTGAGTCATGTTATCAGAAGCCTTGGCAATTACCCCAACATGGATTGATAGGGGTGGGGAAGGATATAAGAAAGGGGAGACTTCTACTTTCTATTGAACAGTACTGTGTTCCAAGTCTGATCTCGATTGCGAGAACGGGAATGGTTGTAATAAGTTGCAGTAATAATATCATAGTCTCAACCTTTTGCCAAATCAGCCGGTGTATACATGTATAAGGCAGGCAAACCAAAGATACGTTATGGTAATTACATTCTCTACAAAAGTGCAGACACACAATAACAAAAAACAATTGAAAGACTACATTTGAAAATGTAATGATACCATAATATTTAAGAAATATAATTTGGGAATGGCGATGTCGTTATTAATGTACATGTAATCCACAGGTATACATGTAGTAGGGGCTACAGTAAATTATGTTTAATGAAATGTAATTCCTTAAGTATATTCCAATGTTTCTAATAAAGTGAAAAAACTTATTACATGTAGGAAACCAGCCTTTTTGACAGACATGCAGTATATGATTCTTGTCAAAATATTACCATATATGTGATGCGATCTGTGAAAACCTGTCGGATGTCACAAAATGTGAACTAGGGATTATGGATAAAATGTAAAATTTATAAAAATAAATAACAAATAAATGTGCTTTTTTAAAGATTATTTTAGAAAATTAATTTCCAATACTTTGTGTCATCATCTTTCATGAAATTTCACCTTCAAAAACTTACTTAAGTCACTTTTCTAATTAACCTTATAATTTTATTATATTATACTATGTATCTTTTTTGGCCTGTTTTCATGATTTCTTGTTTTGTAGCCTTTAATGACATCACAATCTTCATTCACTCAAACTTTTTTTGTAGTGATCGTAGAAAAATGATCGCAACAGTAGTTTGTAATCAGCACAGATTCAGCTTTCTTATAATATAAATATCTCAAATATGAAAAATCCCACCATGTGGTGGGTTTTCACAGATCGCATCACATATTATTTATCAACATTAGAGTTGTTTGGTATTTTGATAAATACAGCGTCTCAAATGCCAGGACTCTTTTTTTTTGAGTAAGTACATACAAGAATCACTCTAGTTTTTTTCACTGAAATATGCTCTTAAATCACATTCCTAAATAAAAGGGAGTTTAGGAAAAGTACAGTCCTGGCGTGGCTTCGCAACACTTGCTGCCCCTACCCATGTGACGCATACAATGCGAGTCAAAAACAAGTTGTATGTGAATGAATATTTTTTACCCAAAAAGACCAAACAAATTTGACTAACCAATCATCAAGCACATCAACGAGCATATTCTTCCACACATATGAAAAAAGAATCACTGTAATTAATCCTTGCTATCAAGAGCTATGACTGTTTCTATAAATGAGCCCATTTTGGGAGCTGTCCACGAAATGCTTAATCCTTTGAAATAATCCGTCTAAGTGAAGAGCAAAGAGTACAGATTAAAACAAATTTCAGGGAGTCAATTTCAATGATTCTGTTTTTCATATGAGCGGAAGAATTTGCTCTTTTTTCATTAGTTTGTCAAAATTGTTTGGTTTTTTTAAACAATACTAATTCCCATACAACTTCTTTTTGAATCACATTATATGCGTTAACCATGGCGTTGCACTGAGATGCAAAGAAGATTTATTGATCAGTTCCATCAAGTCTGAAAAAAATGGGGAATTAAGGAAACTCTTTGCAGGGAAATTTGGTATTTGGAGGGACATTTTAATTCTAATATAAGAAAATACATACACATTTGGAAGGAAATTATCTCTTTTTGAATGAAATTTTAATCCTTCTTTACCAGAAATTTTGCATTTTTCCAGACCTGGTTCTAGTACCACTGCTTTGCTTCACCCCCGGACAAAATGATATATTATCAACTTCTTGTACCCAAACACAGCACTGGTAAATTTGGCTTTATTCAATATATTTTCTTAACCAAAATTGCATGCATAAAAGGGAAAACAGTCAAGTCTACCTGCTGCCATTAGATTCTGTTAAATGCCTCAACAGCATTTAATTTGTAGTGAAAATGAAATGTAGTGCCTAGTGGGAACCAGTCAACATTGGGAATGAAACCGCTTTTTCTGTGGCTAATGTGAAGCATGCGAGTACAGCGTGTCCCAAAACGTTTGCGAGCTTATAACGAAATAAGTAGGAGTTATGGATAGTTTATATTTAAGGATATCAAACAAAATATACCTGACCTTAATTGGGTAAATTTGGAGACCAATCCAATGTAAACTTTTTGAAGTGCAAAGATTTGAATAGAGCGTGGTCAGAACCCGTTTGTCCTGATTTAAGGAATAAACCATCCGTGCGTTGCATGAAACTGTACGCTATGTGCAGTATTCCCGGCATGGGGTTTATTCTCCGAAAGAACTTAACAATAACTTGGACTATAACAAAGAACATTTTAGTTAATGTTTATGTTAATAATGAACTTGTATTATTGGTATATGACCAAGATAATTTTATTTACTGCTCAAGTCTTTGTAAAGAATGAATGCAAAGGCAAAACATTGACGAAATCACAACAATGCGCAATTGCAACACATAGGAGTGTTCCTTGAAAAGTGGGACAAATGGGTTTTGACCACGCTTTATTAAAATCTTTGTATTTCAAAAAGTTTATATTGGATTAATTACAGAGTTTAACCAATTAAGGTCATGTATATTTTGTTTAATATCCCTAAACATAAACTTTCTATGTTTCCTACTTTTTAGTTGTAAGCTCGCAAACATTTGAACCCAGTTTTTTGGGACACGCTGTATTGGTCAAGAAATCTTCTTTGGTATAGAGTGTTAATTTACAACAACAACAAGTTGACAATATGACTGGGTTCAATATAAATTCAATGTTAAAACATTCACAACAGAACTATATATTCCTATTGTTCACCTGGCCGTCTGGCGAGTCGTTATATCCTCATTCCTCATCATGGCCAAGCTGTTTTTGCCGGTGCATTTATACCCGCATACACTGGATTATGAGCTAATCCTACCGTGCGGACACCCATGTAAGCTAGGAATCCCTCTGCAGTTAAACTCTGCTCCTGCATTATCTTTGTATATGTGCTGGCTTCCGTTTCATATTCATTGTAAATCCCCTCCGCTTCATTTTCAGCTCTGTTTGGAGAATAAGGAACACACACAAAAACAAAAAAAATTGTCATCTGGGTCGGTCGGTTAATTTTTTTTAAATTTTTTTTTTAGATAAACTAACAGATACTACACAAGAACACAGATTTTAAAGTATGCTGAACATGTATCATTTTTCTTTCCTAAAAGAAACTTTTTTAACATTTAACAGATAAGTGAGTAATTGACAATTGTATGCGTTTATGTTGCAGTTAGACATAAACAGCATACATTTTACCCCCTAGAACTATAACCAATTATGCGACATGGCACCATGAAATGGGTGGAAAGTCGCAAACATTTGTTTATAGTTTTTTATCATATTCTTAAAATATAATATTTCAGCTTTAAAATGATATATTAACCACTATTATAGCTTGATTCTATTCATAGATATGAGTAAAAGAAGTTGACACTATCAAGGAACCCAGTTTTGAGAAATTGACCGTCAAAGTCATGGAAGTGTAACAACGTGAATGTGTGTCAATAATTAATGGCACTTGAGATGGATCAATATCTCGTTAGCAACTAGCATGTTTCTTTACTCCGATTTCAATGACACTTTCTACAGATGATTGTTACATTATGGACAACATTGTACCAAGGTTTCAATTAGATATCTTAAAATTTAACATAATTAATAGCCAATTAATTAACCTCCCTTATCTTTACGCCGCTAAACAGCTGCCGAATTCAATACTTAGACTACATCCTCCAGTCTTCAATATTACCAAAAATTGATGTTTAGAGACAGAATTGCGCAAAAAAACATGGGGGAAATGTTCAACAAACGTATCTTGGAACTAAAAATAGAGATAACTAAAAATCGCCCCTCTATCGCCTTTTTTCATTGTTCTGCCTGTATCTCCTATTCAGATACCGCGACTTTCCACCTGTTTCGTGGTGCCATGTCACATATATGATAAAATAGTTTAGAAATATCTAAAACCATTTCTTTTTTTAATTGAAAAAGAAATTGAAAAAGGAAAAAAAGCCACCCTAGTTTTTGGAACATGACGCAGAACATTTGATATGTGAGAGATTACGATCTGTAGAAATAATTTCTTCTTTTGGTTTAATATTACTGGAGAGCAGCAAATACAATTCCAAGTAGGTATTATTTCTGTATCCCTTTATGTAATCCCCATCCGCTCTGGATAGATTATGTCAGGCTTCTTTTATAGTTGAATAACGTTAGTATAATGGAAAATAGTAATTTGAGAAACATGCCATAATATTCAAAAACATGTTTATTTGGTTACTAAGGACAAAACCAGCCATAGCCAGTGAGATTTAGTGCCACCTTTTTTTTCTGTTTAAAAATTGATAAATGGCACAATTTTTTATCGTTGCATTGTCTCAAAGCCAACAAATTTGGTATCAAAATTGGCCTAACAATTGGGTGCATCTTTCTAGCTGAAAATTATTTAAATCCATCAAATGTTTTTGAAATATTCTAGTATATGCTAGATGCAGGTTCAATATTTAGGGAAAGTCATTGGGTAAAAATGTCAAGTTCAGTCACAATATATCATAACCCTAAACTGGGGTATTCAAAGGTCACGCAACTATAATTAACAATGCAATGTGCCTTTTTGACGTTGTACTACAAACTAACAATTATGTCCATAGAATGCATTTGATCAAAAAAAAGAAATCTACATCCTCTATTTTTTCATACATAATATAAAGTATTCTATTCTCAAAAACAACATCATTTTCAAATTAATATCTTTTTCAATGTTAAAAAGATTTCCTTATCATTTCAAAAGCAGTTTCAAGTATCAAAAAATACATTTGAATTCCAATTTATTATTTGAACTTTTACATTTAAACAAAATGTTTGTTTCCAGAACTTAAGTAAGCGCTTTCCCCAGCATATCACAAGTAAATATCTTGGAATCTCTGTCCAAACACATTAACTCTCATCACGTTTACGGTCATTGATGGTCAGCTGACCATGTGAACGTCCTAAAATGAGCAAATATTGAACTTAGAAAGCTTTTCATGCCAACATTAAAGGTGGATGTTCCGATCACTTTAGGGCAATTCCATAAATAGGTAGGTAAACCACAGGCCAAATCACATTATTGGCTCTCATTCACTGGAAATTGTTTCAACCTGATTTTAGTTTATGGCTATTGGCAACTTCAGGGTCATTACATGAATTTTTCAGGGTCACTACATGACTTTATATCTTATGTTTCTGTAAAATGTTTGACGCAAGATAGGTTCCATTTAGACGTTATAGGCCAAAATGCAGGAGCCATTGGAGTTATGCAACTCAAATATTGGAATATGACTATTTTAAGGATACCGCTTATGTAGAATAGAAAACATCAAGTTGAAAATCGGGCCAGCAATCAGAACATCTACCTTTACTTGCCAGGGTTTGCAAGCTTAGTATTCCCCAGTGGCATGCAGGGTTAGAACAATTTCAGTGCAGGGATTGACCAAATATTGATGTATTATGTAAACAAAACAGGGAAATGCCATCAAATACTCCGTTTTACTTCCAAGTTCCTTCCACACTAGTTATTATTATATTTAAAACAAGGTATTTACAAAAAACTGGTCAACGTCCTAAATTGAAATTAACAGACGACAAAGGAAATATGAAAAAGAAGATTTAGACAGTGTATGATGTATTTTAACAAACTCTTTGTTTTTATGCTGGGCCCACTTTTCTCTCTGGAACCCATTTATCCTGTGTTCATGGGCCAACTTCTATCCCATGAGGCCCCACCTGTGTATCACGCCAAAATTTGATGAGGTCAGGTAAAATATTGCGCAATAAATATCCCATAATAATCGCAGACGTGCTAGGCATGCTCATTGTAACATGTTTTGAGGTTGATAATAATTGAGAAGTCCAGGGTTTTATTTTAATTATCATTTAATTAATTCGCAGAAGAAGAAAAAATGATTTGTTGTACACTTTTAACCGCCATTAATGTGAAACTAAATGAATAATATAATATAATTGATGACAAATTTTATAGAAAAACAAGAAAAATACACGCTCCAGACCGGGCTCGAACTCCCAATGTTTCCAAAAAGAGCGTGAATCCAGCGCCTTAACCACTCGGCCACCACTACATTCTGGAAATGGAGAGTGGAAAATTATTTATATACCAAACGGAATATAGTAAACATGACGAATGTCGCAGATTTTGCAAAACTCTATCATTTGTTTTATATTATTTAAACCATTTTTCCACAATTGTAACAGCATATGTGTTCATATTTTCATATCCAGATCTAATATCTACATTTTAAAGACATCTGGGTACAAATACTGATTCAAGATACATGAAAGCAATTCATAGACTCTACCACAAGGCCTGAATCTGAATTCAAATGTCAACGTCCCAGGACGTTGACAAAAAATGTAATACAATTTTTGGTGAATGAGTCCTGGGCAGGAGGGCTTTCAATGACTGTGAGTACCGGGCACAAATTACAAGTCCTGGGCGGTCCAGCCATTTTTTAATATCTTATTTTTTTATTTTTTGAGTTACAGACCAAAAAGTGCCAAAAAATGTTTTTTTCCCCAAAAAGGGTGATTTTCATGATTTTGGCAGTAACAAAATCACATATCACTGTCCGGACAGGGGTCAGACCCCCACCCTTTTTATTTTACCCCCACCCTTTTTACAGAGCCACCCTTTTTATTTGGGAATGTTCAACCCCCACCCTTTATACCGAAAAGGGGACATTTTGGATCCCAAGAGCTTTTTAGAGGTCCATCAAATTTGCGTCATTGCATGCAATGTATTATTAAGCTAAAATAGTGTAATGCTTCCGAATTCGGAAGTTTTCGGAAGTTGATGATATCAAAATACTACCACATTTGGCACATTTCCATCATCAAAATAAATAATTCTAGGGCACAACAGTAATATTTTGGGTGGTACCAACATAACAAATTAAAAGCTGGCTTTGAAATATGGCAAAATAGAGTAGAAATCACGATATGATTCATGGGAGACGGGCTGTCCGTACCGGAAGTGCGTCGGAAAATGTTCAAACTTGATTGAAATAATGCGCTGAAATTTGTGGCAAATGTCCTATTTTTTTACAATTTCTTTCAAAATGAATTAAACTACTATATCTGCATGTGATTTGTTTACCCCCCACCCTTTTTATTTTACCCCCAATCTTTATACAACTACACCCTTTATATCAGAAATATTCTGACCGCCACGCTTTTGTTGATATTTTGATTTCTGAAGTCCCACGCTGTATAAAGCGTGCCGTCCGGACTATGCATATTTTGGGGAATGTTATCAGGATTATCATAAAACTAGTACATGACAAAATTTAACAAAATATATTTTGAGTTATCTTTTCCAAACCTAAAATGGGTAAAAAAAGGTGTTTTTTATAAATTTTTTCCAAATGGTCAATTTCATTATCATGGTTAGATTCATTGAACCCTTTTCTGCAAAAAACTGTATACGTTTATAAAGATTAAATGAATATTGAAGAAGTTACGGCAGTTTTACGGAGGCTGTACCTGAGAGTCCACACCCCCTTAAAGGTGGAATAACCTGATTTCAGCCAAAAAAAACCACTTCATGTTAACAATTCTAGTCATATTGCAACATTTGAGTTAAATTGCTCCTGTGGTTCTTATGATAGAAGCAAAAATTCACTTGACTTTTTCCAATAGAACAGAATAAATAATATAGAGATGTGTTGAAGGCTGCGCCCTCAATTAGGATAAAAACACGGGATTTCTACATTTTTACAATTGTATTACATACACAAACTTACAGCTGTAAGGATTAAGAAAAATCAGCTGTCTTTGTGCAATAAAACATCGCATCAAAATATTCCATCCCCGGATCGGCCAGCATTTTATGATAAAAAATGATATTTGGTCGATTTTCCACGTCGAAGAAAAAATTCTGAAAAAAGTGGGGGGTAGAGTTAGGGTTAAACATCTCTTAACTATACACCTTTAAGTCTTAACATTTTACAGGGATGAGAAAAATCTCAATTTTGTTGTGGAAAATTAAATTAGATCGGGCCACACCTTTAAAGTACATTTGTCTCAAGGTCAAAGAAAAAGCTTTGGCCATTTAGACCGTTGTTAAAGGCATATTATGTGATCTTTTCCAGAGGGCGCCCTCTATTCATGATTTTTTTTAGAAAGTAGATTTTCTTGCAGATTTACATTTCCGATCATAAATCATACATACGTTCCAAGTTACAGAGCGATACGATTCCTAATTACCTCAAAATGATGGTTTTAGAGTGAATTTAGAGTGGAAAATATAAACTGTCGGAATTCCGACAGTTTATTTTCACTCTAAAACCATGATTTTTAAGTAATTAAGAATCGTATCGCCCTGTAATTTGGAATGTATGCATGATTTATGATCAGAAATGTAAATCTGCAAGAAAATCTGCTTTCTATTTTTTTTTCGATGTTGAGGGCGTTCCCTGGAAAGATCACATAATATACCTTTAAGTGCCATAAATGGTGACCATGCACAAAATAATCAATATAATAATTCCATGTCTTGACCACAAACAGATGGAGTGACAATTGTGACCTTAAATCAACAACTATCTTCATTCCCTTAATAGTTGTGCCTATATTTGTCTGGTATCAATTACTATGTTAGCACACAATATTAAATGGACCAAATGATCCTAACCATCTCAATGTTGTGTGTCTGGTGTCAAATTACCCCCTATAGGTTTGACATATCCTTAATTTTGAAATTAGAATTTGAAATGCAAGGCACATTTTTGTGTGTGTGTTTGTCCATCCACGGAAACTGTCTATTAGAATCATTTGTCTGGTTTTTTAAATTTCATATCCGTGCCATGAAACTTTAGCGCTCAGATATGTAGCATTATTATTAGTATACAGATCCCTTCTGTAGGTTGAAGTTTTTAAAAGTACTGCGTAAAGACAAAATCAGCTTTAGAAGCAAAAAAACAATCATGTATGTATGGACGTCGCCATATTGATCAAAGCTATGATGAGAGACTTAAAGATGTCCGCATCTCTGTTTCATGTATTGATATCGATTTATGCATTGAATTCCTGCGTGATACCGTCCAGCGACCTGTTGCTGATGAGGTGGTTTTAGTTACGATGACATCACAATATTGGGAATTTCAAATAATCACAGGTTGGGGATGTGCAGTTTAAATTCGTTTAATTGAACATTATAGATGGTGTGACCGGTGACGTAGTGCCCGGCAGTATGCGTGCGCACCTACAGGGAATGTGCTTTAATTCACACTTGATTGATCATTACTTACCATGCTTACGGTGTAATAGTGCAGTAGTCATGGTCTGCATCCCTAAGCACAATGAGAGACCAGGTACTAAATCTGGCTGCCCGGCAGTATGCGTACGCACCATAAGGGCATGTGCTTTTAAAATTGACGCTCAGTGATGAGTGTTTTGCTTTCAAATAGTATGATGTATGCAGCAGTCATGGACTAGTACCTCTAGCATGTCTTTAGACCAGGCGCTAATCAATTTGTAAACACTACTGATGTAAACAACGGTCACCTCATCTATAGTTCTGTGTTCAATTATAATGGTCAATATACATTAGATAATTATTTTTCTACCATATAATGCATGGTTTAATGAATAGAACGGTATGCCTTTAAATGCCTTTAAGATAAAGGATAGCGTTTAAACGAGATGGCTGTTAGAAAGCAATCGGAATAGACAGAATCCTGAAAATATCTAAATGTGTATTTTGAGAAATCAAAACAGGTGATTTTATGCGATTAACTGTGACATTTGCATACCTTTAAATCTACAATATAAAATGGTCACTTATAAATCATCATTCCCTAAGGAAAACAAAGCAAAATGACCACTGTGTAAAATCTAATCAGAAAAGCTGTGTGAATAAAAATATTAATTGATGTGAAATGAGCTTATTTTGGTAAAAATCATCATCTTCTATTCACAATGATTATGTTATAGTCACTTTTATGATTGTTTTGAAATGATAATATATCAGGATCGATCTTGTTTATGCTATTTTCTTAATAAGTTGTTTTGTGCATTGCAATAATCATCTGAGCTTTGTGTTTTCAATAGGGATCCCAAAAAATAATCACACCAATTCTGTAATATGGTATTAGACAAGTTTATGATATCAACAATACATGTCTGTGTGGCAAATGAGATTGGAATGGATCAAGACTATTCTTTTCTCATGTCCGAAGGCTTACAGCAAAATTGTAAACTTTACTTACTGGGAGTGGCTCCTTTTACTTCATTCTTTTCTTCCATCTTTTCAGACAGCATGCTTATATATATAGGCTTTTAAAGCCTGGCCCGAGCATTTTGAAAGTCTGGTCCCTTCAAGACCCAAGCATGTGGACTGGACCATATAATCAAACAAACAAACAATAAAAGTAATGAAAAATGCCCATTTGAGACAAATAATCCCAGCCCATTTGATTAAATTGCTCAGTGTGTTCACCCATAGCATTTATCAAAATACTAAAAGTATGCACAGCTACACAACAGCTATGCAGTCTGCGTGCGTGACTGTCTGATTCAAATCAAGCCATACTAAGGGATAATTTTCTCAACTATATAGGTGGATTGGCAGCGTTTGAACACTGAGGGGGCTAGTGTGGTTATGATAATGGTGAAGTACAGCTTTGCTGGGTAATGTACAAAAACCATTTGAGAAACATATATATCTGATGAGAATTTTTCATGGCAACAATTGAAATGTTATTGCATCTACCGTACTATCCCTAATAAGCGCCTGCCATAATAAGCACCCACCCCCAAATTTATGAATGATTTGAAAAGGAAAAAATGATTAAATACCCACCCACCCTACCCTAAATATTGGCTGAAAGTGACCATTTTTGAGACAAATAATCCCAGCCCATTTGATTAAATTGCTCAGTGTGTTCACCCATATCATTTATCAAAATACAAAAAGTGTGCACAGCTACACGACAGCTATGCAGTCTCCAACAGAGTCACACCCTGCGTGCGTGCGTGACTGTCTGATTCAAATCCAGCCATACTAAGGCCAAACAAAGAAGGTCTGTCTCAGAAACATTGTGCGTAAAAGCTAAGTGCTGTGCTTTTTTTTTTTTTTTTTTTTTTTTAGAAAATAGGCTATGAGGTATGCGATTTTTTTTTTTTTTTTTTTCTTTTGCTTATTCAAGCTTACGGAGAACTTTATTAAACTTTTTTTTAAAAATCAAAAAAAAGAGAAAAAAAGAGAAAAAAAAGAGGAAAAAAAAGAAAAAAAAGAAAAAAAGAAGTGTTTTAGCTCCCAGCGCATAGACCTACGCGCCGTAGCTCATTTCACATACCAATGCGGGCGGGCTTCTGAGACAGACCTTCTTTGTTTGGCCTAAGGGATAATTTTCTCAACTATATAGGTGGATTGGCAGCGTTTGAACACTGAGGGGGCTAGTGTGTTTTTGCTAATGGTGAAGTACAGCTTTGCTGGGTAATGTTTATAAAACCATTTGAGAAACATATCTGATGAGAATTTTTCATGGTAACAATTGAAATGTTATTGCTATCTATTATTCAATGCTAATAGATAACATTTCAATTTCATAGAGATACCAGTGTTCCCCAAATATCACTACAACTTATGAATGTGTAGTTTTGGATAGATTGTATTATTGCCATCATCACGAATAAAAAAATATTAAAACAATTTAAAAAATGTTATTTTGGGTTCTTTAACAATTTGTGGATAAAATCATTAAACTGCATAATCATTCAACTGCATCATAAAACAAGAAATTATGTGGTAGGAACCCTCAAAGTGCATTAAAAAACCCTATAAAAACATTAAGAAGCCTCTGGACCCCATGTCATGATCCACTGCACTTCGTTCACTACACTTACTCCGTTCGCCGTCAGTAAAATTAACCGGCACTAAATGTTGGCTAGTGACAAACACTGATCACGCCTACTGCCACTATATTTTTCAAGGTAAAAAGGTACATAATATATTGCTTTCTTGGTTTGATACTACCATGGAGAGTATAATTATAATGGGAGAGGAAATTTAAATCACAAAACTGAAGCCACCTATAGATGATGCGACCTGTGACATAATGCCCGGTGGTATGTGTGAGCACCTACAGGGAATGTGCTTTGTAAATTAAATTCACGCTTGATTGATCATTACTTACGGTGCAGAATAGTGC
Organism: Ophiura sarsii; assembly: GCA_035610835.1. NCBI lineage: Eukaryota > Metazoa > Echinodermata > Ophiuroidea > Amphilepidida > Ophiuridae > Ophiura > Ophiura sarsii. The sequence continues at coordinate 42,868,166 of CM069441.1, forward strand.
AGTAGTCATGGTCTGCATCCCTAGCACAATGCGAGACCAGGAACTAAATCTGGATGCCCGGCAGTTTATTTTCCCTGAATGTTTTTTGTTCATATATAGAATTCCATGGTTTGACACAGTGTTAACGTTGTTTACAGTGTTTCCTGCTGCAATCACAACTGTACGCAACAAGTGAACACAATAGTATGAAATGCTTTTTGATGAAAATTAGTGGATTTAAGAGTCCAGGAAAGTCTTTCCTGATAAGTCAAACTTTATTATAAGAGAGAGAAAGCATGAGTAAAAAATTGAAAAAAGATCACATAAATTGCTTTAACAGAGCGATGTGTCCAAAACACTGTTTTTCATTTCAGCATTTTCTTCTTCTCCACAAAGCATCAGTGTACCAATAGCCAGATAATTGGCTTTGTGGGGATGCTTCAATTGCTTCAATGCAGCCCATACACATACCTGTCACACTACCATGCATGTTCAAAACACAAGTGCAAAAATGAAAGTTGCCCTTTGTCTCATTCTTTTCAGTGTAGGGTCCTTACTTCTTAACCGATCTTCCGTTAATAATATCTCAAATTAAAAAAGAGAAATTAATCCATAATTTTTGTAATTTGATCTTTTTAATTGGAACTATATTTCTAGAGTTATGAGGGTTATTACCTGATAAGTTACTTTTTTAAGAACTGTGCTCTAAGCCAAATTAAATAGTGCTTGAACATCTACTCCCTCGTACAATTTTATATTCTTATCTTTAAAAAAAAATCTTATATCATATATTATATCAAGTATCATATCTGTTTAATCATTTCATTTATTGTTAAAGATAAATAAAATTTCACTGAAATAATGGCACTTGTGATTAAAGGGACATTAAGTGGTGTTGAAAATTTTAATGTTTAAAAATTTATTTCAGAATTCAAGATGAACATTAAAAATTGCCATTATTGTTGTTTCTACTAACAAAAACACAGCAAAACTTGATTAAAACAATATCATCGCTATTTATTTAAAAACGCCCTCTATGCAAATATGGTTCACGTTATGTATCACATGTACTGCAGGGGGATACTGCCAGATGTAAAATGCTCGTCGCGGCTGTATGAGCATTTTTGAATCAACGTTTTCTTGTACAAAGAGGGCTGATTTTTCTTAATCCTTATAGGTGTAAGTTCATACATGTAATACAATTATAATAATATACTAATCCCAGTTTTTATCATAATTGAGGGCATCCCTTAGTGCCCCTTTAAATAGAATGAATGACTCGGACGTGGTATTATGTGCAATAAATGTAATAAAAGTTAGATTGTCCATCACATAATATCTTATTGATGATCGCAAATTATTCTTATCAATTAGCCACTTTCATAAGACATCATTCCATCTTCTAAAAATAGTCATATAAGTATCAACACATACAAACAACAGGATGAGCAAAACATCTATCGTAAGCAAGTTGTTATCTATTTGATCTAAGTCCTATTTAAGCATCTTATGGTGATAATGAATCTAGAAAGTGTATATAAAGAGCCACAAAACATTGATCATCATCATACTTCATTGTCTACTCTCTACTGACAGACCAACCAACCAACCAACCAACCAATATGCGTTTCTTCATCTTAGCTTGTCTTGTGGCTGCTGTCGCGGCTATTGCGCCTCTACATTTGGCAAAGGAAAGAATCGCAGGAAAGTACATCATTGTACTTAAGGTCAGTCTATAGTAAATTAAATATTACACAAAATAGACCAAGTGCAACACACATTTCCTCATTTTGTATTGCTAATGTTATTTTATGGACAAACGTTTAACAAAGACAATCTTAGTGCAGAAATGGTAATTATATAAGGCTCTTTAAGAGCAGGAGGCCGAAAAAAACTTTTTGACATTGAGATGGTAAGAGTGGAAAATGTGATTACCTTTTTTATAAATATAATCACTGTCAAATTTGCACCATTCCAGGAATGACTCCTGTAAACAAGTGAAATAATTCATTTGAATGTCATGCAGATTGCTTATATATAATTTTTTTCAATTTAAATATCATTTTAGAAAATGAATCTGCTACTGCTACAATTCTTCTTCTATGGTATCGTGTTTGAAATGTCAACACATTTTAATCATATTCTGAAGTCAATAGCGCCATTGGTAGATCTTCCCACACCCAACTTATTAATTTCTAGTAATGTCAGCATTGAGCAAAACCTGTCAGTACACTGTTATAGCTTTATATCCCATTGTTGAAACTGTACTCTGATCATACATATTGGTTCATATGCCAATTTATGGAATTTTACCATTTTACCATTTAATATCCCACCAACAAATTGTTCAATAACTTCATATTATTATTCAAATTTGGAATACTATACACAATAGTGAGAATGTTGAATTCTTTTCTCATCTAAATTAAACATTGTGCAAAACATTTAAATGATACCATCATTAATTTCCGGTTTTCAAATGATTATGTTTTTCTTAAAATGTTTGAAGAGTTCCAAATTTCAACTTAACTTGGTTTTGAAAACAAGATGGCTTCTTTTCATTATTTCAGTTTATTTGACTCACCCTGTTAACCCTTTTTCTTTTTCCTCAATATAAACAAGTGGTTTATTTGCTTTATGTCAAAAGCTAGTTATCAGTTCTCCCGTTTTTTTAAACCGATAATTTGGAAACTCTGTATTGTTTCAACATAACCATATGAAGGTTATTTCTTTCATTTTGTGATCGTAACAAATAGGCCTACACTGTATGTCTGTAAAATCACTACTAGAATGTTGGGTTTTTAATTATCATCAACATTTTCAAAATGTTGTTAAACATATTGTTCAGGGTAGGGTGAAATGGTTTCATAAATTTTGGGACACCCTGTATCATAATTTATTCCTAATTATAACTAGTATATGATATTTCCATTAATGTTATTTCATGTGCCTCTCCTTTCACGTAGCCTGAAGCCAAGCTAGAGACTACTGCCTTCACCCTCAACAACCTCAATGCCCGTGTCACAAGACGATTCTCTGCTTTCAACATGTTGGCTGTCGATATGGTATCCGAAACTCTAGAGAAGGTAAGGCTATTACCAGTTTTCTTTATGTTATTTTGCCATTTTTAGATAAGCTCAAAATCTTGTTTTAGAGCACCCTAAAAGATCTATGACAATGTTAAGTAATATAACACCGATCATCTAATGTCTTTGGTATAAATCTCTCACAGGTCCGAGCTCTTGACGCCGTTCTGTATGTAGAGGAGGATGGTATCATGAGAGTACAGCAAGATGTCACATGGGGTCTTGATCGTTCTGATCAAAGAGCACTTCCTTTGGATGGTTCCTACACCTCAAATGGTAAGACATTCACACTTCTATATATATCAGTAATAATAAGTGAATTTAAGAGATGAACTATGTATTGGTAAATTTAGAAACTAGGAGCACTAGTATACAACGGAGAGGTATATAGTTTTGACTAGAACCACTGGTTTTTGTAAGTAAAGTCTAATCACACTGAAAACTAGTTGTGGAATTATGCCATATTTTGAATTGACTGTAATAACAAAACATCTCATAATTAAAGGATCTAATGCATCAGGTGATGAATTTATAACCAAATTACTGATTCATTTTATCCACTTGGTGTATTTATAACCATATGACTGATTTGTTTATATCCACTAGGTGATGGTACCGGTGTAAACGTATACATTATTGATACTGGTGTCAGCCCAACCCATAATGACTTCAATGGACGTGCACAGGCTGCTTTTGATGCTATTGGCAACGCTGTAAGTAGATAAAACTACCTTATAAGGACATTGCCGACTTTTTCAAAGTGTTTCCATGGTATCAAAATAGGGCACTCGGACAACTTTTGTAATATTTAATTTTACATAGCAGACCACAATACTCTTTGGCTCTCTGTCAAAATGCAAGTTTCAAGTTACATTGCTATCTACAAACCCACTCCTCAGCAAGTTAAAGTGGCTTCGGATTGGCAGGCATGGTACTACTTTATAGAAAAGATACCAAAATGTAATTTCTTTTCCTCAAACTAATCCATGAGATTGTGTGTGTTTTTAATTTTCAGGGGGGTGCTGATTGCAATGGCCATGGAACTCATTGCTCTGGAACTACCAGTGGAGCTACCTGGGGTATTGCTAAGAATTCTGCTGTATATGGTGTGCGTGTACTTGGCTGTCTTGGATCTGGATCTACCTCCGGTGTTATTGATGGTATAATGTTATTTATTCACCTTTCTTTTCTTTTTCTTTTTCCCCCTTTATCTTTCATGTCCATTTTATGTTTTGCAATCTCATCAGTGTAGAGAACATAGCATGGAAATGTCAGAATAGTGTACAAATTCAAGAACAATAATTGTGCATTAGGAATAAGTTACTGTACCATGTTTGCCTACCACAATCCAGGATAAATCGGTATTAGGGAGGACACTACAACAGACCTACTGCATGAAAGTGGTCTAATACCAAGAAAAAAGATGTAGGAACTTGTATGGAGAGATCTCATTGGTCAAAGAAAGAATCAACCCCACATCCACACATAAGTCATAATTATTACTTTTTGCAAAGTGATATTTACATTTTTTTTGTTCACTTAATTTTCAGGTATGAACTTTGTCACTAATGAGGCCATCCGCCCAGCTGTTGCTTCCATGTCCCTTGGTGGTGGTGTATCTTCTACCATGGATGATGCTGTCACTGCTATGCATAACTCTGGTGTTGTCGTATCTGTTGCCGCTGGTAACAGCAATGCTAATGCTTGCAACTACTCCCCAGCCAGAGCCGCTGAGGTATGTTAATTTGGATGTATAATAATGTTATATGGGGCACAATGTACAAATCGGATGAATTAATTATGGCCTTGCGCTACACATGCTTCTTTCAACAAAATACACATGCATAAAGTAAAAAATGCCCTTAGATCAGTTGCTCATGAAAATAAGAACAATGAATTAGATAAAAGTCTATAAATGATGTATGTCTTCTACATAAAGTTCACTTTGTCTTTCGGTATTTCATTTACTAGGCCATCACTGTTGGTGCCACTGATATTAGTGATGTTCGTGCTTCTTTCTCCAACTATGGTGCCTGCGTAGACATCTTTGCCCCAGGTGTAGACATCACTTCAACTTGGATTGGTGGTGTTGATGCTACTAACACCATCAGTGGAACCTCCATGGCATGCCCCCATGTGTCTGGTAAGTGTTTATGCATTTAAAGGGTGGCTGGAAGAAGGGTGAAGGGAGTTTTTTTCTGCTTGTAGACATCTTTGCCCCAGACATCTCACATGGATTGGTAGTAATGATGTCACCAACACATTCAGTGGAACCTCCATGGCATGCTCCCACATGCCTGGTGATCTCCAACTCATTTGGTGGTAGGATGAGAGAAGAGTGATGAGAGGGAAGGGTACTTTATAGCTCTTTTTTCAATGTCTAGAGCCATACATGCAAATGAAAGAATAAACCTTTGTTTGCACCAAAATCACTCGGTTGAGCCTGCTTTCAAAATATGTGATCTACATGTATTACATCAATACAAATCAGTTGCCTTCAGAAATGAAAAATGATAATAAAAGGTAATAACAAAGCTTTTATAATTCCATCTAACTCATAGAAATTGAACATGAAACACAGATATTAATTTTATTATTGATTCATCTCATCATCTTCGTTATTTTCTATAAATGAGGTTTGCTGTCAACTTTATTTTATAAAAAAGTTTATTAAAAAAGAGTATCTTTCGATGTGATTGGTCAATGGTCAAATGTTTCGTTTTTAGAAAGTAAATTGTCTGAATCCAATCTACACATACAATGCCCAGTATGTATTGTACAGAACAACTACATTTCCTAATTTTCTCATTTTATCTTATACAGGTGCTGCTGCCCTCTACCTCCAGGCTAATCCATCCATGACCCCAGACCAAGTCTGGACACAGATGGCAGCTGATGCTACCCCAGATGTTGTAGGAAACCCAGGATTCCGATCACCAAATACTTTCCTCTTTGTCAACTAAAAAAAACTTAACAAAATTAACAACAAAGACATCATTTAAAATGATGAGAAGATTTCAAACAAAAATAACAACAAAGACATCATTTAAAATGATGAGAAGATTTTAAACATAAATATTTAATTGATGTTTGACAAAGTTTGATTGAATAAATCAATTGGTAAGAAATCAATTTTCTGTATATCTATGTTTATTGAATTGTGAAATGCTACACTAGAGTCAAAGACCGGTCAAATGATTTCATCACATGTGATGCGATCAAGCAAAATGAGTCTGAAGTTGAAAATATCAAATTTTTATATATAAACTGCTCACAAAAAGTATCGAAACACTTCGAAATGATCCAATATATAACGGCTCGAAAGGGTATGCATTAATCGAAGCAAATAACCAAGTGCATAATTTTGTTCTGCGTATTTTGACACCTTGATCGATGAGATACGATGTTGCGGAGCGGAGTTATTGTCATTTCAATGGTCGTGGGTCCAGTTTAAAAAGTGACAATCATCCTATAGAAAGAGGTTTGCATTACTGTTTAGAATGATCAGATTCATGCTTTTCAATAGGGATGAGTTTCACTTTTGAAACTGGACCCACGATCATTGAAATGACAATAACTCCGCTCCGCAACATCGTATCTCAACGATCGAGGTGTCAAAATACACAGAACAAAATTATGCACTTGGTTATTTGCTTCGATTAATGCATACCCTTTCCAGCCGTTATGTATTGGATCATTTCTAAGTGTTTCGATACTTTTTGTGAGCAGTTTATGATTTAATTGGTATTTGTAATGCTAGATTTGGCAGAAAACCCCATTTTCAACATACACTTAATTCTAATGATATTAGCAATTGAATTCTAAACAACAGAAATCAAATGAATGTCTTCCCTTTGTTTGGTTATATCTCAAAATCAGTATTGGTGACTTCCAACTCATTTCGCTTGATCTTATCAGTGGGGAACGCCACACCACATGTCATGTGGGTTTTACACTAGCAACCTAAAAGGTACTTGGTTATGGTGTCAAAATCATCCTAGATATTTAATTTGGACAGTAACATTTAACTATGAGTTGAACAAATGTTGCTGAATCTCTTCTCATTAATAAATAAATTCATGTTTCTCGCAACATCTGTTCATTCCAATCCAAGAAATTGGAGAAAGTATGTGCCTTAAAATTCTCTGAATCCCTATACACATTTGCTATTGGAAATAGCTTGCTAATAATTAATTAATCAAGCTTTATATTATAGCCAATGCACTCCTATAGTAGGCAGTGTGTTACATTTGACTTTCTTTCAAAATACCCTTTACAATTGTCTGTCAATGGATTCACTCAAGAGAAACTAATCCCGAATTGTCATTAGTCTTTAATCTCTTTTAGATATTGAGAAATGATCTCTTTATTCATCTTTAACAATAGAATATTTGGGGAGGGAATTTCAAAGTTTGATTTCAACATCATCCAAATTCCCTATAGATGATGTGTGCGCACCTACAGGGAATGTGCTTTGTAAATTAAATTCACACTTGATTGATCATTACTTACGGTATGGAATAGTGCAGTAGTCAAGTCATGGTCTGCATCATTAACACAATGAGAGACCAGGTACTAAATCTGGTTGCCCGGCAGGTGCTTTTAAAATTGGCACTCAGTGATGACTCTTTTTTGCTTTTGAATAGTATGTATGCAGAAGTCATGGACTAGTACCTCTAGCATGTCTTCAGACCAGGCGCTAATCAATTTGTAAACACTAAAACAATGGTCACATGATCTATAAATGGCCATATGAGCTTGAGTATGTGCGATGTGACTCTTGAAATGAGGGCGCTATCTTGACAATGCTATGATTATAAGGGACATTGAGATGAGCAATGTAACTCTTAAAATGGGGGCGCTAGCACACTAGAGGCTTCAATCTCGGCAATGAAAAGTCTGTGTACAATGGCACCGGCCTGATACTACTAAGACTAAGAGTGTATGAATATCCTTCAATAACTAAGGAGTAGCATATAGAAGTATAATTCATTGGTAGATTACCAGTGTAGTCATCTTTGGAGCCTTTATTTCACCCTTTTTAAGATGAGCTCTCATGATAAAATTCTCTTGGAAGATGACTATTGGGGGAAAATTACCATGCTGTAGAGAATATAGCTTTTCTTTATTATCTTCATCTGTGTATATAGTCTATGCTCTGAGGTCACATGGCATATCGTTGGAAGTGGTATCAACTCCGACTGTCTGACGCCTTGGTGCTTCTGCAAATCCAGATGTTATAGTTTTCTCGCAGGGCTGTTTTGGATGATGTGTCTAAAATGGGTTTTCTTTTTTACCATTAGGGATTCCTAGGGAGGCCAGACATTTGCTGAACGTGGTTTGTATAAATATCCAATACCCATATTCAAAAGCATTTCACATTCCTGTGTCAACAATCAATGTCAATGTCCGCTGGGTTAACAAGAACATCGTGTGACATCACTTATAGAAAGGCTAATCATATCCTATGACTTTCCATTCCAATTGACTATAGACTTATTCAATTCCATTAACAAAATAAATATGAAGTGGCTGTGTTTAGTCTCCATGAGTCAATTACTTACCAGTGATTGACTGGATTTAATTTCAATCAAAAAATGTTCTTAACGCAAAACTAAATTTCCAAGAATACACAGTCATGAGCTATCATTTTCAATTTCAATTTTGTTTCTTCTCAATGGTTCCTTATATATATATATAATTGATGTTTGGGGTGCCCTTTGAGGGAATCATTAGTGTTTAAAAAGGATTTTAAAACAAATAAGTTTTCATCATCTGAAATGGAAGTGGATTTGGTTTAAGGGTGTTCCTATGGTTAATTTTTTATTTGATATTTTAATAGAGCTTGCTGAGTTCCACAATAATCTGAAATTTGAGCTTGATCTGAGGTACGGTTTTCTAGATATGACAATTTAATTGTCAAAAATGAAGCGAAATTGAAGCGTTCATTTCTTTTGTTTTCTTATTGTTTTTTTTGACCCCCTAGCAAAATGATTAATCTAAGCAAAAATGTTTAATTAATTTTTACAAGAAAAGTATAAATGCTACAAAACTAGAATTTTGGGAGCTTGTTAATTAGAGTTTTTAAAAACTTTCCTGTGCTGCGGGAGGCTGTAAGACATCTGCATAATTAATTATACTAAATTATCTAAGGAAGCTTTAGGTCATTGAAAAATGAGGCTAATTAATGCACTTAATTAATTTTTTCAAGTTCATGTACTTCCTTAAATGTATTACCATTTGGTGTATATGTTGGTTATACTACTCTCCTTATTTCCTGTGCTGCGGGAGTCTATAGGAGTTTTTAATAAATATTTAGAGCAAAAACACATATTTACTTAGCTAACATTGTCAACATGTTCATTGGCTTGTTCAAATCCAACCTTTTGATTTAAAAGTTCTATGATATTCAATAACCAACATACAGCATTTAAAATGTGATTATTATCACTGCATCTTAATTATGACACAGTAAATTGACACCTACAAAGCAAGGCTAAAATGTCTGATTTCAATTTATTAGATGGGGTGATGCTTCTGTTGGATTTAATTAGATTTATAGCATGTTGTTTAATCAATGGGGGTGATGCTTCTGTTGGATTTAGTTAGATTTAGCATGGTTATGGGTTATAAATGTTAAATGACTTTATTTAAACAATCATTTCAGATGGAATTGCAATTTCCAGGAATATATTTATCAATCAACTTTTTTTTTCCTATTTCATATGTGCTAATTATCATTGTTCACATTTTTAAAAAAGGAGGGAAAAAAAATAATTAAATGTCAGTAATTGTTCCATACCTTGTTAAAGCTATTCTAGCTTCTGAATCTGCTTTATTAATGGCGATAACAGCCGAGGTATCTGCTTCCTTCTTTGTAGTTGTTGCCTCTGTAATCTTTCTTGGTCTTTCACTTCTAGCAACCTGTAATACACCAATGGGGCAAAATATTAATTAGGCATATTGTAATCATTACTGCCACTTGTGTTTAGGGTTTGGATTTAGGGTTCGGTCTTTCACTTCTAGCAACCTGTAATACACCAATGGGGCAAAATATTAATTAGGCATAAGGTAATCATTACTGCCACTTATGTTTAGGGTTTGGATTTAGGGTTCGGTCTTTCACTTCTAGCAACCTGTAATACACCAATGGGGCAAAATATTAATTAGGCATAAGGTAATCATTACTGTCACTTGTGTTTAGGGTTTGGATTTAGGGTTCAATGCAGAGGGTTTTTATAAATTATAATTACCAATTTATAACCTTATGAATATGCATTCTAATTGCTTTCCAATCAGGCAACAACAACAAATATTTGTTTCATTGGCGTCAGACCTGGACAAAATGTTTTCTTTCCCGGCAAGCTAACCAAAATTTCCCTACAAAACGGAAAATGACCCACTATTTCTTACAATGTATGTATTTCTTTATTAAAGAGAAAAAAATCCCTCCAAATGCCTAAATTTCCTGGCAAGGAGCTACCCAATTCTCTCATTTTTTCCAGGCCTGATAAAAAAATTAAAAAAGCATTGGTGCGCCTCATCAAAAAAGAATACAGTACACCAGCAAATCTGATGATCGCAAACGACCTCATGATATTTTGTGATATTTATTTGACTCTGTGCATGAGATCAAATCAAGTAATTTATAGTCAAAAATATTTTAACAATAAAATAAATCCCGCCCGCCCGCCCTCCATACCCTTATTTGTTAACGCCAATATAGCAGTTTGTTGTGTGCCTTAGATGCCACCATGTAAATGTTCAGAATTTTGCAAAAACAACAATGTTGTTTCGGACAGAAACAATGTAAATGTTTCAAAGTATCCTGAAATAAAAACAGAGATGCAGTCATTAACTTCTAATTGGAACAAACTACCAACCAATCTATCCTTACAGGCTTCTGAACATGCGCAATGGTAAAAAGTAATCTATATCTTTTGTTTTTCAAAAGTACATTTTTTTTGACACTGCTAGTCTTATATGAAACCTAAATTTATGTGTAATGCTTTTTTTTCTTCATTTCTGAGTTGTCATTTTTTTGCATAACTCTGCTTCCATTTAACTATATTGATACTTAAATCAGATGCAAAGTAGTTTGTTTACAATAATTATCAATTCATAGATCGATAAAGAACAATTTGATAGTTTCATTAACATATTTTGCATCATCTTGATTGAAAGTTTAGGCATTGTCTGAAAATAGCATTTTTTTAAAGATTTTTTCTAGGATTTCCCAATAAAATAACCCAGAAATGCAGACTACTTGACTCAAAATGCAATGCCTGTGGCCTACAGGAGTCAAACTTGGGGGAGGTTAAACCTCACATACTAAGGGGGAAAACAAATACACCTAACACAAAAAGTTCTAGTCCAGGTACTTTGATGTCGGTTAATTCAAAATTAATAATGGGTACCTAAAATCTGAGATAAATTAAATTAGCACATTTTTCCTTCGTAGTTTGATACCTCAACCTCATCCATAAAATCAAGTTGATAGTTTTGAAGTTATGATGATGTCAATGACCACAAATTTAATAACGAAAACAAAGTTGCACTAAAATTGGGAGTCTATGGGATATGATTGCTTTTAGTGTGCAATTCCACAGTGAAAATGTGTGTGTAAAGACTCCCTGTCAAGTCTGTTACCCATTCATCCAGATACCTGACTGGTTCAGATAGCGCATCAACGATATCCCATAGAAAACGGATTCTAGTGCAACTTTGATGTAGTTAGGCGTGGTTATTGAAATCATCATAACTTTAAAAGTATCAAACTACAGAGAAGAAATTTGCTCTTTTATTGAATATCTCCTATATTTGGTACCGATCATTGATTTTGAATTAGCCAACGTCAAAGCACCTGATCTGGAACTTTTTGTATTCAATGTATAATGCTGCATCAATCTATTCAAATGAAAACAGTATTCTATGATTTGCAAATCTGATGTGGATTTAAAATGAATTTGTATATAAAAAATTGAATTTTAAAAGCAGGACCTTGACTTTGATGTAACTGAAAAAAAAAGCCAGTTTCTAATATGAAACTAATCCACAGGAATTATAAACTGATTAAATCAGAGGAACTAGAAATGTCACATCCTGTGCTTAGAAGCGGCATGATCTTGATGTGGTCGCTTCTTGTAAGTCCAACTTTCAAATAGCAAAATTATGCAAGTCCAAACTAAAATATGCCATATGTAATGCAATGTCCAAATATTCTAAGCATTTATTGTTTTGATACACTGAATCAAAATGTCTGGAGTGCAAGCCCTTAATCTCCTGATTAAATGCTAGCATTTATTTCGCATAAATATATATGTTTATTAATATGCATCACATATATAAATGTCTAGCCCTTGGGCTACAGTACTAACAAAGCACATCACTGTCATAATCTATTAATCAATAATGAATGAACCTTGTATTTATTAGATAACAAATTTGCCTGCAAACTATTCTATCAAACAAGCCAAGAGTTAAGAACTTTTAATGTCAGCTGATGTAACAAAATCTTATTCTAGGAGGAGTATGTTAATGGAAAAAATTATCCTTCCTGAATCCTTCAATGCTGGTAGCCCCCACATTTTAAAATCAGGGTGCAAGCTGACATACAATTTCTTTTTTAAAGTTATGGTGGCTCTGAAAAGAGCCATTTTTTTCTGAATCCTTCAATGCTGGTAGCCCCAGGAGGAGTATGTTAATGGAAAAAATTATCCTTCCTGAATCCTTCAATGCTGGTAGCCCCCACATTTTAAAATCAGGGTGCAAGCTGACATACAATTTCTTTTTTAAAGTTATGGTGGCTCTGAAAAGAGCCATTTTTTTCTGAATCCTTCAATGCTGGTAGCCCCCCACATTTTAAAATCGCTCGACCTACCCATCCTACCTGATGATGAGAGGTCCATTTGCCCATATAACAGGGTTGTTTTACTTAAAGGTAGATGACCCAATCACATTTTCGTAACACAGAATTATTTTAACATACGGAGATTTTCATATCATATGAAAGCTCGTATTTTTCTCATCATCATACTGAAATTTGACGGCCTAATTCGGTATAATGACAGAGAAATCGACGAAATAGCGTTGAATTACCGCGAATGGTGGTTACCACCGATATAGTTTGTGTACTACTCAATGGGTACAGTTCACAGCATCTTGTGCGTCTAAAATAAGAACCATAATAGCTATGCATCTCAAATTTTGGGACACTACGTTTTTAAGGATGACCTTTCATGTAGAATAGAAAACTTCAAGTTGAAAATCGGAACATCTACCTTTAACCAATTTTATCCTCCTTAAAGGTATATTATGTGATCTTTTCCAGAGAACGCCCTCTATTCATGATTTTTTTTAGTTTTCAGAAAGTAGATTTTCTTGCAGATTTACATTTCTGATCATAAATCGTACATACATTCCAAAGTTACAGAGCGATACGAATACGATTCCTAATTACCTCAAAATCATGGTTTTAGAGTGAATTTAGAGTGAAAATATAAACTGTCGTGATAACACGACAGTTTATTTTTACTATAAAACCATGATTTTGAAGTAATTAAGAATCGTATCGCCCTGTAACTTGGAATGTATGTACGATTTATGATCAGAAATGTAAATCTGCAAGAAAATCTGCTTTCAATTTTTTTTTCAATGTTGAGGGCGTTCCCTGGAAAGATCACATAATATACCTTTAATATTTCCTCCAACCAACCCTGAAATGCCACCAGGATGTTAGGGCCAATACAACGAAATTACTAAGTTACAGCATAGAGTTATCATTCCTCCGAAATGAAAGTAACATGTATTGAAGGCAAAATGTTGTAGAATTCTGACACAAGGGGTTTTACAAACTGCCGATATGTAAACTTCATATCGTTGCTGTTCTGTAAAAACCTCCATATGGCCCTTTAGCATGTATAAAGTAATACTTCCATGTATAACCTTTGGGCAGTCTGCTCTAAACATGTTCAAGGGCTAAAAAGCACATTAAAACCTTGTAAGTGCTTTTGCCCTGAATATAATGTAGAATGGAGGATATGGGTATACTATAGTCTAGCACAGTTTGTTTATTTATTTGGCAACTTCAGATAAAAATATCGTTTAAAACATACATATTTCACCATAAAACAATATCTTTTTAAAAAAAGGCAGTTTTTTGAAGATTTTATAGGTCGCTCATGTTTGGGCAAACAAACCTTTTTTTGTTTAGGCCTATAATGATACAAACTACAAACCTCAATATTTTCCCGTGCTGCTTCTTTGCTCCTCACAGCTCCTTCGTACTCTGATGGTCTGGCAATATTATTTACCTATAATTGATATACAAATATGCAAATAGCGGTGAGTCATATGTGTGGTATCTTTTAAGAGACTGACATATACCAATTGTTTTAGGATCAGGAAAACTTGACAAAACTGTCCCTCATCATTTTATGTATTTACTCACTCATTTGCTTGATAACCTATTGAGGAATAGACTGGCAACATCAAATTTCATATGAACACAATTTACTACCAAACCTGACAAAACTATTCCACCTTGTGATCTTAGATATTATGAAAACTCTTAGATTTACTCTAGATTGTGCACAACTCGGGTAACTGCTAACATATTTTTGATGTAAGAATCGCATGAAAAATTATTAATCTCCCTTTGTCTTACACAGGACAGGTTTTCGAACTGTTTTTCTCAAAATAGACGAAAATGAGCTCCGCAAAAGCGTACTTAAGATCCAGATTCTGATTTGTACTAGTATTGTCCGATACTGGAACACCCAGTATCATTCGATACTGGTACTGGAACATACTGGAACATAATATGGTGTTCCGGTATCGACCAATACTGGAACAGTAAACTTGTACCAAGTATTGAACGATACTGGTATACCTGTATCTGGGACCTAAAGTACACTTTTTCAAGAGCACTTTACTTGTTTGCGCGTCAGTACTTTGTATTCACGCTATCAGAAATCTCAAAATGTTTTCATTGTAGTTTTAATTGTAAAAAAAATAGTTTAGAAAAATTTGTGAAAATAGTCTCTATTCTTTAGCGGTCCATGACAACCACAAAAATTAGTGTTTAATAACAATCAAATAGATTCATAATTGCTTGTTTGAATTGAATCTAGGACAACAAGAATGTTTGACATATTATTGTCAACCTTGAGTTAGTTACACAGGTGAACTTCAAATTGAAACAGGATGTTAGAAACCAATTCAGGAAGGAATAGCTTAAAGTGCTTCTTATTCAAGTTTATATACACACATGATAAGCGGATACAGGATCTACACTCAAAGGAAGCATTGCCTAACAAAGTGTTTCATATTCAATTTTAGATATTTTACACACAATGCTTAGCCTGTACTATACAAGCTTGAGTGAATACTAAAGAAAACAATCTGGGAAAATTACAAAAACACTGTACAAATATTGAACATTTGGCCAAATTAAAATTTCAAAAGCAAAAGAAATGACAAACTTGAAAGACTGAGTATTTCAAATATTTAAAAAACCTGTTTTAACCAGAAATTCTGAATTTGATCAAATGATGGTAATAAAGCCAAATAATTTTGTAAAAGTTCGTCTCAGAAGACCGCGCGCGTAGCTTTTAAAATTCACATTTACCGCATAACTTTTTTGTTTCCATTTTCTTCTTGAACTTTTGAAAACGATGGTGTGAGCCTAGAATGCTTTTTCTAATATTAAAACAACTGACTCCAGTGATTTATTGGACTATGGCCTCTTCAAATTTTAATTTCACATAGTGAAAGAAGTACAATATTAGCTTCATTTTCTTGCTTCACAGAGCCCGTCTCATGTTAAAATCTTTAAAAAAGATACCTCATTTCGCATGGCATTTTTTACTAATAAAATCGCATTTAGCATATCCTTTTATCAGGTTTCTTCTGAGACAAACTTGGTTTTTTTTATTTGGCCTAAATGACTCAATATTTGAATGACAATACATCATACCTGCTGCCAAAACATGAAACGTTTGTAGGTCAATAAATGTGTATGTGTTGTTTCGAGAGAAATTAGACAAATCAATGCATGCGCGCTGATGTTGATGTGTGAATAATGGCACGACCCCAAAGGGGAGTGCTATTGTAAGCATATCAACATTTGTGCAAGTGCATTGATTTTCCTAATTTTTCGAGAAACAAAACATACGCATGTATTGACCTAATTCATACACGAGACTTACATTTACAAATCAAAATTCACAATTTGAGCATAATTTTTGATAGATCTATGTAACAACTAATAATAACATGGTAACAAGTTTGCTAACACCGTACTCGCAGTGAAAATCGGCGAACCCACGATTCCTGAACAACGAATCAAAACAGAGCGTGTGGTGCGCGCAGTGAACGGCGCACACGTGGAGTGCATTAGACAATTTCAATGCACTCCGCATATTTTAGTTTCTTGTTTTCTGATTGGTTCGACACCACTAAGAGTGTATGAATGCTATTCAGTGATACTTTGTATGCCTTTTGCAGGTAAGACGATAGAAATAGAATCATCTCAGTTGAATTGGTTTGAATTGAATAGTTGTCTTAACCCTAACCAGCCAGGCTAAGTTTTTATGTGAAAACCGGGGGAGGGGAACAAATCCCCGGGATTCGACCACCGGACCCTCTGATCACCGCACCGTCGCATTAACCACTCGGCCAACCTGCCAACGCTAGCACGGGCAGCAATTTCGTACACACATATCAGCTTGGTTGATGACGTCATGTTTTTTGCCGTAGTGAATAGTAGTGCTTTGACGGTAGGTTAGGGTTAATGAATTACTTTGTCTGAAAATGTTGAAATGAAGTAAATCTCTGAAGACAGTGGAAAGGTAATGTGACTTTTTGTATTGTACTGGACTGTAAAAAATGCCACTGTTATTTGAAAGGCAAATGACAAGTCTATGGAAGTATATACCCTTATAATAAGCAAAATCTTATCTGATACGTGAAAATTGCCAGAGACAGTGAATTCTCACGACACTAGTATCGCTCATTTTATTTGCTTGAAATATAGAAAAATGTGTGTGTATATAATGTGGCATAGAGTTGTGATTATTAAATCAAATCTCCTGCTGCAGTATCTTAATCATCATCATCAGTATTTGCTGACACTCCTTTGGGTATCTTGATTTAAGCTATACGCTGATGACAAAAAATAATGTGATTTGCCTGATATTTAATATCCTAATGCACAATAAACCTTGCCCTACAATCATATTACGCCTTGCAACTCAAGTGTGTGTGTTGTTTACAATGTGGCATAGAGGTGTGATTGTGATGGTAATTTACTGTACTTATCATCATCATCATCAGTATTTTCTGACATTCCTTGGGGCGTCCAAATTTAAGCTATACGCTGATGACAAAAATAATGCGATTTGCCTGATATTTAATATCCTAATGCACAATAAACATTGCCCTTTAAATAATATTTCACCCGTGCAAGTCTTGCCTAAAGGGAAAGTAATAACGTAGATAGGAAAACTGCCAAAGGCCAAGGGGGTTGTCAATTTGTTGCATAGTATGGGGCAAGGACATATTCAAATTACTTCTATATCAAATATGATTTGGTTGCCTACAGGCACAATGTCCATTATTAACTTCATGCCTGCGTAGATTTAAAACAGATTGCTATTTCAAAAAACTAGGAGAACAAATTGCTTTGCCCTTATTGACAAATTATAAAATACATCACAAAATAATCTAGTTACACATCTTGTTCTATTCTGGGAATCACCTTCTCTGTTGTGCACTGGGAGGTTGGCCCAATAAACAAACTTGTGAGACAAGTGACTAAAGGTTTGTTCACACAAGGCAATATTTGTTGCGCGATGCGGTGCGGCAGCCTAATTACTTCTGCCAGCGTACAAAAAGAGAATGTCAGCAATGACGCAATGAGTCACAGCCTGCCGAATAGCAGTTGAATTACTTTTGAACTCTGTTGCAATAACGCAGCGCACAATAAATAACATCTAGTGCGAACAGAGCTTAACAAATATAACCCTAAAACCATGTTGTGTTCATAAAATGTGCTTACTTGTAAGTCATCTATTGTAGTATTAAGTGGTCCATATCGGGAACTAAGTGCTTCTCTCACTGAAGTTTGAAATTCCTGCCTGGCTGCTTGGAACTCTGTAGTGTTATATTGGCTGCAAGCTTCATGGATGGCTGACTCACCTACAGAAAAAGAATACCTTAAAAATTCAGATACAAAACATTTTTTTGAGTTTAGAGCTAAACCGACATGGAATGAAGTCCATAAAATTGTCTTCAAATAAAAAAAATCATGCTTGTCATTCAAATGATTAAATGTAAATAATTGAAAATTTTAAGAGAATCGTATAGGATTTATTATTTGTTTGTTTTATGGATTTTTAGTTTCTTGGTTGCTGTTATTTTCTTTGGCTGAATTGGATTTTTTAGGGGAACACGTTTTGGGGTTTTTGGGTGGGGTTTTTAAAAATTAGTATCTGTTTTTTTAAAGAACCTCTTTTTGATATTTCCAATTTATCAAAATGGATTTTTTGCTGTGTTTGCATCAAAACTCTTCAATTGTATAATTAGTTTTGATGCTGAGAAAACTCTTCACTTTCACAAGAAACTGAGAACTTATTTATGTACACCTATACAAACAATGAGACAGCAATTATCAGAAATAGTATTAGGTCCCATATTATGTGTATCAACAATTTGTCTTTTTTCTACTAATTTTCAATTCTTGATAACCTAAGCTACGATGAGTCTTAAAGGTAGATGTTCTGATTTCTGGCCTGATTTTCAATTTGATGTTTTCTATTTAACATGAAAGGTTATCCTTAAAGTTGTCGCATTCCAAAGTTTGAGTTGCATATCCAGTGGTTCTTATTTAAGAAGCACGAGGTCACAATACATTTGCCCATTGAGTAGTACACAGACTGACTGGTGGTTAACCACCTTTGTCAGTAATTCACCACGATTTAGCCTACAAGTTCTAAATGGAACATTTCTGTCCCCTAAGATTTTACAGACACAACATGTGAGAAAAAAAATTCATAGCCAAAAAAAGTGATCGGAACATACACCTTTAACATGGTCTTTGAGAAATATTATTCAAGCTGACAGTCATAGTGTGCAGTGGTGATTTTACGGGGGACTCAAGGAATTTTTTTATTTGATTTTTTTATTTTGTGAGTGCTGTAATTATTGAACTATTAATCAAATGCATACAAAAGTATACATTTTTGGAAAGGAAATGGATCAGAGAATCCAAATTTGGCATCAATTTTGACCCAAAATGTTGGTTTTTTGAGAAAATCACAAAATTCACTTGTTTGACCCAATTTTATTTGGAACAAGCTAACAAAATTATTTTTGATTAAAAAATGCCCAAAATTGCTTGATTCTAATTTTATGTCACTAATCTAGGGACAATTCTCTCATTTTTTTTAACCTAAACTTGTATTTTTTTGAAATTTTGACCAAAAAGTGCCAAAAAAGTGAAAAAATCGTCTCTAGATAAGTGTCTTAATAGTATAATAGAGCAATTTTGGGCATTTCTTACTCAAAAATAATTTTGTTAGTTTGTCCAAAATAAAAAATGGTCAAAAAATCAAAAATGTTGGTCAAAATTGATGCCAAAAATGGATTCTCTGACCCAAATCCGATCCAAAAATGTATACTTTTATATGCATTTGATTTGTAGTTCAATAATTACAGCACTCACAAAATTCCAAAAAAAAATGTCATTAAGTCCCCCCTTAACCCATGCTTTTTATTTTTATCCCACGCTTTTTATGAAAACACCCTTTATACTAAAAAGTCATAACCCATGCTTTTGCCTTTTTCACTAAGCCCCGGAAAAAACATGATAAGTAAATAAGCGTTGTGCAAGTATAGTGTACTCAACCCGCGTGGACACAAATTGTATCCACGCGGGATTCTTTCCTTGACGTAAATGTACGAGCCTGTCCAACTGGTTGGCTTGTGTACAGCCAGTGGACAGGTCCGACGCCATTATTATGTGATTATTTTGTAAACAAACCTGCGCTGCGTCACTGTTTCAGCTGGGGACCCCGTTTCAACTATTTTCATTAATCGGAATGTTGAAAAAATAGGTTTGCGCGATACCCGTTGCTCTAAACATCAATACCCCCATCAAATCCATGCATATTTTCTTGGTCGGAAGTATCAGTCGCGCCCATCCCTAGGCCATGCCATCAATGCTGCTTCGGCAATGAATTCCCTAACACTATCAGAATGCATGTGCGTAATACATTTTAGAAACACTTGCGATAACGCTGATTGGCGGTGTGACGGTAAATTTATGATACATTGATAAAAATGTATTTTCAAATCCTTCAGCTGGCTATCGCACGCTTTTCATTTTTAATCCACGGTTTTAACACAAAAACGCTTCATAACCAGATAACTCACAACCCCACGCTTTTTACGAAATTCTGCAATTCTGTACCCCACGCTTTCTAAAGCGTGGGTTGCACACTATGACAGTATATAATTGCTGTCCAAGTTTTGCCTTCAAAATACAGTAACAAACAATTCTAACAAAAACATCACACTTTATTTTTTTTTATTTCTCCTTATACATGTATACAAGTAGGTGCTGGGACGTTAACATGTTTCAGCGTTTAAATGAACAGAAAGGCCACTAAACGTTTACTAAATTAACAACACGTTTACACTTTGTGTCCACTGTTGTCTGGCATCAGCAGTTTATGCAGTGATGCTCCTAGTGATGAGGGATTGACAAATGAAATCGACATCGTGTATTTGCGTTTTTCGTGCGATCATTTGGAATTTTTCAACTGATTAAGTTAGCTTAGAAATAAAACATAACCAAATAAACCAAATAAAAATAATAGTTTATGTTCCATTATCGTCAGCCTGCTTCGATAATTGCCTAACTCATTTTTTCTAGTTTTTAGAAAACAACAAAAATATGAAAAGTGAGTTGGGCATTTATCGAAGCAGGCTGGCGATATGTTGAATAGCACCATGAATAGTGCAGGTGAATTCCAACAGGAGCAGTAGTAACTGTTGGATAGAATTAGGTTGGAAATATACCTTTAAGTGAAATGTGGCTTGTTATAGGCCTAATACGAGTTAATATGACCCATTTTAAACATTTTACATCATTATTACAATCTGCCTAACTCACAAGGCTGACTTAGGCAGAATTGAAATTGTGCATTTATCAACACTTATGATTGGTCAATGACTTAGATATTATTACAGCATGTGCATAATGAAATGAAATCATGATTTATGCAAAAAGCTCAATTTCGTTGAAAAGTGAGTTCTAGGCAATTATCCAAGCAGGCTGACGATATGATATTTTTATTGAACAACGTTTTGGAAAACTTGATTACAAAAAATTTATCCTGCAAGAATTGCATTGTACTGGAGGCGCAACATTCGGCAGTTGTGTTGCTGTGAGAAATGCATCCTTGTGACGATTTCATGATTGACCAATCAGAACTTGTGGTCATTTTTCGAAAGAGTCCGGTACGCACTTCCGGGTTTACCCACGCAGCTCGTACACATGTATGCACGCATTATTGGAATTATGTCCATAGCCCTATAAAGCTGATTGTTACTCACCTGCATACTCCAAGACCAGCTTGAAGTTTTCATGGTCTCTAAATTGTAGCACTGTATCCCTGAGAAACACGGGGTTAACCTGATATTGGAACGCTATATCAAGAGTTATTATCACACCATCTTTATTGAGGCAACGAAGATTGGGATACGAAATGGTACGGAAAACGGAAGGGAAAATGAGGAATTTAAACCCTGGTGGACCGGTGTGAAGGCCTTCTTGTTTCACTTCATTGTAAAGATCTCTAAGTACTGTGTTGTACATTACCGCCACTGTAGAAATTAAGAAAATAAAAAATGGTCGAAACATTTAGCAATGTAGGCCCAAAAATGTCTTGGCATAAATAATATTGATAGTTGATACTAGCCTGTAATTTAACTAAAGACATCCATGAGATGCCATCAAGAAAATAACAGAAATCGTCTCTCGTGCTGAAACTGAAATCTATGACTTGATATTTTCCTTCAGTGAGAGAATATAACAACCATGACACTGTCCTACTCCTTAGGGTGCAGGAATATACAAATACAACATGGTTCAATCCGGAGAAGTAGTGTAAACTACTGGTCCCTTGGTGTTGATGATTGCAGATAGGCCTACTTCCCTCCACGCATACACCTCATACAAATTTCATAAAAAAGCTAAGGGGTCGTCCAAAATTATCGCCATTTTCACTTACGTACAGAGCGTACGTAACTTTTTACCCCCCTCCCCCCCTCGAGTTACGTACGCAATAAATGGCGAAATTTTATTTTATTTTGTACTTTAAAAATTATTTTAAAAAATCCCGCCTCTCAAGATCGCCATTTAAATTAAGTACGGTTGGGGTATATTTCGACCCCCTCCCCCCTCTTACGTACGCTTTGTACGTAACTGAAAATGGCGACAATTATGGACGACCCCTTACAGTGTTCCATGACAGATACATGTAGCGAGCAAGTCAGACTCAGTTCCTCTGGCAGAAGAACAGTATCATTGAAAACTGTTCCCTATTCTTCACAATTTGCCAAAGACCTTCACGGATGTTTGTATTATTGTATGCTTGGTCGATACAGCATCTTAATTACCCCAAAGGGGAGCCCCAAATCTGGGTCTGCAAGTTCGCGAATCTCGTCGGCAGATATTTAGCAGAAGATGCCATTTTCGTTTTTATTATTAATAATATTAATCTCGTACTTGGGCGTCGCTGTTTAATATTTATGTAATATTCATACATGTAGGCTCTAGTTTGTTTCGGGGGACTGTAAAAACTCCCGCACATTTGGTAGTAATGTTAAAGGTATATTATGTGATCTTTCCAGGGAATGCCCTCAACATCGAAAAAAATTGAAAGCAGATTTTCTTGCAGATTTACATTTCTGATCATTAATCGTACATACATTCCAAGTTACAGGGCGATGCGATTCTTAATTAATTCAAAATCATGGTTTTAGAGTGAAAATAAACTGTCGGGATAATTACACGACAGTTTATATTTTCACTCTAAATTCTGAGGAAAAGATCACATAATATGCCTTTAAAAGAAACACGCATTCTGTAGGTTTTTTTTATTTATCCAACTTTGTTAAAAATGAACCAACCAATAAAGAAGATACCCTTATAAATATGCATGAGGTGTAAACACATTAACCTCACTCTTTTTTCAATGATTCACTTTCTATTCAAGGCTTTTTACCACCCAAATTTGTCCGTTCCAGTATAAGGAAATTACATTCGAGCTAATTTATGTATTCAGGATGCACCAACTGTCTTGACTTTTTAGACTGATTCACAGATGTGTTTTAGGAGTGGTGCAGCGTAGTTCAATTGGTGGATCGTTTAATCATGGGCTCAATCCCAGTGTGTTTCTCAAAAATTGTAATACTGTTCACAATAAGTAAAATGGCAATTTGTGTGTTTGTTGATTTCAATTGATATACAAATTGTGATTTTCAAATCACCTCGCCCCCATGCCTCTTTCAGACCATGCGCACCGTGGTTCTGAAGTCACGTAGAAATGGTGGTCCAGTGCATCTAAGAGCAATACTTGAGCATGTTTAAAGGTCACAGACTCATTCATAAAGAGTAGGGGATCATCCCAGGTCTGTATCTGTACACACATTGCCCTAGGTTACAGGGATCTTGGCGGCGATAACAATTCTGAAATTGTTCTACCAAGTAATTTATAGCTATAGATACATAAAGCACTCGTATATTATTATTCAGAGGTAGGTCAACAATACCAAATGTATTACATTCTAAGTATTAAATTCATTTGTAAATTGACTTACTTTGATCGGATTGCAGTGTCTGTATTGAGACAATAACAAGAATGATAATCCCTACGAGTACAGCAACAACTGAACCCCCTATAATAGCAGCTGCGTTCTTCATTGTGTCAGGTTTGGATTAGGTTTCCAGAGCACTTTGGTATAATATAATCTGTAGAAGAATCAAATTTGTCAAATATTTCAAAAATGGTGCTGCAGAGGTATTAGTTGTGTGGATTGACTGTAAGTGTATACCATTTCTTACTTAAAAACACACCAAAACAGTGTTTTCACCAAGGCTCAAAATAACAGTTTTTTACCGGGAGCTACTTTTTTCAAAAGTAGCGCCCCGGATCATGGGATTTATTGAGAACC
Organism: Ophiura sarsii; assembly: GCA_035610835.1. Classification (NCBI taxonomy): domain Eukaryota; kingdom Metazoa; phylum Echinodermata; class Ophiuroidea; order Amphilepidida; family Ophiuridae; genus Ophiura; species Ophiura sarsii. The sequence goes on from CM069441.1 coordinate 42,892,471, forward strand.
GGGAGCTACTTTCAGTCTACCGGGAGCTAACTTTTTATTAAATCCAGCGTGGCAGCATTGTAAACTCGAAATTTGATGTCTTGGGCAAGCTTCCCGATAGTCAACGGGCGCTGGTTTGGACAAAATATCAGCGAGGACCGAGGGGTAAAAATCGCCCAGCGCCCGCTTATCTTGAGCCTTGGTTTTCACTCACCCTTTACAAAGGGTGAAATACCCTTCACTTTTGACTTTCACCCTTCAACATTTTGCTCAAGAGTGAAAATTGTTGAAAATGTCATTGTTATACTACCCAAAACACTGCGCGAGCACACGTTTTGGTCATCATTTTGGTTTTTCACCCTCAAGAAATAAACCCAGTGAAATTGCTGCAAAAATCACGTATACGTTTTGGTGCAAAATCATCCAGAATAATTAACAATATGATTGATTGGTACATTTCTGTACAGGTTGTACATGTAGGTCGATTGTAAAACAAAGTATGCTTCGTGAATCATACTTTAGTGACTGTGCCTGCCAGATACAGGTTCATTTAACTAGATGTGGTTGAGGCCAAGGGCTTAGGCTGCCAGCCGTGTAGGCAGTGTCAGACTGCCCCCCCCCCCCCCCCCCCCCCCCCCCCCCCCCTCCCCCAAAAAAGGATGCTGGCACCATTCACCATTACTGCCTGCCCGGGTGTGTAACTCCAAAAGAGAACACTGTATACACAGCAACAAAAATAATATGCATTACATCGCTCATGTCATAGGTTAATTGACTCACGGCTTGTTACAAAACATAAAATAATATAACAATAACAGGCTATTTTTTTAGTAACTTGGTCAAGTTATATATCATTTTGAAGCTGGTCTATTACTCTGTTGACAATTCACCACAGACGAACTGGTCATACACCTGTTCACTTGACTTGATGACAGACTGTTTATAAGAGTAGTTTAGCATGGAGAAATTATAACCTTGTTAAATTCCCATGAGTACTTGATGTTGCTAGAAACCCAGAGTGGTAGTTCATCTTTAAAAATGCGAGTTGTGAGAAAAACAATGGTACAATTGTCATTGTCATAGCCCCTCTGGTGGTTGAGTTACATGAGTGACTTTGAAATTGAGGAATTTTGATGTTGGTTGTTGTTGGGGGAGGCATGTTATTAATATTAAGCCTAAAACTAAATGGACTAATTTTGGTCAATTAACATGATTTACACTTTTATTTGGGACCTTGTTTGGGGGGTGGGGGGGCATGGGAGACTATTGGGAGAGGGGACTCTCTCTCCTCCTGTGAACAACAATTCTGATCTACAATTTCAACTAGTACAAGTTAGTAAAAAACAAACAATCCGAGGGCGGCGATCCGATGATGATAACAATAATCATTATAATAATCTTGATTAATAAAATCACCTGGTTGCTGGCTACGCGTTACGGTGCATACATGTAGTATATAATGGCTTTCTAGATCAAAATATGGCTTAATATAATTATTAAAGGGACATTAAGTGGTGTTGAAAATGTTAAATGTTTAAAAATATACCTCAGAATAAGCCTATTCGCCATTACAACCCGCGCATGCTCAGAAGTTTTACTTCCGGAAATAAATGGGAGATAAACAAGACAAACTCGACCGTAGACGGCCATGTGATGAACTGCGACTCTTGGGGAATCCCCTGTGATTTGTTTGTGCCATCAGTAATTATTTCATTTATTTTCAGCCGCATGATAATCAATACTCCAAGGTGCAATACATATCAAAAAATGGAGGTGTTACGGTAATAAAAACTGCAAGTACAGTCATTTTAAGGATAATTACGAAGTTCGCCACATTGGAAAGCACGCGCAACCTCGGCATGTTTATCTCCCGTAAATTTGGCGATTATTACCAAGAATGCACTTCGGGAGGCTAATGGCGAATAGGCTTATTCAAGATGACTATTAAAAATTGCGATTATTGTTGTTTCTACCAGGGCTGGACAAATCCGGCAAAACGGCAAGCCCCTTGCCGGGAAATGTTGCCATCTCGCGGGATATCCCCCCCCCCCCCCAAAAAAAAAATTAAAATTAAAATAAAAAAAATTAAAATAAATTATTATTAGATTTTTTTTTAGATTTTTAAAAAAAAAAATTGTTCAGAGTATAGAGCATTTATACAGCCGATATTAAATAAAATGATGCACAAAATAGCATCAATTGGACAATTGCAGTCTCATTTTTCAAAAAGCGCAACCATCTGCGGGGGGGTGGGAGGGGGGGGGGGGCACATCCCCCTCAGACTCCCCCTGGCGCCGCTTCGCGCGGTTTCTACAAACAAAAACACAGCAAAATTTGATTAAAAACAATATCATCGCTATTTATTGAAAAACGCCCTCTATGCAAATATAGTTTGCGTTATGTATCACGCGTACTGCATCCATGGGGATACTGTCGGACGTAAAATGCTCGTCCCGGCTGTACGAGCATTTTTGAATCGACGTTTTCTTGTACAAAGACTAAGAGTAAGAGAGCTGATTTTTCTTAAAGGTATATTATGTGATCTTTCCAGGGTACGCCCTCAACATCGAAAAAAAAATAGAAAGCAGATTTTCTTGCAGATTTACATTTCTGATCATAAATCATGCATACATTCCAAGTTACAGGGCGATACGATTCTTAATTACTTCAAAATCATGGTTTTAGAGTGAAAATAAACTGTCAGAATCCTGACACTTTATATTTTTCACTCTAAATTCACTCTAAAACCATGATTTTGAGGTAATTAGGAATCGTATCGCTCTGTAACTTGGAATGTATGTATGATTTATGATCGGAAATGTAAATCTGCAAGAAAATCTACTTTCTAAAAAAAATAATGAATAGAGGGCGCTCTCTGGAAAAGATCACATAATATGCCTTTAATCCTTTAGGTGTGAGTTTATACATTACATGTCATGATGTATTATACAAATAAAAAATATACTAATCTCAGTTTTTATCATAATTGAGGGCGCAGCCTCCAACACATCTCTTAGTGCCCCTTTAACCAACCAACTAACTATGCTCCTCACTGCACTGCAGTCAATATTTTACTGACTGTACCGACCATAAATAAACCGAAATAAATAAGCTTACTAAAAAATAGAATCTACACATTTTCACCACTTTTAAAGTCTAGTCTACAATCATACCATTGATTAACCACCAAACTACCACTCTACAACCTATATTATCATCAACTTACAAAAAAGTTTTACAACGAACAAGATGAATTTGATTTGTTTTTCTTTCTTCCAGATTTGTCTTCTTTTGCACACAAAAAACACCTGCACTGTGCACAAATTCCGAATCCCTAATTGATTGATTGTATTTATTAACGAGTAAGACCAGACGGGTTGGCACATTCCAGAATTGGGCGAGATTCGAGTCCCTATTTGAGCGCATTTCCAAACTTTACATTGCGCACAAACAGCTAACGCCATACAGTAGAGGAATCAATAAAATTAAAGTAAAATTAAATTTAGTTATATCATAATATCATTGCCTTATCTTGTCTTGTTTCGCAAGTGGGCCTTTATCAATCAAAGTGATTTTTTTCTCCCCAAAATAATATAATTGCGGCCAGGCCCGTAAGCAGGATTTTTTTAGGGGGGGGGGCGTATTTTTTTGAAAAGGTACATTGGTACCCAAAAAATCGTAAAAGGTTGCCCCCAATTTTTTTTTGGTCATCTAAGTCACCTTTGAAACTGGACCCACGATCATTGAAATGACAATAACTCCGCTCCGCAACATCGTATCTCAACGTTCGAGGTGTCAAAATATGCAGAACAAAATTATGCACTTGGTTATTTGCTTCGATTAATGCATACCTTTTCGAGCCGTTATATATTGGATCATTTCTAAGTGTTTCGATACTTTTTGTGAGCAGTTTAGATGTTTTCTATTTTATATCGAAGGTCATCCTTAAAATGGTCACATTCCTAAGTTTGAGTTGCATAACTGCAATAGTTTATTTTTAAGAATCACAAGGTCACAATAATTTTGCCCATTGAGTAGTACACAAACTGGCTGGTGGTTTAAGGGACCGTTCATTATTTATGGTGGAGGGGAGGTCGGGTAAACTATAGTGGGGGTCATGTAACTTTCATATGTTGAAATAGGGGGGGGGGGGTTATGTAATGTAACTTTTTATTTTTAAACAGGGGGGGTTGTGTGACTTTTTTTTAAATAATAAAGATGGTGGTGATTGGGGTGATTTAGAGGCTATTTTGGAGTGTAAATGCCTTTTTTTTCTGCGCTTCGCGCATATTTTCTTAAAACCTATCGACTTCAAAGACATTAACTACGGTATGAGACTACTTCTGGACAGCAAATCTTTTCTGTGCGTCGGACGATCTGTTGGAAAAACATGTATACATGTATTATAGGCCTTATCATCAATGGTCGAGAAATTAGAGCCACGCCGGGTGGGGTGTCTGAAACATTTTAAAAGGCATATTATGTGATCTTTTCCAGGTGGCGACATTCATGATTTTTTCAGAAAGTAGATTTTCTTGCAGATTTACATTTCTGATCATAAATCATAAATATATTCTGAGTTACAGAGCGATACGATTCCTAATTACTAAACATCATGGTTTTAGAGTGATTTTTACTACTCTAGAGTGAAAAATAAGTTGTCGCGCAGACCTGACAGTTTATTTTCATTCTTTAAATGTTACAAAATCCAATTTTTATGATTTAAAAAATTGTAATTTATTGTGCTTTTCACCTCGCCTCAGCTTTGCACCAATGCGCACAAAAGTAGAACGTTTCACTGGATTATACGTTTCTGCCCAGAATGTACTAACTTGTTAGGGTTACAAAAGACTCACAAACCACCCAAAATGTATAAATATGACAAACATTTTCCGGCTCGCTACGCTCGCCATTACTAATTTCATACAATGAAGAAGGGGCATCACTAGTAAAATTAGTGGCCGTTCAGATAGTGCACAAACAGAATTTGCCAACGTATCCGAACACAGTTTCAAGTATAGACAGCCCACTTAAAGCTAGGGACACAATGTCATGTTGAATTTTTTTTAATTTTAATTAATTACTTAAGAATTCAAGATGAACATTAAAAATTGCCATTATTGTTGTTTTCTACTAAAAAACAAACCAGCAAAACTTGATTAAAACAATTTTTTTAATATGTTGGAATACCACCTTAACCATGTGAAATGCTGGTTGCGGCTCTACCAGCATTTTTGAATCGACGTTTTGTTGTTCAAAGAGGGCTGATTTTTCTTTATTCTTATAGGTGTAAGTTTATACATGTGATACAATTGTAAAAATATACAAATCCAGTTTTTATCATATATTTTTGTAATTGAGGGCGCTGCCTCCAACACATCTCTAATGCCCCTTTGACAATTTGATTTTTTTCGGGGAGGGGAGGCTGGAGGGGGGTTGTGTAAATCTACTGGTTAGCAGGGGGGTTATGTCATTTTCATTTTCAGCTGTAGGGGGGTTAGGTAATTTTGACACACGAGTCTCAAATTTGTCCCCCCCCCACCCCCCCCCCCCCCCCCCCCCCCTCCATCATAAATAATGAACGGTCCCTTAACCACTTTTGGCAGTTATTCACCACATTTTCGCCTATAATTTCTAAATGGATCATTTCTGGCCCCTAAGATTCTACAGACATAATGAGAAAAATATGAGGATTCTACTGATATCCAAATATCTTGATGTGAAAAAAAAGTCAGAACATACCTTTAAAGGAAGCTAGCTATCACGGTGCATGGTGCAAAACACGGTATTCCAGTCCGTCTGGTATTTTAGTTTGATACGCCCAATTATGCGCCCAAAAAGTCGCCTGTGCTTACATTGTGTGGCTGTTCGGATTGTTCAACTAAAGAGCCTTCGCCGCGCTATCACCGCGCCCTTGATATAAAACCAAAGATGTTTCTAATTAGATTAAAGGGGCATGAAGAGACAGACTCTGTGAAGACTAGAGATATGTTGGAGGATGATAAAAACTGGGATTCGTTTATTTTTATAATTGTATTACATATATGAACTTACACCTATATAAAGGATTAAGAAAAATCAGCCCTCTTTTTACGACTCGATAAGTCGAGCCACGATCAGCATTTTAACCGTAGATAGTGTCTCCCTGCAGTTTGCGTGATAAATAACGTGAACCATTATTTTACATAGAGGGCGTTATAGAGAAGTTTCAATAAAATAGCAATGGTATTGTAAGTTTCGCTATCTACGGTTAAAATGCTGCGTTTTTGTGAGTAGAAACAAACAATAATGGTAATTGTTTAAATCTTCAACACTACTTCGTGTCCCTTTTTAAAAGGGGACACGAAGTAGTGTTGAAGATTTTAAAAGTTTTAAAAGACTTAAAAGTTTAACCCTCCAAGATTCCACCACACAAAGGTGTCCGAAATTGATTGCATTTTCCTACATTTATAAAAGGCCACGAAATAAAATTATTGTTAAATAGTTTTCATTACAGTCCACTCTGTCTGATGAGTAACTGATGGCTATTTCGTGTTTTGCAGTTAAAGTTACATTGATTGGACCGTAAAAATATGGGCCTACGCGGCGTACGCCTATGTTCGGAGGGGACTCAAATACAGTGTTTCAATTTAATCAACTTCATAAAATTCCATTGAAATGGAATGGGGGCGGTCCAAGAGTAAGAAGCATGTTTTGTAAAAAAATTCTGACGCATCTGTTTCATACCAAAATACAGGAATGGTGTATTTTCCATAATTCAAACAAAAAACAAAACAAAAATACCGCAGTCTAAAAAAAATAGTAAAGGAAACCAATAAAGTTGATTTGTGTGCAGGGGTCGCATTCTGACGCGTCTGCGCGTCCTAGACCTCTCATTTTCTAATAGTGACGCGTCAGGTTTCAAATTGGAAAGACTTGCGGGTCCCGATAAAATTGAAGGGACCCCTTAAATTTGACGATGTATGGAAATGGAAACCTTAAGAAATTCTGTAAATTACATATCAATCCTTTGCTCACAATATAAATTCATTAAAACTGTCCGTAAAAAAGTAAAATTGTCAAATACCCAAAGGACCCCTCAATTTCTTGGGGGACCCCTTAAATTTGTTTTTTGAAGTCCTACGGGGTCCTGAAAAATGTCAAGGGACCTCTCACATTTTTGATCCAGTGCTATCCCTGTTTGTGTGCATGGAGTTCGTAAAATACCTATGAGAACAGGAATAGCTATATAAAAATGGCATTCCGCCCGGGCATTCCGCGGTCATGGTTACCCATATTAAAATTTCATTAAATCAACCCAGGAATTATTATTTATATTATGTTTATTTAATATTTGTGACCTGAAACCATTTTAGTTATTCAGTTTAGGAATTGCCATTTTGTACCTAAATATGATTTGGGTGCAATTTCAGCATTTTTTTCTCCAAAAACTGATTTTGTTTTTCTGTAGTCCGAACACTTTTTGAGCAAAAAATTATTTTCTTTTGTAAACATTCTAATAATCAGCATTTTTATGAAATTTGATACCAAAAATGGATTCTCTAACCTTTTTTTTTCCTTTCCATAAATTTATTTTTTTAAGATACCAATTGGTAGATATAGGCCTATATACAGCACAGTAATAGTTCAAAAGTTACAGCCCTTGATAAATTTTATATTTTGGGGGTTAGCAACCCCCTTAAATAACGTTCATACATGTAGATTGGTTTACTTGATGAAAGTTCTGAAAATCACCAATGTTTTATTTATGAATGAGTAGGCTACCACTAACAGTTTAGGGGAAAGACAGTTCCTTAATTATGAGAAGTGTATGTGCATTGAAACTTAACTAACTCTACCGCCAACTCCCTCACTAAACCCACTCTACACACATTCCATAACTCACTATATCCATAACTCGCCCCACTAGAACAAAACAAAACTCAAACATCCACAACTCATAACATCTCTCTGATGAAACATGAACTAAACAAATAATGCTTTGACTCCATCACTGACTGCGGGAACAGTTAAATAAGCTGCATTGGTACATGTAATTTACAAATGTGACACACAGACTACAAACATGGCTGCCTCCATCATCTTCTAGAAATACCCTAATTTCATATCATTTTCCCAATCCCATGCTAAAGTAATAGGTGTTGGCGACCCGCCCCCTAAACATGCTAAAAAGAGAAAATGTGCAGTATACATAGGCCTATACAGGGTGAGTCAAAATAGTCCGGTCCCGTTTTCAAAAAATCAAGAAAAATACTCCTTGTACAAAATTGGTAATTGTTTTCATTGTTTATGAGAGTAGACATACTTCTTCATACCTGGTGATGTTTTCAAGACAATATCATATTCCACGCCAGATTTACAACATTTTTACAAAAAGACGCGTAATCCAAAGTGTTCCAAGTTTGGTGGTGGATGTTAATTCTACTGTAATATTAGTTATTCATACAACACAACACACTGTGTAACTGTTGCAATTTATACCAAAATATCAT
>CM069441.1:42901041-43021865 GCA_035610835.1 Ophiura sarsii
GTAAATTTGTGTGGGATGTAAAGCAATAATAGTGGGGATTTCAGAAGGAGCTGTTCATAAAATTTCCTCAAACCATTGAAATTATGTGACGATTACTTTAACAATACATATATAGTAGCTCTAAAGATAACAGTAATAAGAGAGGTTGTGGCAGCCATCTTTGATTGATACATTCATGTATATCTTTATTTTGACTATCACAATATTTAAACACATTGATTTAAGCATTTTTAATTATTTCTGATTAGAATTTGAAGGCACAGTAAGCTTTTATCTGGTAAATTTCTTGATTTTAGCCATTTGTGGCCCTGTTCAAAATGATCTGCCGTCTGCGCATGCGCACATTTTCAGCAGGTTTCATGCGAATAAGTTCAGAAAATTAGTTAACTATCATATGGAATCTCCCAAACTGGTTAATTGCTTGGATTTTTCATAAATTGTTTGATTTTCCGCAATATTAGTGATTCGCTGACTGGGCATTTTTCAATGAAAATTGGCTATTTGAAATACTGATATTTGTATACTTTTTATTCGATTGCCTCTCCTTACTTTTTACTCCTATACTACATACATCAAATTACACAGGGATTTAAGTTATTGTCTTTTTATCATACTTACGTGAAAAAAAATGGGATTTACCTACTTCTGGTGTCATGTTATGCAATCTTCTTATCACATGTTTCATACAAATAATTCAAATTTCCCGCCAAATAACTGATTAAGTAGTGTCCCAAGTGTACTTACTTTGAGACAATGCTATGACGTCATAGTTCACACTTATAAATCCAAAACTGTACTGTTTGAAAGATGAAGGTTCATACTTTGTATTGATCACATTATCCCCTCAATAGAATCACTCATGCATCCCATACCATGATCACTTTCATTATTTACTGAATGCCCCTCGTATGTGCCTTCAAACACTAACTTTAGCTTTATGAAAAAGTATAAAGTAGCAAATTTTGCATGGGCCTCCATACATTTACTTTATCTTTATAAAGGTTTTATGAAGGCAAGCCTCAATCATAGCAAAGTAAGTGTAAAGTAGCAAATTTTTCTCGCGCTACGCGCCTGTTAAGGTATCACTCAGGTCAGAAAACCTACAGCTCTAAAGGGGCCGCTGCTCCCTTAACCCCGCGGTTTGTTTGAAGGCTATACTCATAATCCGTTAACCCCACCAAACCTAACAGAAGTGTGGTTTTGCATGGTGGGGGGGGGGGGGGGGGGGGGGGGGGGGGTGGGGGGGGGGGATAAAAATAAATGTCAGACCCTAAAAGGGGGGATCAATAAAAACAAGACTTTCTCGAAGGGGGGATCATTTACTTTTAAATGGCCGTGATGCCAATTTGCCCACCCCACCCCACCAAATTATTTATGAACGCCCCCCTCCCCCCTACACACCTACATCGGTAGTATGCGTCGTTCTTAAAAATCATGCACTATGAATACCTCTGTGAAGGGTATAGGCCTAACAGAATTATTCCAAAATGTTTATTCGTAAGCCTAATTAATTATGCAAATGAAAATTAGCCAAGAAGCTCTCCAAGTGTACAAAAAGTGTAGGCCTACCAAACTCAGGAACCGTTCATAAATACATTGCCTGGATAATTTCATTTTTGGTATATCGAAACTTGTTTGACACCCCCCCCCCCCCCCTCTCTCCATGCCACACACTTGTTTGACACCGCCCCCCCCCCCCCCATATCGGCCTGTACCTGAAACTTTCTTGCCCCCCCCCCCCCCCCCCCCCCCCCCCGTTCATTGTGTTCAAGTTCTTAGACCATAGATATGTTATTTTGAATTTGACCATGCATCATATTCTATTTTGATGGACGCATCACATCTAGGAGGGCAGGTTGTAGAATCTAGAGTAAATCAGAACTCCCACTGCAGGTATATTTGGTTAAGTGCCATGATGGTCTTTAATCCCCTGAATATAAACTTCACATATTTAGGGACCGTTCATTATTTATGGTGGAGGGGCGGTTGGGTAAAATATAGGGGGGTCATGTAACTTTCATATGTTGAAATAGGGGGGGTTATGTAACTTTTTATTCTTGAACAGGGGGGGTTGTGTAAATTTGTTTAAACTAAAGATGGTGGTGATTGGAGTGATTTTAGAGGCTATTTTGGAGTGTAGATGCCATTTTTTTCTGCGCTTCGCGCATATTTTCTTAAAACCTATCGGCTTCAATTTTTTCTTCTATAAGACGACTTCTGGACAGCAAATCGATGATATGGTGGAAAAACATCTATATAATCATCAACGGTCGAGACATTAGGGCAACAGGGTGTATAATGTTACAAAATCCAATTTCATGATTTAAAATGTGATTTATTGCATGCTTTTCACCTCATCTCTGCTTTGCACCAATGCTCACAAAAGTAGAACGTTTCACTGGATTAAACGTTTCTGCTCATAATGTTCTAACTTGTTCAGGTTATAAAGACACCCAAAATGTATAAATATGAAGAAAAAAATCCAACTCGCTACGCTCGCCATTACTAATTTCACACAATAAAAAGAAGGGGCATCATAAAATTATTGCCGTTCAGATAGGGCACAAACAAAATTTGCCAACGTATCCATGAACAAAATTCCAAAGGTAAAGACAGCCCCGTAAGTATGTGACAAGTTGATTTTTTTCGGGGACGGGGGGGGGGGGGGGGGGGGTGTAAAAAGCTACTGGTTAGCAGGGGGTCATGTAATTTTCAGTTTCAGCTGTAGGGGGGGGGGGGGTAGGTAATTTTAACATACAAGTCTCGAAATTGTCCCAACCCTCCCTCCACCATAAATAATGAACGGTCCCTTATGCATGGATCTCTGTTCATGAAACCAATTAGGATGCTCCCTCCAATTATATATCCTGGCTTTGAATACAATGTGTGGCGCGCAACTTGTTGTTTGCTTGCTATTGATATGTATTAGCCCTTCATTCTATTTAGCTGGGCTAGCCTACTATACGTAAAAAAGCTAATTTGTTTGGCATCCGTGGACAAATTCGCGCGTAGCGTGCCAAAAAATTAGTTTTTTTTACGTTGATTATGAATGTTCCATAAATAATGTGCACAGGTAAAGCAGGGGAACATTTTGGAAACTAATAAGTGTTTAAACTTAAAATTGTTTAAAATTTTGGAAACTAATAAGTGTTTAACCCCCCCCCCCCCCCCGCTCTGTTTCAGATTCCCCCTTTGCAGAGTATCAAACACATGTTGCCCCCCCCCCCCCATCCTCCTTATTATAATTATCCACCCCCCTCCCCACCTCCCATTGAAGTATTTATGAACACCGGCCTTAGTTATTGGCGTAGCCAGGGGGTGGGTGGGGGCGTCCCCCATCCCTCGACCGAGAATTTATTAACCGTAAACAACATTTGGCAAACACTGTATTAATATCAGTCTCATCATAATGTATACTATGATACGCTTTATTGGCGTCCAGGTATCAAATGTTGTTTACGGTAAATAATATCGCCCCTGGCTTTATTATTATAAAGCATTATCCCCATGATTATCATTTTAGATGCCCGTGTACCTTGAGCTTTATGGAACGCATTTTGGGTTTTTAATAGTGATCAGAAAATTCGATCATTTTCATCGAGAACATTTCATCGACCAGTCTATCGCGAACATTTCATCAATTAAAACCAGAAATGCGTTGCATTTTCAGTTTTTAATAATGATCTGAAATTCGATCGTTTTATCATGAACATTTCATCGATCTTTTTGTCACGAACATTTCATCGATGAGTTTATCGCGATCATTTCATCGATGAGTTTATCACGAACATTTCATCGATGGTTTTATCACGAACATTTCATCGATGAGTTTATCGCGATCATTTCATCGATGAGTTTATCACGAACATTTCATCGATGGTTTTATCACGAACATTTCATCGATGGTTTTATCGCGAACATTTCATCGATGAGTTTATCGCGATCATTTCATCGTTGTGTTTATCACGAACATTTCATCGATGGTTTTATCACGAACATTTCATCGATGGTTTTATCGCGAACGTTTCATCGATGAGTTTATCGCGATCATTTCATCGTTGTGTTTATCACGAACATTTCATCGATGGTTTTATCACGAACATTTCATCGATGGTTTTATCGCGAACATTTCATCGATGTATTTATCACGAACATTTCATCGCTCTTTTAACGTCGATCAGCGGTCAATGACCCCGTCACACAGGCTGTGTTTAACTTTAGGCGCACTAGGGAGCACCACACCAAATATATCTTTCTCATTGAAATGCGTGTAAAAGTGCCATATTTCAAGACACCTTTTCTACCCTCCGGTTACATTTATTGCATACTTGTCCCCTATGACCATTTTCAGCAGCATCTCAACTTTGTTTCATGGGGGGTTATTAACCTAAATTTTCCGCTACGGATCTGCACACAGCGCCCTCACTTTTTCACGTTTTCTGGCATGCCAGTTCACCATTTAGGCAGGTGCTTACGCCCTGGGCACTATTTAGGTCGATAAATTACAAATAGCGTATTTTATCATTGTAGGTGCAACGGATAGGTCCCATTCGTTTATTTAAATACAAACATACCATCCCGGAGAAACAAATTGCCCGAAAACCTCACATTTACAAGCCTAGTCTTCGTGCTTTTCCGGAACTATTATACAGGATTTCACGAATTGCGCATTGATTTGGTGTAGTGCTCCCACTACACTAAATCACTCCACGTCACTTCTACTTCTACGGAGATAGGGCCTAACTCTTTTTCCATGAACATGCAAAATTGTGTTGCGCAATCACCCTACTGTGTGTCCCAAAATATTAGTAAGAAATGTTTGAGAGGCAATTATAGTGTTGTTGAAGAAACATGGCAAACTGGTTCGCTTCTGGTGACAAAATTTGTAAATTAAAATGGCAAAGAATGCAGACAGTGTTGGACCATCTTGTACGAGGAATGTATGAACTAGATATTGTTAAACCACTATGTGAAGAGGACGTCGATGCCATCCCTGAAATAAAAGCATCAACCCACATAAAGTGCCTTGATGATTTGTTGACATTAGACGCTTTGTGTGTGGCACTTTGTTTTGACATAAGGGCGGCTTTGGCCTAACAGATATCACCATAGAATAGGCCTATGGTGAATTGCGATTATCAAACATATCATGTGATGTGGGTACCCGTTTTATTAGAGAACTTTAACCAATCTTGGTCGATAGAACTTCAAATTGGTCAAAAATAATACTTTATTCCGTGTATTTTGTTGTGACTGGTGTTCATTATAATAAAAAGAGCAGACTGTCATGATCAAACTTTGTTGTAGGCCCAGTATGTTGTTTGTAATTTCTTTATGTCCGCCTGAAAGAACCCATGAATTTAAATTTTGTTTTGCTATATAGCCGTTTGACAAACTTTTGACCCCGTGCACCCCTTGAGTACTCAAAACTATTTGCCCCCTTCAGCAGCTTTAAAACTTTTTTCTCCGTGCCCCCTCATATTACCCACCAAAGTATTTCTGAACACCCCCTAGACTGGTTTCTGAAGATTATTCTAGCAACCCTACCCCAACTCCCTGGCCCTCTGAGTATATAATGGCATGAATGGTGCGTCCCTTAAAACAAGGGCGGAAATCCCGGGGGATAGGGGGATATATCCCCCCACTTTTTGACCTGGGGGTGGTCACTGTAATCATCCCCCCCCCCCCCTGATTTTTCACCTCCACCAAAAAGAAAAAGGGTGGAAAAAGGAGAAAAAAAATCCAATTCTGAGCGGGGGCACATCACCCTCAGACTCCCCCTGTTCGAGCTTTTAAACCATCTATACTTAAATCAAGAATAGGCCTATATCAGTATAATATGCTCAACTTCTTTCGTGCATTGATACAAAACAAAATATTTATTGAAAATGAAGTGATGGCTTTTTAATACAATATTGGTCAAAAGTATACACCAAATGAGTTCGAAAATGAAAAAAAAATCTACTTCAGAGGGGCACATCCTCCATCAGACACCGCCCTTAGCTCGGAGGCGGTGCTGCGCACGGCTTAGATCAGGGGTTCTCAACCTGGGGGTCGTTTGGGGTTTTCCAGGGGGTCATGAAGGGATCATAAATATAGCTTTTTGGGGAACCATTTTGATAATTCGCTCTAAAAAGGCTTAGAAAAAACCCTCAAAAGACACTTTCAAATATGCTAAATTTCCTGCTCGCTACGCTCGCATCATATAACCAAGCAGTTTCAGTTTGAATAAATCGAGGTGTGTGTCTTTTTTCTCAGTTTTCATTTTTTTTGGGGGGGGGGGGGGGGGTCACGGTACCGACCAAGACTGTCAAAAGGGGTCGTGGGCCAAAAAGGTTGAGAACCATTGGCTTAGATGGTACCAGCTCAATTTTATTTTTTTGCCCCCCCCCCCCCCTTTTTCATCCCCCACACCTAACAAGAAATTACCACCCCTGCCTTAAAATGTAGGCCCAGCTTACAACTCCTTCGTTCTATAGAATGGGGATTACAAAATAAAAACCCAGTTATCAGACGGTGCTACAATACCTATTGAATGCCTATTGACCTGCTGTCAACCTGTTGAATCTCTGAATAATGGTTCAATTCGGCGCAATTTCAAAAAGTGTTACGCTATACATAGCCTGTGTGACGGGGCCATTGACCGCTGATCGACATGAAAAGAGCGATGAAATGTTCGTGATAAAACGATCGATGAAATGTTCGTGATAAAACGATCGAATTTCTGGTCATTATTAAAAACTGAAAATGCGACGCATTTCTGGTTTTTAATCGATGAAATGTTCGTGATAAAACGATCGATGAAATGTTCGTGATAAAACGACCGAATTTCTGATCATTATTAAAAACTGAAAATGCGACGCATTTCTGGTTTTTAATCGATGAAATGGTCGATGAAATGTGTGCGATGAAATGGTCGATGAAATGTGCGCGATAGAATGGTCGATGAAATGTGCGCGATGAAATGGTCGATGAAATGTGCGCGATGAAATGGTCGATGAAATGTTTGCGATAGACTGGTCGATGAAATGTTCGCGATAAACTCATCGATGAAATATTCGCGATAAACTCATCGATGAAATGTTCGCGATAAAACTATCGATGAAATGTTCGTGATAAACTCATCGATGAAATGTTCGTGATAAAACGATCGACTTGATGTTCGCGATAAAACAATCGATGAAATGTTCGCGATAAAATGATCGAATTTTCTGATCACTATTAAAAACCCAAAATGCGTTCCATAGAGCTTAATTATGGCAGGATTCATGAAAATGTAAACTTTAAAATTGCGCGCTATATGTGCGCATCAGTGGCCTATCTGCTTGTCAGGCAAAGAGATATTTTTCCGTCTGACTTTAGACATGTTTAAAGACAGACTAAGGGGGGGGGGGTGGACTTGTTACTTCCCCTTATTAATGCCGGCGCGACGACTCGCATATTCATGATATTGGGGCTCTCGCCCCCCTCCCCCCCCCCAATAACACGTTGCGCAAAAAAATCTCTTATAGGCTCTTCTCCTCTTCCATCCTTAGGGAGTGTTCATAAATACTTTGGTTGGGGGGTAATAATAGGGGGGCCAAAAAGTGTTGATACTTTGCAAAGGGAGGGTCAAAAAAAGTTTTTGAAAACCCCAACAGAGGGTGGGGGGTCTAAAAAGTTTTAAACACTTAATAGTAAAAATAGCTATTTTTGGGCGCGCTACGCACGCAGTTGTCCACGGACCAATGTCCATGTACTAGCCCAGCTAAAAAACAATCAAGGGCAAATTCATGTATGATAGCAAACAACAATTGCGCGCACATTTTATTTAAAGCCAGGATATATAATTGGAGGGCGCATCCTAATTGGTTTCAAGAACAGAGATCCGTGCATAAATATGTGAAGTTATTCAATTTCAGGGGATTGTAGACCATGGTACTAAACCAAAGATGCAATTTAAGTTCTGATTCACTCTAGATTCTACATCCTACCCTCCTAGAATATGATACATGGTCAAATTCTGTACATAACATACATGTCATAACATGTTTTTTATCTCTGAACTTGATATGTAATTTTTTTCAAGGCCACGCGCCAAGGGGAAAATGCATGAAACAAGTTTGGGTAAAACGCGATATTGAGAGGCCCGATGATTAATCTCTATAGTTGTCATCCTTAGTAACACATTCAAGTTTTCCAAGGTCAAAGGTCATCTGGGGTCAAATGTCAAAAGTTGCCCGATTGTCCTCAAACAGGGAAAAACTCCATTTTTCGTACACCCAACGGTTATGGGGTCAAAGGTCAAAATAGGTCAAATTTTAAATAAGTTCAAATGACAAAAGCAATATTGCGGAAGTGTTGGCCTGGGTGAAATTTAAAAAAATCAACGGTGACCTCTTCGTATATGCTGAATTTATGACCATCAAAAAAATGGCATGTTTGGACTCATTCACTGCATTGTAGCCTATAACGTCTAAATAGAAAATATCTTGCGCCAAATACAGAACTAATATAATGACTATTTTAAGTTTTAAAAGTCTATTCAATATCGCGTTATACCCAAACTTGTTTCATGCATGCTTTTGGACAAAAACATGCATTTTCCCCTTGGCCTTGAAAAACATTACATCGATTACGTCACAAACTAAAATGTGTAACTTTTATTGCGTAACATTTTGTTGGACAGCTTACGCAAACAAATGATCCTTAATATCACACCATGGTGGCAAAATTCGAGGCCACATTTTCACTTTTCAACAAAAAAACAGTGCGATACTTTTGTCCATGTGTATATAAATGGCGCCGAGCCGTTACTTAAAGGGGCACTGAGAGATACGTATGGGAGTGCGCCCTCACTTTTTCTGGAAATCATTTTGTTGGCACTTACGCATTAAATACTTAGGCATGTTATACTAACTACCGTCTAAAACCGTGTACCTTAATTCGCTGTCTATCATGTAAAGTATCACGATTTGGTCATTTCGATGTAAATCGCATCGAAATTAGCAGCACCATTCACCATGATCACCACATAAATTGCTTCAACTATATTTCTGTCTAGCGGCATCATTCAATCGTTTTCCCATATATTATTACACTTCAGGGTCCTACGTACCTTATCTCATGAAACAATTCATGTCTTCCAAATGTCAGTTTCTCGGCAATCTATCAATGCCCCTTTAAAGGCATAGTATGTGATCTTTTCCAGAGAGCGCCCTCTATTCATGATTTTTTTTTAGAAAGTAGATTTTCTTGCAGATTTACATTTCTGATCATCAATCGTACATACATTCCAAGTTACAGAGCGGTACGATTCCTAATTACCTCAAAATCATGGTTTTAGAGTGAATTTAGAGTGAAAATATAAACTCTAAAACCATGATTTTGAATCGTATCGCCCTGTAACTTGGAATGTATGTACGATTTATGATCAGAAATGTAAATCTGCAAGAAAATCTGCTTTCTATTTTTTTTTCGATGTTGAGGGCGTTCCCAGGAAAGATCACAAGTCTTTGACAAATCTACTCGGAAAGCAAATCAAATAAACATCACAAATAAAATTGCCATTTTTCGCTTTTATTTCTTATCTAATATACAGTATTTTACGATTAGTCTACGCCCAAAAATGGTGTAAAATAATATAACTATTAATCATTTACAAGGTTTTATGGCTATATTTTATGACGTAATAACATGACGGCCTTGCGAGTACAGTATAATGTATAACTGAAAATATTCATTAAAATTGTGTTTATGTATGCTAATTGGTCGTATAATAACATTCAATAGTTGTATTTACAAACACAGGTTCACTGTAAAATTAAGTTAGTCATTTTCCACCTAAAAGGTGTGGAGGTGGAAGATGACTAAATGTACAGTGTTTGGTATCGCAAAAAGGCACTTAACCACCACACTGACCTGGACGTACTGTAGCTATATATATCACAAAATAGACATGTTGATAATATTAAAGAGCCATTTACAATTTTCGCATCCATCCACTAAGTATCCACTTTTTACAATTTACACTAAATCTTAAAAATATTTGAAGGACCAAAAAAAAAGATCATCTGCGACCTCATTCCCTGTAAAAACTGCCATATGCATGAAACCAGATCAAATTTTGAATTTCGTGCAACTGCAATTTTATAGTGCTCATTGTTTTCATTGCAAATCTGGAAGGATGGTACGCCTGAGACGAATATTCGTCTCAGGGTACGCTAACGCTATCCATTTCCCAGGATCCAATGGTTGTATGCTTATTCCACGCATAAACGAAGGAATCGTCAAACCTTTTCAAACCATGTTTTAGTATATACAACCTATTCTCTTTTGATAGTTTTCAGGGAATTAAAACGAGGCTCGTGATTAAATTGTGTCTATAGCATCACCGAGTGGTCAAAAACAGCTTGTTAAATGTGTTAAGGATGTGAGGCTGTGAGCTCATTGACGAGCCGTTGAAAAAAACCTTTCATACGCAATGGAGCCGCAATTAATATCAACATTCGAGCTTGGAGCACAAACATGTTTTAAAATGTACTTAGCCAGTGTTGCTAGATTTCAAACAAGATTTTTCTAAAAGTGGGATAAATATTTAAATGGCTTCGTGCTCTAAGCTTGACTTTGATGCTTTGACATTGTAACATACATCCAGAATAAACAACCAATTGTTGGCACTCGGCAATGCATCATGAACCAACAACCGTTTTATAATACAAAATGGCACTTCAATCTATCTCATGTATATTTATACTATGGTAACAAAAATATTTAAAAATAGTTAATATGATAATAAAACCCTTTACAAATAACATTAACAACGTTACAAGCCATGTTATTCCCGATATGTCTATTTTACCGCCTTGTACAAGCACTGAATTTACCTCAATTCATACTAGGTTGCTTACGTTGTATCAATAACACAGTTACTATATTTTTGTCATTTCTATTAACATGATTAAGTCTTATTATGTGAATAAAGAGTGTGATACAAAACATGTGAACAATATATCACAAATTGTTACTTATCTATTTCAAAGGCATAATATAAGACACGTCAACTATACACGTACAAAATATACCATTATTTACTTCAAAACATATCTTTTAGTTGTACTAAACTTTGTAGTTATTGATTATTTTGAAATTTTAAAGACACTTAGTGTGTTTTATTTGTATATGAAACAATTGATACTAAGTCAGGTACATTATATACTCAAATTAAAAACATTCTTGATTGTATTAGGAATTGTATTAATGAATTGTTAAGGCATGTCAAATTATGATACATCCTGAACATAATTGAAGCAATAATCATCTTAAAAATTCCCATGTAATAAACCAAAAACACGCCATGCGTTTTGTGTTCTTAGCAAATACCCGCATATAATAATATAAAGTACTAAAATAATACAATGTGTTGGAATATGTAGTATCTAATATAAATGTACATTGTAAAGATCGGAATGCTTTTACGATCAGGCCCGTAACCCGGGCAATTCGTTCTACTATCTTGTCAATACATTGATTAATACTGTGGACTTCGATCGGCAAAGTGTGCATGTACATGTATCTTTTATCAATTTATCGCAGCATACATCACTTTGGTATTTCTATGTCAATACATGTACAAATACTTGGTAAATATTTCAGAAGGCAAATCGGATATTCCAGAATAGCAGACCAGACCAGTCATTTTATCAACAAAGTGTAGATGGCAATTCCTTATTAGTCATTTTATTTATTGAATCATTGAGAAAACCCTCACCCAGTACTCTACAGGAATACACCATAGTGTGCGTCTCAGTGGAACCCTTTTATTTTTTAGAAATATAAATTCTGGTTTTACAAGAATCGTGACCTCTTGAATAGCGGGATCATAAAGTCGTATATTTAATCTTTGTAGAACCATCACGTATTTGTGTAACTTATTAATTTCTAAAAATATATAAGCAAAGAGAAACAGTGTTAATCCACATTTTACAGGTATCAAAGTATTAGCACTGAAGATTCATCAAAAAGAGAATTTCACATTTCATACAACATTAGCTCCAAAACGTTTCGTACAGTATAATAGTATATAGATATGACCCTGTAT
The DNA here is from genome assembly GCA_035610835.1 of Ophiura sarsii. NCBI lineage: Eukaryota > Metazoa > Echinodermata > Ophiuroidea > Amphilepidida > Ophiuridae > Ophiura > Ophiura sarsii. The sequence goes on from CM069441.1 coordinate 42,913,121, forward strand.
TGTATACAAATCCACAAATGTTCAGCCTCAAACCCATAAAACGTTTATCATTATTTTAAATTATTAAAGTTTGTTATGATCAGAAGCTTAATAATTGTATTATTATAATTGTCGTTAAGTTTAACCCATTGAGGACTAGATTCCATATTGGGGAGTGGGGACTTGGCATTCCAATTCCAATATCACTCAGTGATATGTATTTGAGAATGCTTTACGTTTCCTACGAGTGGAAAGCGTAAAATTGAAATGTTTTCCAAAAGTATTTCCGTTAAAACATAAACACATTGAAGATCAGATAATTTTGGTTCGTCCTCTACAGAAGCCTATGTATACTCATCTAGTCGTTATATTGGTAAGGGAAAGGAAGGGAACATATAGTAGGGTGATATCATAACGCAACCAGCCAATGGTTTGTCTGAAATACTAGATAGATGGTAAAATGTAAAATCAAAGAATACCATAAGTACAATTCTTGATGTTGCTTCTGCAGCATGTCATTATTTGCTTTGAAGTCACTTATTTTCCAAATGTATACACAAATAAATGTTCCCATCGGTCAAGTTTATCATTTTACCAAGCTTACGTGCTGTACTATCACCTGCTACGAACACGTTTTGTATTACAGTCTCCCGTTGAGATGGAGTTCATCATGGTTATCATGTATCCAGGGTGAGACAAAACAAAGACGATGGAAAAACCAAAGACGGTATATTACCTGATCAAATTCTGACACTGGGGAGGGATGGCCAGTTCCAGTAAAAAATTGTTATTTGAAATAATAGTTCGTTGGAAAGGGAATGCTATGGAGATATTTCTGTTTAGTTTTGAGGAATCGACCGTTTTATTCAGGTTATTAGTGCGAATCTAGCACATGCATTGCTTTTGTTTGCTACCCTGTTCATCATCCGTCGTTTACATGACCGGCATGATTGTTGAAAGGATAATTCATCCGTCCTTTTGAAACCGTGCGCATGATTCATCGCGTGTGGATTTTCCACCAACACAACTCTCTACATACCGAAGAGTTGAATACGTCTATAAAAAAGCCCGCCTAAAAGGGACTAGTCCGGATGTCTAAAAGATATCAACCACCATCACGACGAATAACCTGAAGTCCTTGACCTTCCTGGACAATCAGGTTTCTTATGATACTCCAGTCTATATCTAAATAGATTTGAGCTTGAACATTTTGACTGAGATAGTGTCAGCCACAGCAAGTCTGCCGTCTACGGTAAAAGACATGCACTGCGGGTTGTACAAGCCCTTTGCGATTACGTTGACGAATTGACCGGTGCTGCTGTACTGGTGAACTGGTGATGATCCGTAAGTGCCCGGATGTATGGCTACGTAGATATCATCATTTGCATCGCAGCAAACACCGGCAGCCTTACCTTGGATGCCGTCAATCAGAGTATCGATGGTGAAGATCGATCTTCCATTGAGGTCGATGCATTCCACTTTGCCGGCGGCGTAATCGCTGACAAGGATTTGCTGCTTGCTGTTGATGGTCAAGATCCAAGGCTTGACATCCAGAGGTACCTTCTTGATGAGATTGCCGTCATGTTGATGAATGGTCAGTACGCGACGGATGTAATCTGCGACGAAGATGCGATCTTGATGGTCCACCGCAACGGATACTGGGCAGACCTTGGCGTTGGGGTCGTCACCAGCTTGGATGGTGGCGAATCCGCGGACGAAATGACCCTCACCGTCGAAGATCTTCACATAGCGCGATTGGTCGACAACGACATACTGATCGTGTGAAGTGCGAGCGATATCTGCAGGACGTCGGAAGTTGCTTTCTGGTTTGCCTTCGGAAGGCTTCAGCGTGGTTTTGAATTCACCGCGGCTGTTGAAGATAGATACGCGAGCATTACCGGAATCTGTGACCGCCAAATCACCGTTAGGACACGCGATAATACCTTGAGCAAGCTTGAATTCTCCATCAGCTACCCCTTCGCGGCCGAACTCTCCGCTCATCTGCCAACCAAGCTTTTCCACCACGGTTCCGAGGTCGACAGTATGCTTACTGGCAGGTCCTGTGAAGTCAACGTACTCTAGCTTGGAATCGATATCTCCTGGTGTCTCGTGACACAACTGTTGGAGCTTGCCGATCAGAATTGGGTAAAGAGATAAGAAATCTCCATCAGTAGCCTCGTCGATAGCCGTCTTAGCCAGGTCATATGCATGTTGGGTTTGTTTGCCAACATTAGATGCTAGAACCTTCATATCGGCGATTGCTTGACGTCGGTTATGCTTGATGATATCCAGTTGTGATGTCAGCGCCTTTCTCTCTTCCTCTACCATCGCAATAATAGCAGCCGATTCTTTTTCGAGCTGCTCCTTTACCAAGTCGATGTTAGCTTCCATATTCTCGTTGGTCTTCTCAGCTTGCCTCTCAGAGCGATTGAACTTGTTACGGACCTCTGCAACAGTTGGAAGAAAGTTGCGGACGGCATCCTTTCGCTGTTTCGCCGCTTCAGCTACGTCAACCAGGTCGTGCTCATTGGTGTCACGATGGTTCAAGACAATACAGATGTGGCAGATGAGCTCCTCACATGTCAGACAGTAGAATTTGGCTTTCTCGTCGTCATGCTTGGCGCATTCAGTTGGCCCTGTTTTGGATTCCTTCATTCGACCCTGTTTCAGGTCATCAATTGATATCATTTGATGACCAGCGAGGAAGTCCATACGTTGATGGGCGGCTTTGCAAGTGACGCAGAAGAATCGGGCGCATTCTACGCAACGAGCAGATGCTTCCTTGTTATCTTTACACGAGTTACAGATGGCTTTGCGACCACCTTCACCGGAGATCTGCTGCTGGAATTCAAGCTTATCTTGTACGGCATTAACCAAGTTGTTGGTCTTCAAGGCTGATACGCCACCGCGTGGTACTGGGGTCTCTTGACGACAGGTCTGACATGTAATGACGGTATTACCAGGTGCGATGCTGGACTGAAGACACGCGGCGCAGAACGTGTGCAAGCAATTCAACACTTTAGGCTTAGTGAATTTCTTAGAACACATGGTGCAAGATCGGAAGAGATCTTTTGCTCTTTTGAGGGTGTTCATCGTGGCGGCGATTTTGGCCATATTGGGTGGCGATGCTACCCCGGTATGGGTTCTAGCACCTGCAGGGCTAGACATTGTTCACTGTGATTAATAGGTCTATAGACTATAGTTGCTAGTTGGATTTGAAAGTTCGTGTACAAATACTCAGTCACAAAGGTAGAGTTCTTCTACAGTTCGTTCCCAGGTATCAGTAAAATGGTGGAGTTATTCAGAATCAGTGAAGCTGAACAGGAACAGTGACGTGATGTTAGCGCTTTCACCTGCAGGCAAACAAATCCAGAGAAAAATAGGTTAGTACCGTAAATACGGATATCGAGATGTTATTAGGGTGATGTGTAATTCGTAAATGTTGGCGTGTTTAAACGATGAAAACACTTCTTGAGGTTAGGTGTACATTGGGGGGGGGGGGGGGGGGGGGGGTAAACAGTCAGTTTAGGCATTTCCCCCTTTAGTGTTGCACATAAATCTACGAATAATACATCAAAAGAACTTGTGCAACTTGTAAATAACTTCGATAACCAGGTTTTGCAATGTGGTATGTGGTATCAATATACAATGCATAGTTTGATGTTTACTACATTTCCTGTATTATATAGTATTACAGTTGGTGATTTTCAATAATAAGCACAATAGCAATTGTATTATGGTCACATAATCCCAGATCCCAGGGAGGCTAATAAAACATTTTTATGCTTGCATATATCATGTATATCATATCACCCGGGCACATATTCGGTGTAATACGGACGGATAGTTCGTTCTGCTGATATGTGATCGTGATACACCTATCAAAATATGTAAGTCCCCCCTAGCATATACTAGAATATTTCCAAAAATATTTGATGAATTTATATAATTGTCAGCTAGAAAGATGCACCCAATTGTTAGGCACATTTTGATACCAAATTTGTTGGCCTTGAGACAATGCAACGATAAGAAATTGTGCCATTTACCAATTTTTATACAGAAAAACAAGTGGCACTAAATCGCACCGGCTATGGCTAGATTGTCCATACATCAATAAGCAGATCATAATCAATAAGCAGATCATAATCTTGTTTGTTAATTTTATGGACAAAACCAACCATAGCCAGTGAGATTTAGTGCCACTTTTTTTTCTGTATCTGTATACAAATTGGTAAATGGCACAATTTCTTATCGTTGCATTGTCTCAAGGCCAACAAATTTGGTATCAAAATGTGCCTAACAATTGGGTGCATCTTTCTAGCTGACATTTATTTAAATCCATCAAATATTTTTGGAAATATTCTAGTATATGCTAGGGGGGAACTTACATATTTTGATGGGTGTATGAGGCAGCACATCAAAAGAGAGCATTTTTCAGCTAAGTGTTTTTCAAGAAACAATTTATGAAAACGACCAGAAAAAACCCAACGACAATAATAAAAACTTTGGGACTGTTTCTCACCATGTTTTAACTTGCAAAATCTGAATGCCTCGATCAATTTTTAATACAGAAGGTTAGAAAATGGACTTCACTTGCAAAGTATACACCCTTTCGATGTTCTGTATTACATGACATTTAGTTGAGGGTGATCCTGAACCTTGGTTCAAGCAAAAGACCCGGCTTTATACACGCTATACACTATATAGTGATACGCTCACAGGTCGGTACCGTATCAGAGCTACTTTAGAGCTATGAACTTGGAAGTCAACATTTCCCGGGATTCCGGGAACCAGATTTCCGAGTTCCCCTGTTTTCAGCCATGAACAGAATCGTTTTTTCTCCCGGAAAAGTCAGACATGATGGACGATATTTATAGGGATTTAATTCAAATTTGTGACTGTGTTTCATAAACAATTTGGAGGTGAGGGGATGAATAAAATGTACTGCGTTGTAGTATATTAAGTGAAAGTGATTCACACTCCGAGTGATTAGAAAATCCGAGGGGATAATCTCACATTCCCACATAATATCAATACATTTTGTATTTTATTGACCACTGTAAAGTGATTCTATATATCATTTAAAAGCATAGCTCATGCACTACATGTAGCCTTGAAATAATTTGATTGACTACAAACTACAAACTATACAACAGTAGTTGTCTACATTCCATTCCAGCTACGTAAAGCAATTGACAATAACATGCGAGAATTGTATCATTATGAGGTCATCCGAAAATGCTTGACAGTTTTCTCATTATGGTTTTCTAGTTCTAAATTTTACCGTATTTTCTGGTTGGTTAATGGTTATGACTCAAACTTAGGTGTCACATTCCAGCATTCTTGTATTGCAATAAATAGCCTACATTGAATTATAAAAATTATAAAATGCTTGTGGCTTATGGATTGTGGCTTGTTTTTACACATCATACCAATACCATATGATATTTTTGTTTTAAAGATGTCTTTGTATTTTTATTGTTTCTAATGAATACATGTTGAGTTGTTATTAAACATGGTTAATATTGCTTATGAACATGTAATTTTGTCAATACTTTCAAAAACACATGCGTAATGTTCAATGTGCTGAAGTTTAATTAAATTCTGTCTAAGGTACCACTAATATTCTAGTATTAACATTAAACAATGTGTTTTTAGTCAACAATAGGTCAACAATTCAGTATTTGATTACCATAAATGAATTAATTAACAAATGATAACATGATGGCAAAAAATAGATCCATTACTGGGTCCATTTCCACCTATTTTGTTCAATGTTTTTATCTAATTTATGTTATTTTTATTTTTTATATCAATTATTTTTATTTTTAATAAGTAATAAATATTTTTCTTCCTTTTTAGAATTATTTTTCTTTCTTTTTCATTATTTTTCTTTCATTTTTATACAAATTTATCTAATTTGTTGGATATCTTTTTAGTAATTAAACAATTGCGTTCTATACAATGGTGGAACAGCAAAAATATTATTTTGTTAAGATACTAAAACTAAAAGGCATAGTAGGCCTATATACTATTAAATATAAATAACATATTTATCTATGTTATCATGGTTTCATATTTGTTACAACTTAGTAGTTGTCGTTGATATGGACATGCTTTTCTATCATGATTTTAAAAAAATGTTATAACCTTTCAAAGTACATGTACTTACAAGTTACAACATTACTAATTCGCCATTGCACAAGTACATTATTGTGATAATAATAAATTCTCTTGACAATTTTAGTTTTGAATAGCATTATTTACGTGCCACTGCGTTCACCCCTGGCCCTGGATCACCTGAGCATATCGTATACTAGAGGTTGACAATAGAATTGAACACGTTTGACATTTGTTGCAATTGTTCTCCTGTTGAAATTGGGGACCTTCTCAACAAGTAAAAATAAATCTCACTTTGCATTGGAGTGCTGTAATAATACAATCAATCACTTACACAATTCGCGATAGTTGTTTTTACTACAGCATAAATTGCATGAATTGTTTCATAAAATTTGCTATACACATCTTTCAAATATTTTAAACACTTTGTTGAGTTGCGTTACTCACTGGTAAGTTTTGTCATAATATACATTCATTCATGCGTATAATGTTTCTATTCATCGTTTTCAGACTTCGGTTTCGCATAAACATGTTTTAAGTTTTTATTTACGATTTCTCTAGCTTAATATTCATAAGATCCACTATGGCGTGACTTGCGACTAACGCATGTATTTCCAAATTGTTTATAAATCGATTTCTTAAAGATGCTGAAATGGGCTTGGATGAAAGGAACTAGCATCTACAATGAGAAATATTCAACCATACCCATAATTAAGTCATACATTAATAATATCAGGAAGTAATAATCCAAAAATCATGGTTTTAAAATAACGTTATTTACTCTTACTCCATTTTTCATGTCGACTTCCGACGGACATCTAAAGGACCGCCTGGCACAGGTTTTAAATAAAGCTATTGAATGTTATTCTATGTTTAATAATATGTCGAAGGCCAATTGATCCAATGCTTTTGTGTATTTAAAAGATGCTTAAATGCTCACCCACCATTTATTCAAACAAGGAGTACCTCGTACCTGGAACAATCGATTGGGATATACCATGCGCCGCTACACGTGTTAAAAACATATCACTTACACTAAATAAACCCTTTAAATTTGAATTTTTGATACAATCTCTTCCGCCCCATCTCCACGATTTTACAAGAAAACCTGTCTTATATAGGTTGTATAGTTTATCACCAAAAATTGATAAGATGAAGATATAGGGCCAACTTCAGACCAATAAAATATTCATGAAACATGAAGAGCAATATGTTCATGTAAGTATACTATGTACAACTATTATCAACACGCAGTTTATTATCAAATGCAGATAACGTTGCTGTAGATAAAAGATAAATCATGAACACAGAGATATGTATGTACTAGAAAAACTAAAATACTTATAAAGAAAGATATGTTGAGATAACTATTTGATCACACATTAATATTAACTCACTAAGAAGTTTGCATGTTGTTCACTGATTTGTAATTGTAATATGTGGATTGTATATTTAATTTTTAATTGGTCAAATAGGTAAATATTATTATAGGTGACAGATGTTATACTAAGTAGTTGATGGCAATTCTATAATGATAAATTATTTGAAATATTAAATGAATTCAGTATTGAAAAAACACACGTTTAAATAAAATATTCAAGTGTTTTATTTGCTTTGTGTGCTACTGATACCCGGCTCTCAAAAGATCTGCAATCTCAAAATCTATATATTTTTAATTTGTTTGTCTTTTTGAGTTATTGTAACTTGTCACAAATACACCAAATACAATTGCCATTAATTCCAAAATGACACAAATATCGGTATCTATGTAGATAACATGGTAAAGGTCTAGATTTTAGTCACTGGCTGAGAGTACTAAAACATAACAATATGATCGAATGGACTAAATCGGCAAGAGATGGGAATCAAGTTAGTATTCTCTGACTAAAACATCAACAAAAAGGGGGATTACTGAAATACATGTAAGCATGTGTAGTGTAATGTACATGTAGTGTACATAAGTATGTACATTATGTTCATGTTACTGTATTATGTCATGTATGTGCGATATATATATCGAACCACCTTCAATTTCCCCACCGTCATGATTTTCCATTCAACATTGCGATCAAACTAGTAGTAGTATATAAAGCAATACTCTTTTATTTATCAAATGGTGAGTTGCCGAGTTTCCACATACAATTACAAAAACATAATTCTGAAGATATTGTATTTTTGGGTGTGAATTATTATGATTATTTATACGAGCGAAAGAAATCTATTTTGTGGTGTGACCAAACGTATTAAACATATCCAGTTGTCGCGTTGAGTACATTGTTTTGTACCGGATCAATGTATTTACTGTAACCATAATTAACACACTGCTATCATTTGCCAAGATAAAATGTCGGGCAAAAAGCTGGCATTACATTATTAAACGCATCATCACGATGACTATACTACCGTGGGTGCGGTCGTTTTACACATGTAGCACGACGCTACGCTCAGCGTGTACGATCTGCCTACGGCTTTGGCATTTCTGACCTCTCATTCTCTCCCGTTCCGTTAAATTTAACGTTACTGTCAAAACAAGAATTTAGAAATAAAATGCAAAATGCAAAACTTACCGGTAAGGTATTAGCCAAAGATATGATTTTATGGGTAAAATGTCTATGGGTATCAACCACTGCGGTGAATAGTCGATAGACTGGTACGCAAACAGCTGACTGAAATCGTAGTGTCGATCGTATACAGTTATCATCGACCCACGCTAAGAGTAACTACGATATACGGGGGGAGCACTGATAAGGTATCAATGTACCAACACAAAAATAAAATTATTACACAATTTAAATAATCATCAATGTAAAGTAAAGTTCTTTTTATTTTCTACGATACTGTTGTTTTTTAAAAGAGACATACAATTAAAACATACGCTTAATTGGCATAATTGCGATTAATATTGATGTTTGTATTTACCATGATTAATAAACGAGTGTCGACCCCGGACGGGAACGAAGCGTATCTTTCAATGGGAGCTGTTTACTCGAGCCGTAAGTGACGCGACCCAGCACAAAATACCTATGCAAATGCGGTTTATTATGCAGTAAAGTCGACTGCCTATTATTAGGGGTGTATTATTACCTCAAATAACAATGACATAACGGGCCACTGCAGGCCGGCTATTTAGGGATGACGATGGAATTGCGGATGGGGCAGAATCGGAATTTAATTAAAGAAAAACAATGAGCCTTTTGCCTCTATCTCATTGTTTTTAAATACTTGCACTATAAATCATATGCATTAATTGAATACCTCTGTAATTTCAGCATTAAAAAGTCTCGACTCCTCCTCAATGACCGTCTGAAGTCAAGTGTAATACTGAAGAGGTAAATCCGCAAAATCAACATTTTATTTTGACAATTAGTGTCCGCTCACTTTACATCACTCTCACTCAGCATTCAGCAATTAAACGAAAGTCCAATTGCATTGATTGGTATGCAAACTGTATGATGCCATGAAAAACAGATTTAATTTAGTTTCGTTTTGCCTAAAATAAGGCAATTTCTTTTCCCGTTTAGCGTCCCCTCCCGCTTCCATTTTTTGGGTTTTCTTCAAAAACAAAATTTCTTCTTCTTTATTTCATTCTTAACTTTTTTGTTCAGGTGTTTCAGAGTTTGGGATGTTTGTAAAAGCTTTGCTTCTTTCTCGTACACAGAAAATATTTGCTGAGTCAATTGACTCATTGCCTCATTTTAAGTGAGTCACATAAACATTGACTCACTTATTGCACTAAGTGTATCATAGTTGACTCACGCATAATCTGTTAATGAGTCAAATTTCAGGTGACTCAGTACAGTATTGCCAGATTGACTCACTTGTCAGGGAAAGATGAGTCAAGATCGTCTTTTGACTCATTCATAAAAATACTGAGTCAAATACGAAATGAAAGCGAGGCTGTTTTTATTTATTAGCTCTGCCATTTTGTTTTGCACATGGACTGGTGACTATATAGCGTATGTTCATGATGTTTGTTAGTGATTGAAGACACACATATATTGTGTCATTTCTTTTGGACTTCTCTGTTATTTTAACTTAACAAAGAAGTCCAAAAGAAATAAAAACACTGCATAGACCCATAAGTAATATGTGGAATTTCTGGAGCTATTTTGCATCATTGGCGGTGTTTTTACCTTCAGTAAGCTTACATTGTTGGACCTTCGTCGTTACATTGCAGTAAGCTTGTGGATGTATTTAACTTCATTATTTGGGCAAGTTGGACTTAGATGCCTGCTCAATAATGGGCAACATACAGTATCTACAGAAACTAACACTTTTCGGAGATCACCGCCCATGTTTGTGATAGAATTCAATTGTTACAAAACTTGAATGCTATTCTGAGGCTCAAACTGCAAATTCCAGTCTGACTCATCCAATCTGAGTCAATTGACTCAGTAAAATGTGTCAAATGACCCAATTTGATTCATTATTGAGTCAATTACATGTTACAAGTGAGTCAGGAGGCTCAATTGACTCATTTGTATCAGGTGACTCATTACCGAGTCTGTTGAGTCACTAGAGAGTCAATTGACTCATTATGGATGAGTCAAATGACTCAGTTTAACTTCAAAGTGTCTCACTACACGGACAAATGAAAGACTTACCAATTTGAGTCATTGGTGACTCAGTAATTTTTTTCTGTGTAAGCATTTTATTTTTAAGCAAGTCTTGTGCAAGCCCCTGGGAGGTAGGTGCTAGGTGCCGCAGCACCCCCGTGTTTTTTTTTCGCAGCACCCCATAACATTTCATGATTTTTGAAAAAATGTACTGTGTGTGTCCAATAATTACTTCAAGAGCCGGAGCCTAGAGGGTAGAGGCTTACTAATCTATATTGTATTATAAAATTAATATAAATTCCATTGAAATGGAATGGGGGCGATCCAAGAGAAAAAATGTTTTGTAACCAAGCATCTGTTTCATACCAAAATATCAGGGAAATGATGTATGTATTTTTTGTTTTGGTTTAATTTTTTTTTTACATATTCCTCAAAAATATTATCTTGGCCATCTATGCTGAAAATCTCAATGTTAATAATGCTATGGCGACAAAATGATAGCTATTTGAAGAAAATCTATCCAAAATCTCTTTGTCCACGGGTAAGTCTACGGGAAATGACCAGCAAGATAACATTAAATGGTAGGACTATCGTCACTTTTAAGGCATATGCCTAGAGTATAGACAAATTTTACACTTCCAATCTATGAAAATTAATAATTCTAATTAGGGTCACTCGTGGTATTATTATTACGTATTGATTTCACACCTATAGTTAAGATGTTAACAATTGCACTGGTTTCACCTGGCGGGATCTTCAAATCTTAGATTACTTGCATGCAATTCATCATTCAGTATTCAATGTAACGTCGCGAAATTAGTACCCGTGGACAGAGTGAAATGGAACAGACTTTGTTCAAATAGCTGTTATTTTGCAACTGTAAGGTTATTTGTAACGATATTTTCAGCATAGATGGTCAAGATCATATAGTTGATAAATATTGAAGAAGAAAAAATATTTAAAATCTACAGAATTTCAAAAAGAAAATGGCTTAAAAAAACTGTCGGCGTTTTATTGAACCACCCTGTATAGCAATTTGATAGCTAGAATGACTGTCATCATTTACAATAATCATTACAAATCTTTATAAGACGGGATTTTAAGAATATTCAATCCTAATTGTGATAAGCAAAATTTCTGCAAAGTTTTTTCATAAAGTTTCACTTTATGACCGTCATTTGCTCCCAATCCCATCAATGACTGTATTCTAGTAGATGTTACTCGAAGAGGGCGCTGTTGATGTTTTTAGTTATTTTCCCAGACGACGATGGTCACGCGAATCCTACATTTTGAATTTGTATTGGAATTACACGTAATCGCGAATGTTAATCCATGGCAGGTAATATTACCTGCCATGGTTAATCTTATCATTTTGAAAAATTCATCATAATTTTAGAAGATTTTTTTCCAATCCAAAACCGTTGACGGATGATGATCATAGAGGGGCGCACTATCATGGTCGTAGCAAACCAGAGGACCTAAAGACGCGGTGGATTTTATCGGCTCAAAACATGATTTGTGGCACAGAAATAGTATATACTGTAACGGAACCGAGCTTGCCTCCGTAATCATAAATATAAAGAAATCTCCTGTAAGACTACAAATGTGGTAGCGTGTCAGTCTTACCTTTCCGGCCTTGGATTCAGTTAGGATAGTCAATGGGGCATCACTATTTGGACTTTAATAAGGATCTCATGGATCAAATCAAGAGTATAAGGAATTTCAGCTTCCTTATCCGAGCGATTGAGAACGAATGTCTCCTGAGGGGAAGACTATAATGTCTCCGAGACATCAGTCAGCTGAGGGGAAGACTGTATGTCTCCTGAGAGACCTGCCTCTAAACATTCATTTCACATCTACCAGCCGATTTCATTCACCAAGTAATTCTAGTATTATTTGAGTGATGGTTTATGTAGGTAGTGAACCAGGTTATATAGAGTTATATAATAGATTATATGTATCTGAAGTAGTTCGGAGACGAGTAATGAGTCATTACAAATGTATACATTTAGAAGTATTATAATTAGCTGTTTTCTTCAGCTCCAATTCAATCATTATATACATTACATCATATACAAAGTCATAATTCCATATTCAAAGCGTTACTGAATCAGTATAAGATTTTCATTAGTTCTAAATATCGTAAAGGTTCATTTTTTGATCACCCTATACGAGTAAACATTACTTTACGCGTCACCCTGTATGTTTACGTTACGAGAGCTTGTACGGTGTTGTCTCAAATGGATATAAACAAGTCATTGGTTACGATCTCAATTTCTGCGCACCAATCTCTCTGAACAAGTTAAACTTTGCTTGTTTGGTTTATTAGAAAGAGTATAAAATCACTGATTATAAATTGAAGGCCTAATAATTATGGAATAATATTTACAACATTTTAACACGGAGATTCTGGTACGAGGCTATGCCAATTCCCGGCATGACGCCCCGCCCCGTTCATGAATAAACATGTCAAAGTTCCATAACAAGGGACGGTCTTCCCTTATATGGTCCTTCAGTAATGACGTCATCGTCATATTTCAGATTCGGTACTGACAGTGACTACACTTTATTAGTTCAGGAAGTAATCTGTTTCAGATCAGATGATCTGAAGTGGGTTTGGATATCTCGCTCCTCCAGTGTTTGAGGTATAACTGCGAACTCTCTCGCCCCAACTCCTTGAAATCCCGAAATGCAGCCCCTTTTATGCCTGCATTTTACGCGCAAATAATTCCTAAAGAAAGCTTCCGCGAAATTACTTGCGACGCGAAAATTCCCACACATGTGGTTGGCTAGTTTCTAAGCGCTGCAACTCGCTACGCACAAGCTGTCACTCAGAGGCTAGAAACACTCTTTAGCCAAGAAAATACTACCAAATTAAGGATATTTCACGGAACTACAATTACACTAATTCTAAATGTCAGAAGAAACTAAGAACTTACATATTTGGAATCAGGAGACATTTATGCATCTTCTCATTATAACAACGAACGTGAAATGTAAAAGAGTCGCGACTAATATTACGACCTGGGAAAGCATTTCTTATCGTCTAAAAAGAATCACAACTCGCGGCGAATCCAAAAATCATCATCGCCGATCACTGCTCATAGCCTCGATATTTCTTAAAATATACAGCCAAAAGGTATGGAATTTGAAAGACATGTACACAATAATGACTAAACACATTCCTGAAACTATGGAATCAATTCACGAAATATTCTCGCGAACGGAGCTCATCAGGTTTTTCATGAGACTCAATGGGAAAATAAGCTTATTAAAAACATGAAAATGAGCTGCCGTTTCAATACATCAATGGTCCAAAAAAGCTGATTGTGATTTAGAGTAAAAATTATTTGCTTTGATGATAGCAGAATTTAGTTCTTTATGACACGAAACATTCAGAATTGGTTATTTGAAATGAATTTTCACGTGGAACAAAATACGAATTTCAAATTGTGGATGGCTTCGTCTGACAGTGACAGAGGAGGGGCGTGGCGTTATTTGCATTTCATGAATATTGTAATCAGATCAGTTGGGAAGGACGCTGGATCGCGACGATCACATCGTGTGAGGTCATGAATAGTCATGAATGAATATTCATTCACAACCAATGATTGACAGTTTACGCTTAACTTCCGGATGATAAACTTATAGAGTGCCTATACTCTGAAACAAAATCTCAACAATGGGCCAATAGGGTGTTATATCACCCTGTTATAACCCAAATGATTTATAAGCGAATAAATGCGTTTATGAGGAAGATATTTAGGAACGTAGCTCAGTCACACCAAACTGATATTTGTAAAAAGTTAAAATAATTGTGCATTAGACGTGTCAGTTGTGACCGTGGCCTGGCGCTATCCTCGACGCTATCCGAGCTGTTACTAAACAAAATCAAATTAAAATTGCAGGTTGAATGAGCTATTTTATAAGTTAAAAAGGGATAGAATTGGGCATAATATATCCTTTATACTATAAACTTGTTTATATCAGAACGTGTGGCGGCATGTGGCGGCGTGTTATACCACAAGCTGTATGAATACCAAGGTTGTTATAACTTAGATGACTAGCTTTCGATAACTTACTTGGAACTATCAAGTTTTCTTTTAAAACGCAATACGCATGTTAGAACAGTAACTTTGAATTTTAATATGATCATTTTGTTTCAATATTTTGAGTTATTCATAAACCAAATATTATTTCAAAATCATACACAAATTGTCTTCGATATTGGTTAAACAGTTTTTGAGTTATACTTGTTTTTACAAACCCGGTTGACCCCAACATTGATCCGACGACGCCCGAAAACCTTGAATTTTCGATGTTGTCGTCTTAAAGGGTGTATGATTTAACAATGTCAATGTTGTCATTTCATTAAATATTAATAATTTCTTTTTTTCATTCCATTACATTGCATTGTCTCTGCTGACAATATCCTGAAAGTTTCACCAACATTTAGGGACGTTTGGTATACAATCACTATCTTCAGAAGATAGCAGCTGACGGCGTAAGCGTACAAATACGCGACTTTCAAACGCGTACAAATACGCGACTTTCAAACGCGTCGTTGTGTATAATAGTTACGACGCATGCTGTCTTCTGAATCCATTGCTTTCTCCTGAAGGAGGTGTTTATGGGTTGCTATCTTCTGAAGATAGCATCTAACATTTGCTATCTTCAGACGATAGTAAAGGCTTAAAAAGGCTACATCGTTTTGTGTTTAAAGATCAAGCTTAGATTTAAGGTTAAGTTAGGGTTAGGGTTTGATTAGGGTTAGGGTTAGATTAGGGTTAGGGTTAGATTAGGGTTAGGGTTAGGACAATTGGCATAACTCGAAAACTATTTATTCAATGGCAATGACACTTTCGACATGAGTTTAAAATTGTCGTTGCTTCATGAATAATTAAATATAACAACACCAAATTTGAAAATAAAAAATCCCATTGTGGTTCTAACAGTAACTTTGAATTTTAATATGATCATTTTGTTTCAATATTTTGAGTTATTCATAAACCAAATATTATTTCAAAATCATACACAAATTGTCTTCGATATTGGTTAAACAGTTTTTGAGTTATACTTGTTTTTACAAACCCGGTTGACCCCAACATTGATCCGACGACGCCCGAAAACCTTGAATTTTCGATGTTGTCGTCTTAAAGGGTGTATGATTTAACAATGTCAATGTTGTCATTTCATTAAATATTAATAATTTCTTTTTTTCATTCCATTACATTGCATTGTCTCTGCTGACAATATCCTGAAAGTTTCACCAACATTTAGGGACGTTTGGTATACAATCACTATCTTCAGAAGATAGCAGCTGACGGCGTAAGCGTACAAATACGCGACTTTCAAACGCGTACAAATACGCGACTTTCAAACGCGTACAAATACGCGACTTTCAAACGCGTCGTTGTGTATCTATATACTAATTTTCGGAACATGGCTTTATTAGATAGTTCAATATAATTTTACACTCGCGTCCCTCTTCAACTGAAAAAGCGTGGTAATTGCGCCTCTAATACACGAGCTAATTAGATAGTTCAATGCCCGTTTTTCCAGTTTTCAGACATGCGCAGAAAGGATCACATGTGAAAATCCGAAATGTTGAATTTCTTTTACTCGGGTAGTTACTGTTCGGACACAAATTGTTGTTTTCGGAATGAGTGGTGACATATGGTCTTCACCCAAAATATTTTCTTCAGGGATATAGCTACATTTCTGTATATGCGGCTGTTTGTTATTCTTAAAGAACGCATAGTAACAAGCATTTATACGTCCAACAAATTAAAATATTTTACGACATTTTCTAAATGTAAACAAAAACTCTTACGCAGATCTTAAAGTGACACTTTCACATTAATAACATAGATGAACGCGGAGTTTGCTAACGATAAAGAGACTGGCGGTACCATACCAACCGTTGTTGTTGCTGCGCGACCGCGTTTAACATGGCGCACGCGATTCGGCGCACACGTAATGACGCAGACAAAGTGTGTACGCGTTTGTGGCGCAAACTGTACATTGTAAACGTGGCATGCAGTGAAAGCAGGCAGTCCGTACGGTTGCTCCGCGGGGCATACCGTACAGTACAATAAAATGTAACGAGAGCAAGACACAAACAAAACATTAATCCTAAAGCCAAGACCTTTATTTTAATAAAGAAACTGGGAGCAAGGCGCAAACCGTATCCAGGATAACATATTTAAAGTGACTGAAGTGGCTGAAGGAAAATACAGTTGATGGAGTCACTCATGCAGTTGTAACCCCATGGCTGGTCATGAAGCTATGGACTGGTGGATCATGGTCGACCTTCACCCCCACACACACCCCTCCCCCACACCCCTCCCCCACACACACCCCTTTCATTTTCTTTGCGCGACTTATTATATACTAGCGGGACGCCCGCTAGGGAGTAGGGCCTACCAGATAGAACACCTACAGGCTACAAATGAAACAACACAAAATGTTGGAAAATCTATAACGAAACACATAGGAATAGAACAATATTTAAAATATTTTTGTTTTAATTCAAAGACCCCCCGCCCGCCCACGCCCCGTGGCATATTTTAACTCCAAGGCCTAAACCTTAACCATCTCCGGTACCCCAACCGTCACCAACCCGCCCCCGCACGCCCCGCACGCCCCCGCCCGCCCGCCCCCGCCCCGGGGCATATCCGTTACGCAATTTAGCATCACATTTCTTCATTAACCCCCTGCCTCCCAAACCACATTACATCATTACACACAACCACCATTCGTCACCGCCCCCGCCCGCCCCGTGGCATATCTCAACCCCAAAGGCCTAAAGTTCCCCGCCCCCGTGGCTTATCTCAACGCCAAGGCCTCACTTTAACCATCTCCCATAGCGCGGCGTATTTCTCCAATATTTGTCCACCCGCGTGTCACATACAGTATCAAATCCCACATCTGACACCATGTTATGTAATTTAGATTCACCATATCATGTTTTGTTTTACCAGAAACCACATTATTTCGTTACCTTATGACCCGCTGCCGCCGCCCCCCCCCCCCCTCCCGCCCGCCCGCCCAGCCGTCCCCGCCCGCTCCCGTCTCCGCCCCCGCCCCGTGGCGTATCTCAACCCAAGGCCTAAACCATAACCAACGGCCCCGTGTGACGCAGCGTATTTCTCCAAGTGCCCGCCCGCGTGTGTAGGGGTGCGTGCATGTGCGCGTTTATTTTGCATGGCGCACTGCGACGCGTTATGTGCTCCGCGCGCCGACTGCATGGTTACAGTGTACGCAGAGAAAAACAAACATGGCCCGTAAAAAATAGTCTCAAATGCCGGGCTGAAAAGGCCCTAAATTGCCATAATTTTGCTCATATCTCGGTCAATTCTGTACGGTTTTCGGCCATTTATAGCTTATAACACTCACATTATAATCATCTTTTATCAGTGCAATGTTCACGGCGTTTAGTTGCAAACTGAGAGAGCCTTTTATGGATACATACAAACATACATACATACATACATACATACACCATACGGCAAATTATAGTAAGACTAGCGGCACGCCCGTCCTTCGGACGGGCTTTCCCGCTAGGGAGTAGGGCCTACCCACAGAATTATAAAGGAGAAACCAGACGATTTTTTTTGCCCTATCTCTTTACGTGTAACGGTCGCCATTTTGGATTCCCACTGTGGGGGGAAAATTGGAGGTATGTCGGTATTTTTCGGAACTGCACGGAAAAGAACGAATGCAGCATCGTGCGTGTACATGAGCCGTGACTTTATCCGCGTAAAACGCAATCGTCGCGTGTGTTTTCGCGCCGGGCTACTTCGCGCGTACCACTGCGTACTTTTTGTGAACGTCACACCGAAAACGCCATATTTGAACCAGGGTAAATACCGCGCTACACGGGCGGTGACTGTGAGCAGTGGTCCGATGCTGTTTTATTCAAAAGGTAACTTGCTTGAAATAATTGGTTCCGTATTTTGTTGAATCTTTACGTACATAGACAACAGACAATGATCATTTTGAACGTTTATTTTCAATTATACCGCAGCAGTATAAAATTAAAATGTTGACGGTCCAAAGCCGCCAGAGAAACCGTCACTCAGGCTCATCGATTTACGCTTCGTAGTTCAAATCACTCTCCTCATAGTTGCGCTTTGATTATTTAAATATTGATGCTTTAGCATATTTTTCATATGTTTTAAACAAAATACATTTTGCTTATTCATACCGTTCAAATAGGTTTCATGATTATCGTAATAACTCAAGTTGTATTAATCTCAAGCAGACCAAATAAGTGCCGCGCTCCCTTGAAGTCCATTTTTGTCAAAACATTGGTACTATTATGTTGAATTTTATTTAATGACGATAACTGTCTTTGGCTTAATCATGTTAAATTGTTAATATATACATGCATAATAATAATCTTCAGTAAGGTATAGCTATCATCGCTAGCTAAGGTTATTTTAAAGATATATTATAGCATATAACTAGCAAGCGCTGATCCAGGATTATATTTTGAGGGGGGGGGGGGTTGCACAATAATATTTGAATATTTGTTTTTTTATGAATGCTAGATGGATTCTTTGTTATATGTAAGAAATAATTCGTGCATACTGATATTTTCCTGATTTAAGTAGGCCTATACCGGGTGGTTCAAAAAAAAGTTGACCCAAGTTCAAGGAATTTTTTTAACCACATTTGAAGTTTCAGAGAATATGTGTTTACTTAGTCTTGATCAACAGTAAGTTTTGAAATTATCCTGAAAAAATGATACATTTATCTTGGTTGGTTCTTCAGATATGGTTCAGTACAGAAAGTATGCACAAAACTGCCTTGTCCACGGGAGCGTCCTTTAGTAGAGATGGAATGCACAAAGTGGACTTACACACGATTGGTCACAAATTGTAAAAAAATGGAGAAAAAGGAAAAAGGAGACATCTGAAATATTTGTCTGGTGCTTGACATTATCTACTTACGTACCTTCGTTTCTTTGTTGAATGTGAATGGCTCATAAGCATAGAGATTGGGATACTTTGTCAGGGCGGGCTTTTCAATTCTGAAACTATAGAGCATGATGTTTTGGTGAAGTCAACAACTAAATGACGCTCCCGTGGACAAGTCAGTTTTGTACATGTTTTCTGTAATGAACCATATCTGAAGAACCAAACAAGCTAAACGTGCCATCTTTTCAGGATAATTTCAAAACTTACTGTTGATTAAGACTATGTAAACACAAATTCTCTGAAACTTTAAATGTGGTTGAAAAAATACTTTGAACGTGGGTCAACTTTTTTTTGAACCACCCGGTAGATGGTTGAACTTGTTATGCTGAAAAACAGGTTCCATAAATGGGTTGTTTGAAAAATAGGTTCCCCATTTACCCCCGGGTCGGGGGATAACGGCAAGTGGAAGATTGTTTTGAAAATAAATCGTTATCACGTTTTGAGGGGAGGAGGCCCAACATTTTTAGCTGAAGTTCTTTTTAGCTATTTTCCCTTCAACATGTTCAAATTCTGAGTCTGAGGCCTTTTACTTTAAATGTCATTTTGACACTTTCATGTAATTTCATTTGGTAATGATATCATATATAGGCCTAGTATTACAAATACAAAGAAAGAACAAATATTGTTTTTTATAATATATTTGAATATTGGCAAAAGTGTAGCGCGTACGTGGCGGGAGAGTATGATAAATGTAGATAATATCATTATTATTTATTCGGCTTCTCATACATCACAGTAATTTCATAATAGTATTATCGCTGTACAAACGCCCGGTAGGCCTACCGCGAATATATGACCCCAGCAGAAAATAATACTATAGGCCTTTCTAAACTTATTTTGCGACACGCGACTTGACATGTAGACGGTAGACCCCTTTACTCGGGGCAAATATACCCTGCCCCCACCCCCATCCCACTCCTTCTCTTCTCACTTTCTCTCTTTTTTTAAATTGTAATGGGGTGGGGGAAGAGGGGAGGCCTGAGATCAGGGGGCATTAGACATGTAAGATATCACCAATTAAAACAAAATAAGACAGCGGCAATGTATACAGTTAGTGGCTAAGGCCTACACATCCAATCAGCAAGGAGTGCAGTGGATCAAGTCTTTCCGCCTTTGAAAATTCTAAATAATTATTTATGGTAGGCCTATTTGGGTTTGGTAGGACTCGAGATCTGAATGTATTTCATTCTCGTCTATACCTGTTTTGTTAACAACATGAATGATGATTATTTTGAACTTGGGATTTTTTGCGATTGATAATCGGGAATAGTTGTCTACAGTGTTTGAACACTATCCACGCGGCTATTGGTTTAACCACTACAAAACAGATTTTTCAGAAACCTTTCCTTATACTTTCATGTGTATCCCAAGGATAATTGAACAAATAATAGGCACGTTTGTACTTATTTGAATGCATTCCGATGGTTCCATGGTTATTCTAAATATGGAAAATGACATTCAATAATGTTGACATTTTTAAAACATTTTATGCTATTTTGGATTGTCGTCTGCAGACGCCTGCCGCGTGGAAATTGTTAAAAGGGTTATAAAATGTTTAAGGTAAATGTAATATTAAGGGGCGGCCTAATCAACAATTTTAATGGGCTTGCTTTGTCATGAAACCTTTGGCCCGTTGTGACGTAAAATACCGTAGTCATTGCATTTTGGGATTGCATATCTCGAATGTGTGTATGATATTTTGAAACATAAATCATATGGCGATTGATAAATAATTCCGATTTTTCTTTTTTTGTGTGCGCAGTTTGTCCTTGATTAGCTTTAACCCTGTTGTGTGTGGCGTTTTTCGTGTCTCTACTGAAAGGATGGATCCTATATGGTCAGATCAAAGACAGTAAAATGACCGTCTTTAGTCAGAGAGTGTTTAGTTGCGGACGCGCTCACCCTTCCGGCTGGGGTAGGCTACGACGGCGCAAAATTCAATATTTTTACTAGAAAAACGTTTCCATATCCAGACCCATAATGTGTTTAGCAACTTGGGTCTTCATCCTGATCATGTAGGCCTATTCGGTAAGATAAGCTTAAAAAAGGGACTTAACTTATCATTATCTTTGGTTTACGTTACTGGACTAAAAGTTCGCTTCTTAATACTAATAGTCTTTCCCTCATAATTTCATTGGCCGCTTTTAAAGAACGACCCATCATGTACTTAGGACATTATTTGTTCGTCATTAAGGTCATGTTAAGAACGACATATTTGGTTACTGGACTAAAAGTATATTCTTTATATCATAATCTCGTTGGCCGAACGACCCATCAGTATGGGCAACTTTGGCCGCTCTTTTATCCTAATTTCCCTTGCTGCTTGTTTTTAGAAACTATTTCGGGTAGGCCTAATAATAATTTGGAGATAATTCACCATGTTGTATTGAATGAGCCGAAATTCTTTTGTGTCCCTCCATACATTTATATACTAAAGTTCACATGGCAGCTAATCTGAAAACACGGTACTTCTCTCTAAAGTTCACATTCATCATCACTGTAATATAAATTGTACGGTCCTGGGCCGCACAATGGTTTTTCAATCATTTGATAGCTTACTCGCTTGTATGAGATTCAGTAGTGACACTAGAATGCAAGGTTAACAAGACCTGCGTAATATTAAACTTGGCCTATTGGCACCGTTGCAAGTTAATTTCCCGGTTTGCGTGCGATCGTGCGTGCAGAAAACCGAAGTGAAGCGTCGGACCGTTGATCGCGCAACTCAATAAATCTCCGCGTTATTTTTGGCAGTGACTGCGTACGCGTTGGACCATGGTTTGAAATACGCGGAAAGAATGGCACTTTCCGAATGCTCACGAGCATTTACGGAAAATACCGACATACCTCCAATTTGGTCCCCATAGTGGTTTCAAAATGGCGGCGGCATACTGGATCTCTATTTTTAAATCTATGGGCCTACCAGATAGAACACCTACAAAATAAAACAACTTAAAGTGTTGGAAAATGTATAACGAAACTCATAGGAATAGAACAATATTTAAAACATTTTTGTTTTAAATCAAAAGGTTTTGTAGTAGGCCTAATTCAAAAGTTTTCAAATTTCAATTAAAAAACTTGAAAAAGCACCTCCCCCACCCACCCCGCCCGCCCACGCCCCGTGGCATATTTCAACTCCAAGGCTTAAACCTTAACCATCTCCCGTAACCCATCCGTTCCTCCCCCGCCCTGTCCCCGCCCCGCCCGTGGCATATCCATTACGCAATTTACAATTTAGCACAGTATCAAATCCCACATCTGACACCATCGATGTGCAATTTAATAATACATTTCTTTATTAACCCCATCCCAAACCACATAACCCTAACATAGGCCATAAGAGGATCATTACACACAACCCCTAACCCGTCACCCGCTCCCGCCCCCGCCACGCGTGGCTTATGCAACCCCAAGGGCTAAACCGTAACCAACTCCTGTGGCGCAGCGTATTTCTCCAATATTTGCCCGCCCGCCTTTGTAGGCGTGTGTGGGTGTAGTGCGTGCGCGTTTATTTTGCATGGCGCACTGCGACGCGTTTTATGTTACGCGACCCGACTGCATGGTTACAGCGTACGCAGTGAAAAACAAACATGGCCCTGTAGAAATAGTCTCAAAAGCCGGGCTGAAAAGGCCCTGGATTTCTCGGTTTTGCTCATATCTCGGTCAATTCTGTACGGTTTTCAGCCATTTATAGCTTATAACACTCACATTATAATCATCTTTAATCAGTGCAACGTTCACAGCGTTTAGACGCAAAATGAGGGAGCCTTTTATGGATACATACATACATACATACACCATACGGCAAATTATAGTACGACTAGCGGCGTACCCTCGCTGCGCTCGGGTTCCCGCTAGATGGTTACGCCACATTACCTACCTTTGAAACCACATAAACCCCCTACAACCCCCCATTTTTTTTAAAAGGTTGATTTTATAACCATATCCCTCCTAAAGGCATTATAAACCCCCTACAACCCCAATCAAGTTGATTTATAATCATCTTTAACCCACTGCCACCGGCCAAACCACATTACTTCATTTAAAAAAAACACCTCGCCCCCCCCCCCGCATTTCTTCATTAACCCCCTGCCTCCCAAACCTCATTACTTCATGGCCTCCCCTCGCCATCCCCCTGCCGTCCTTCGCCCGCAGTCCCGCCCCCCCCCCCCCCCCCCCCACCGTACTTATAAACCAACCATCAAGGCCTAAATTAACCAAGTCCCGTAGCGCAGCGTATTTCTCCAATATTTTCCCGCCCGCGTGTGCAGGGGTGCGTGGGTGTAGTGCGCGTGGGCATTTATTTTGCATGGCGCACTACGACGCGTTATGTGTTACGCGCCAAGTGCATGGTTGCAGTACGCGCAAAAATAAACAAATGGCCCGTAGAAACAGTTTGAAAAAGCCCTGGATTTTACTCTTTTGCTCATATCTCGGTCAATTCTGTACGGTTTTCAGCCATTTATAGCTTATAACACTCACATTATAATCACCTTTCATCAGTGTAACGCTCACGGCGTTTAGTTGCAAACTGAAAGAGCCTTTATGGATACACACATACATACACCATAAGGCAAATTATAGTATGACTAGCGGCACGCCCGTCCTGCGGACGGGCTCTTCCGCTATGGAGTAGGGCCTACCAGATAGACACCTACAAAAATAAAGTGTTGAAAATTTATAACGAAACACATAGGAATAGAACAATATTTAAAACATTTTTGTTTTAAATCAAAAGGTTTTGTAGCCTAATTCAAAAGTTTTTAAATTTCAATTTAATTTTTTTTTGAAAATTACCCCCCGCCCGCACACGCCCCGTGGCATATTTCAACACCAAGGCCTAAACCTTAACCATCTCCCGTACCCCACCCGTCCCTCCCCCTCCCTGTCCCCTCCCGGCCCGCCCCCGTCCAGTGGCATATCCGTTACGCAATTTAGCATCACATTTTTTCATTAACCCCCTGTCTCCTAAACCTTAACCATCTCCCGTACCCCACCCGTCCCTCCCCCTCCCTGTCCCCTCCCGGCCCGCCCCCGTCCAGTGGCATATCCGTTACGCAATTTAGCATCACATTTTTTCATTAACCCCCTGTCTCCCAAACCACATTACATCATTACACACAACCCCCATTCGTCACCGCCCCGCCCGCCCCTCCCCGTGGCATACCTCAAGCCCAAAGCCCAAAGTTCCCCGCCCGCAATTTATCTCAACGCCAAGGCCTAACCTTAACTATCTCCCGTAGCGCGGCGTACTTCTCCAATATTTGTCCGCCCGCGTGTCACATACAGTATCAAATCCCACATCTGACACCATCGTTACGCAATTTAATAATACATTTCTTTATTAACCCCATCCCAAACTACATAACCATAACATAACCTAGGCCCTAAAGGGATCATTACACACAACCCCTAACCGCCCCGCCCCCGCCCCGTGGCTTATGCAACCCCAAGGCCTAAACCGAAACCAACTCCCGTGGCGCAGCGTATTTCTCCAATATTTGCCCGCCCGCGTGTGTAGGGGTGCGTGGGTGTAGTGCGTGTGCGCGTTTATTTTGCATGGCGCACTGCTGCGCGCTATGTGTAACGCGCGCCGACTGCATGGTTACAGTGTACGCAGAGAAAAACAAACATGAAATAGTCTCAAAAGCCTGGCTGAAAAGGCCCTAAATTGCCATAATTTTACTCATATCTCGGTCAATTCTGTACGGTTTTCGGCCATTTATAGCTTATAACCCGTGTCCGGTCATTATTTAGTATCAGTGAAATATTCACGGCTTTAAAATGCAAAATGAGAAAGCCTTTTCAGGATACATACATACATACATACTCACATACATACATCATACTATAATTTGCCGTTTGTTGTATGTATGTATCCAAAAGGCTCTCTCATTTTCCCTTCTAAACGCTGTGAACGTTGCACTGATAAAAGATGATTATAATGTGAGTGTTATAAGCTATAAATGGCTGAAAACCGTACAGAATTGACTGAGATATGAGCAAAAGCGGGAAATCCAAAGTCTTTTCAGCCCGGCTTTTGAGACTATTTCTACGGGCCATGTTTGTTTTTCTCATGCGTACACTGTAACCATGCAGTCGGCGCGCGTAGCACATAACGCGTCGCAGTGCGCCATGCAATATAAACGCGCCCACGCACTACACCCACGCACCCCTACACACGCGGGCGGGCAAATATTAGAGAAATACGCTGAACCACACGGGAGTTGGTTACGGTTTAGGCCTTGGGGTTGAGATAAGCCACGGGGCGGGGGGAGGCAGGGGGTTAATGAAGAAATGTGATGCTAATTGCGTAACGGATATGCCACGGGGCGGGGGCGGGATGGTGACGGTTGGGGTACGGGAGATGGTTAAGGTTTAGGCCTTGGAGTTAAAATATGCCACGGGGCGTGGGTGGGCGGGGGGTCTTTTAATTGAAATTTGAAAACTTTTGAATTAAAACAAAAATGTTTTAAATATAGTTCTATTCCTATGTGTTTCGTTATAAATTTCCCAACACTTATGTGTTGTTTCATTTGTAGGTGTTCTATCTGGTAGGCCATACTCCCTAGCGGGAGAGCCCGTCCGAAGGACGGGCGTCCCGCTAGTCTTACTATAATTTGTCTTATGGTGTATGTATGTATGTATGTATCCATAAAAGGCTCTCTCAGTTTGCAACTAAACGCCGTAAACTTTGCACTGATAAAAGATAATTATAATGTAAGTGTTATAAGCTATAAATGGCCGAAAACCGTACAGAATTGACCGAGATATGAGCAAAATGATGTCCAATTTAGGCCTTTTCAGCCCGGCTTTTGAGACTATTTCCGTACGGGCCATGAAGTTGTTTTTCTCATGCGTACTGTAACCATGCAGTCGGCGCGCGTTACACATAGCGCGCAGCAGTGCGCCATGCAAAATAAACGCGCACACGCACTACACCCACGCACCCCTACACACGCGGGCGGGCAAATATTGGAGAAATACGCTGCGCCACGGGAGTTGGTTTCGGTTTAGGCCTTGGGGTTACATAAGCCACGGGGCGGGGCGGTTAGGGGTTGTGTGTAATGATCCTCTTATGGCCTATGTTAGGGTTATGTGGTTTGGGATGGGGTTAATAAAGAAATGTATTATTAAATTGCACATCGATGGTGTCAGATGTGGGATTTGATACTGTGCTAAATTGTAAATTGCGTAACGGATATGCCACGGGGCGGGAGCGGGCGGGGCGGGGACAGGGCGGGGAGGGACGGATGGGTTACGGGAGATGGTTAAGGTTTAAGCCTTGGAGTTGAAATATGCCACGGGAGGTGGGCGGGGGGGGGGGGGGATGGGGTGGGGGAGGTGCTTTTTCAAGTTTTTTTAATTGAAATTTGAAAACTTTTAAATTAGGCCTACTACAAAACCTTTTGATTTAAAACAAAAATGTTTTAAATATTGTTCTATTCCTATGAGTTTCGTTATAAATTTTCCAACACTTTAAGTTGTTTTATTTTGTAGGTGTTCTATCTGGTAGGCCCTACTCCCTAGCGGGAAAGCCCGTCCGAAGGACGGGCGTGCCGCTAGTCTTACTATAATTCACCGTATGGTGTGAGTATGTATGTATCCATAAAAGGCTCTCTCAGTTTGTAACTAAACGCCGTGAACTTTGCACTGATAAAAGATGATTATAATGTGAGTGTTATAAGCTATAAATGGCTGAAAACCGTACAGAATTGACCGAGATATGAGTAAAAAACCATGAAAATCCATGGATACGGGCCGTGTTTGTTTTGTTTATCTTCATGCGTATTGCAACCATGCATTCGGCGTCTAACACATAACGCGTCGTTGTGCGCCGTGCAAAATAAACGCTCACACGCACTACACCCACGCACGCCTACACACGCGAGCGGGCAAATATTGGAGAAATACGCTGCGCTACGGGAGTTAGTTAATTTAGGCCTTGAATGTTTATAAGCACAGGGCGGGCGGTAGGGGCGGGGCGGGGACGGCGAGCAAGAGACGGCAGGGGAAGGCCCCGGGGAGGGGGTGGGGGCGAGGGGAGGCCATGAAGTAATGAGGTTTGGGAGGCAAGGGGTTACTGAAGAACGCTACGGGAGTTGGTTAATTTAGGCCTTGAAGGTTTAGATCGCACAGTACGTGGCGGGCGGGCGAGGGGAGGCCACGAAGTAATGAGGTTTGGGAGGCAGGGAGTTAATGAAGAAATGTGATACTAAAGAGTGTAACACTAACAGGGAGAGTCACGAAGTGGAAGGAAATAGTGTGGTTAAAAGTATAAACCAGGGGATACAGCTTGGGGAGATGGTTAAGGTTTAGGCCTTGGGTGTTGAGATAACCACGGTGCGGGGGCGGCAATTTCAGGTAAGGAAATAGGCCTATGCATTATATGTATTCTTACCAATTTCGAGACAAATTTTCGTATAGCTACTTATGTGTTATTTCACCGGGGTTCTGTCTGATAGGCGCTATACTTACTAGCGGGAGCCCGTTCGAAGAACGGGCGTCCCGCTAGTCTTACTATAATTCACCGTATGTTGTATGTATGTATGTATGTATGTATGTATGTGAGTATGTATGTATGTATCCTGAAAAGGCTTTCTCATTTTGCGTCTTAAAGCCGTGAATATTGCACTGATAATAGATGATGTCTTGAGACAGGTTATAAGCTATAAATGGCCGAAAACCGTACAGAATTGACCGAGATATGAGCAAAATTATGGCAAATTTAGGCCTTTTCAGCCCGGCTTTTGAGACTAATTTCTACGGGCCATGTTTGTTTTTCTCTGCGTACACTGTAACCATGCAGTCGGCGCGCGTTACACATAGCGTGCAGCAATGCGTCTCGCAAAATAAACGCGCACACGCACTACACCCACGCACCCCTACACACGCGGGCGGGCAAATATTGGAGAAATACGCTGCGCCACGGGAGTTGGTTTCGGTTTAGGCCTTGGGGTTGCATAAGCCACGGGCGGGGCGGTTAGGGGTTGTGTGTAATGATCCCTTTAGGGCCTAGGTTATGCTATGGTTATGTAGTTTGGGATGGGGTTAATAAAGAAATGTATTATTAAATTGCGTAACGATGGTGTCAGATGTGGGATTTGATACTGTATGTGACACGCGGGCGGACAAATATTGGAGAAGTACGCCGCGCTACGGGAGAGAGTTAAGGTTAGGCCTTGGCGTTGAGATAAATTGCGGGCGGGGAACTTTGGGCTTTGGGCTTGAGGTATGCCACGGGAGGGGCGGGTGGGGGGGGGGGGGGGGGGGGTGACGAATGGGGGTTGTGTGTAATGATGTAATGTGGTTTGGGAGACAGGGGGTTAATGAAAAAATGTGATGCTAAATTGCGTAACGGATATGCCACTGGACGGGGGCGGGCCGGGAGGGGACAGGGAGGGGGAGGGACGGGTGGGGTACGGGAGATGGTTAAGGTTTAGGCCTTGGTGTTGAAATATGCCACGGGGCGTGTGCGGGCGGGGGGTAATTTTCAAAAAAAAATTTAATTGAAATTTAAAAACTTTTGAATTAGGCTACAAAGCCTTTTGATTTAAAACAAAAATGTTTTAAATATTGTTCTATTCCTATGTGTTTCGTTATAAATTTTCAACACTTTATTTTTGTAGGTGTCTATCTGGTAGGCCCTACTCCCTAGCGGGAGAGCCCGTCCGCAGGACGGGCGTGCCGCTAGTCTTACTATAATTCACCGTATGTTGTATGTATGTGTGTATGTATGTATGTATAGATGTATGTATGTGTGTATCCTGAAAAGGCTTTCTCATTTTGCATTTTAAAGCCGTGAATATTTCACTGATACTAAATAAAGACCGGACACGGGTTATAAGCTATAAATGGCCGAAAACCGTACAGAATTGACCGAGACATGAGCAAAATTATGTCCAATTTAGGCCTTTTCAGCCCGGCTTTTGAGACTAATTTCTACCGGCCGTGTTTGTTTTTCTCTGCGTACACTGTAACCATGCAGTCGGCGCGCGTTACACATAGCGCGCAGCAGTTCGCCATGCAAAATAAACGCGCACGCGCACTACACCCACGCACCCCTACACACGCGGGCGGGCAAATATTGGAGAAATACGCTGCGCCACGGGAGTTGGTTTCGGTTTAGGCCTTGGGGTTGCATAAGCCACGGGGCGGGGGCGGGGCGGTTAGGGGTTGTGTGTAATGATCCCTTTAGGGCCTAGGTTATGCTATGGTTATGTAGTTTGGGATGGGGTTAATAAAGAAATGTATTATTAAATTGCGTAACGATGGTGTCAGATGTGGAATTTGATACTGTATGTGACACGCGGGCGGACAAATATTGGAGAAGTACGCCGCGCTACGGGAGATAGTTAAGGTTAGGCCTTGGCGTTGAGATAAATTGCGGGCGGGGAACTTTGGGCTTTGGGCTTGAGGTATGCCACGGGGAGGGGCGGGGGGGGGGGGGGGCGGGGACGAATGGGGGTTGTGTGTAATGATGTAATGTGGTTTGGGAGACAGGGGGTTAATGAAAAAATGTGATGCTAAATTGCGTAACGGATATACCACTGGACGGGGGCGGGCCGGGAGGGGACAGGGAGGGGGAGGGACGGGTGGGTTACGGGAGATGGTTAAGGTTTAGGCCTTGGTGTTGAAATATGCCACGGGGCGTGTGCGGGCGGGGGTAATTTTCAAAAACAAACAACAACAAAATTTAAAAACTTTTGAATTAGGCTACAAAGCCTTTTGATTTAAAACAAAAATGTTTTAAATATTGTTCTATTCCTATGTGTTTCGTTATAAATTTTCAACACTTTATTTTTGTAGGTGTCTATCTGGTAGGCCCTACTCCCTAGCGGGAGAGCCCGTCCGCAGGACGGGCGTGCCGCTAGTCTTACTATAATTCACCGTATGTTGTATGTACTAGCGGCGTACCCTCGCTGCGCTCGGGTCCCCGCTAGATGGTTACGCCACATTACCTACCTTTGAAACCACATAAACCCCCTACATTTCTTAAAAAGGTTGATTTTATAACCATATCCCTCCTAAAGGCCATATAAACCCCCTACAACCCCCAATCAAGTTGATTTATAACTATCTTTAACCCACTGCCACCGGCCAAACCACATTACTTCATTAGAAAAAAACCTCGCCCGGCCTTCTGCCCCCGGCCAACCACCCCCGCATTTCTTCATTAACCCCCTGTCTCCCAAAACCTCATTACTTCATGGCCTCCCTTCGCCCACGCGTGCTTATCTAAACCTTCAAGGCCTAGATTAACTAACTCCTGTAGCGTTCTTCATTAACCTCCTGCCTCCCAAACCTCATTACTTCATGCCCTCCCCTCGCCATCCCCCCTGCCGTCCCTCGCCCGCAGTCCCCGCCCCTTCCGCCGTTCCCGCTCGCCCCGTGCTTATAAACCTTCAAGGCCTAAATTAACCAAGTCCCGTAGCGCAACGTATTTCTCCAATATTTTCCCGCCCGTGTATGTAGGGGTGCGTGTGTGTAGTGCGCGTGAGCGTTTATTTTGCATGGCGCACTACGACGCGTTATGTGTTACGCGCCAAGTGCATGGTTGCAGTACGCACAAAAATAAACAAATGGCCCGTAGAAACAGTCCCTGGATTTTACTCTTTTGCTTATATCTCGGTCAATTCTTTACGGTTTTCAGCCATTTATAGCTTATAACACTCACATTATAATCATCTTTTATCAGTGCAACGTTCACGGTTTTTAGACGTAAAATGAGAGAGCCTTTATGGATACATACACACATACAACATACGGTGAATTATAGTATGATACAGCGGTGCGGCTTACTGTATACGATGAGGTCTGAATCTTAATTTGAGGTGCTGCGGCTTATTCGCCGTGCGACTTATATAGCACGTTAATTACGGGATTGTCACATCATACCCTAAGGTCTAAGCCCCCTTCCCCGCACTTCCCTTACTTGATAATATGGATATAGTAAGGCGGCCTTACTAAGGCCACATGAGTTTCTGGATAAACGGAACGTGCGGTATTGCCCCATCATACCCTAAAGCCACCTTCTCCTCCCCGCACTTCCCTTACTTGATAATCTGGATATAACATGTATAAGGGCACATGGGCATCTGGATAAACGGAACGTGTAGTATATTATCATGATTATTATAGAGTGTCTGGATTAGTAAGGGCACCTGTGGTATCTGGATTACGGATTCACTATAAAACGTAGATAGTCTAAAATTAACTGGATATACTATGCGCAGGTGTGCCACCTGTGATAACTGGATTTTAAGGATGTATTAGGTAGTATCTCGGAAGGCCTTATTTAGAACACAACAAACATGACAGAGGGACTAAATACGTTTAGGCCCTACATGCCTATTGGAGGAATAATGTATTTAAGTAAATAGGCCAAACAAAACCCGGATGGCATACATATCAACATTTTAAAGGAGGAAAACGGGTGGCGGGGCAATAAAAGAATCGGGGGTGACCTTTTAAAGCTAATTTTAAGTTACTTTCAGTTTTGACATTAAAATACAACTTTTGTATTATTTGGGGTACAAAATGGGTAGGGACATGAGCTGACAGGGGGTAACTGGGGGAGGGGACATTGATGCAATCCAGATACTCTGAATATTTTAAGTATTCTTACACCTGAATAACCATACAGTTATCACGGGTGCCCTTAATATTCGATTCAAGATAAACCACATAGTCCATGGATTAGATCACTAATACACAATCTTGATTATTAAAGTACATGGGGTGGTACCTGAATAAACATGGGCACCATGTGTTATATATGCATGGCATACATGGATTTATTAAGGGCACATGGTATATATGGATTATTAAGGGCACTGTGGTACCAATGTCAGTATTAAGGGCACCTAGGATACATTTTTTACAATACCCTCATCTTTATACGTTTTGATGTGACTAACCACCCGCTATTATAGCTTCGGCACCTATACCTGCGCTTTCCATTATAAACTGGATATACGGGTACATTGGTATGGATATAATGCCGGCAAATGCGGTACCTGGATTATTAAGGCCATCTGTGGGGGGTATGGCCTAGGCCTATCGGCAACCGGTGTATTAAGAACACGTGGAGTACTCGGATTAGGAACATGGGTATCTGTATTATTTAAGAGCACATTGGGCCTAGGCGCATGTTGTACTAAGGTACCATGTCACTTACATTATATCAAGGGCACTTTAGTTACCTGCCCTGGGTACCTGAATAAGGACATACTCTTGATATTTATGTAAACATTTATAACGCTTTGATATTACTCACCTCTGCCTATTGTGGTATGACTATTACAGCCCGCTATCTTCGGCACCCGCGATTAATTCAAGTTACTTGAATGATGCAGTAAGGCACCTGGGTATCTCGATATAACGGCGCTGCAGTACCTGGATTATGTGGTATCCGGTGCCATTATTAGGGCACCTGTGGTAACTGGATTAGGGGTAGGGCTTAGGCCTATGGGGTCCCTGGATATAATGGGACAACGGGTACCTGCATTTTCAGGTCACATGGGAGGCCTCCATAGGTATCTGGAAAGACAAAGGTAGGCCTACCTACTTTAAGGCACATGTATACCTGGATTATCAAAAGCACCTGCGATATTCGGATTATTTAGGGCCCGTCTGGATTATGTATACATGTAGGACATGTTCTTGATATTGTATCACATTTGCTTACGCTTTGTTTATTTACCTCCCCGTGAAATCTTCTATCGGGTCCGCGCGAAGCGCGGATGCCCGCTAGTAATAGTTACGACGCATGCTGTCTTCTGAATCCATTGCTTTCTCCTGAAGGAGGTGTTTATGGGTTGCTATCTTCTGAAGATAGCATCTAACATTTGCTATCTTCAGACGATAGTAAAGGCTTAAAAAGGCTACATCGTTTTGTGTTTAAAGATCAAGCTTAGATTTAAGGTTAAGTTAGGGTTAGGGTTTGATTAGGGTTAGGGTTAGATTAGGGTTAGGGTTAGATTAGGGTTAGGGTTAGGACAATTGGCATAACTCGAAAACTATTTATTCAATGGCAATGACACTTTCGACATGAGTTTAAAATTGTCGTTGCTTCATGAATAATTAAATATAACAACACCAAATTTGAAAATAAAAAATCCCATTGTGGTTAGAACAGTAACTTTGAATTTTAATATGATCATTTTGTTTCAATATTTTGAGTTATTCATAAACCAAATATTATTTCAAAATCATACACAAATTGTCTTCGATATTGGTTAAACAGTTTTTGAGTTATACTTGTTTTTACAAACCCGGTTGACCCCAACATTGATCCGACGACGCCCGAAAACCTTGAATTTTCGATGTTGTCGTCTTAAAGGGTGTATGATTTAACAATGTCAATGTTGTCATTTCATTAAATATTAATAATTTCTTTTTTTCATTCCATTACATTGCATTGTCTCTGCTGACAATATCCTGAAAGTTTCACCAACATTTAGGGACGTTTGGTATACAATCACTATCTTCAGAAGATAGCAGCTGACGGCGTAAGCGTACAAATACGCGACTTTCAAACGCGTACAAATACGCGACTTTCAAACGCGTCGTTGTGTATAATAGTTACGACGCATGCTGTCTTCTGAATCCATTGCTTTCTCCTGAAGGAGGTGTTTATGGGTTGCTATCTTCTGAAGATAGCATCTAACATTTGCTATCTTCAGACGATAGTAAAGGCTTAAAAAGGCTACATCGTTTTGTGTTTAAAGATCAAGCTTAGATTTAAGGTTAAGTTAGGGTTAGGGTTTGATTAGGGTTAGGGTTAGATTAGGGTTAGGGTTAGATTAGGGTTAGGGTTAGGACAATTGGCATAGCTCGAAAACTATTTATTCAATGGCAATGACACTTTCGACATGAGTTTAAAATTGTCGTTGCTTCATGAATAATTAAATATAACAACACCAAATTTGAAAATAAAAAATCCCATTGTGGTTAGAACAGTAACTTTGAATTTTAATATGATCATTTTGTTTCAATATTTTGAGTTATTCATAAACCAAATATTATTTCAAAATCATACACAAATTGTCTTCGATATTGGTTAAACAGTTTTTGAGTTATACTTGTTTTTAAAAACCCGGTTGACCCCAACATTGATCCGACGACGCCCGAAAAAATCCCATTGTGGTTCTAACAGTAACTTTGAATTTTAATATGATCATTTTGTTTCAATATTTTGAGTTATTCATGAATCAAATATTATTTCAAAATCATACACAAATTGTCTTCGATATTGGTTAAACAGTTTTTGAGTTATACTTGTTTTTACAAACCCGGTTGACCCCAACATTGATCCGACGACGCCCGAAAACCTTGAATTTTCGATGTTGTCGTCTTAAAGGGTGTATGATTTAACAATGTCAATGTTGTCATTTCATTAAATATTAATAATTTCTTTTTTTCATTCCATTACATTGCATTGTCTCTGCTGACAATATCCTGAAAGTTTCACCAACATTTAGGGACGTTTGGTATACAATCACTATCTTCAGAAGATAGCAGCTGACGGCGTAAGCGTACAAATACGCGACTTTCAAACGCGTACAAATACGCGACTTTCAAACGCGTCGTTGTGTATAATAGTTACGACGCATGCTGTCTTCTGAATCCATTGCTTTCTCCTGAAGGAGGTGTTTATGGGTTGCTATCTTCTGAAGATAGCATCTAACATTTGCTATCTTCAGACGATAGTAAAGGCTTAAAAAGGCTACATAGTTTTGTGTTTAAAGATCAAGCTTAGATTTAAGGTTAAGTTAGGGTTAGGGTTTGATTAGGGTTAGGGTTAGATTAGGGTTAGGGTTAGATTAGGGTTAGGGTTAGGACAATTGGCATAACTCGAAAACTATTTATTCAATGGCAATGACACTTTCGACATGAGTTTAAAATTGTCGTTGCTTCATGAATAATTAAATATAACAACACCAAATTTGAAAATAAAAAATCCCATTGTGTTCTAACAGTAACTTTGAATTTTAATATGATCATTTTGTTTCACTATTTTGAGTTATTCATAAACCAAATATTATTTCAAAATCATACACAAATTGTCTTCGATATTGATTAAACAGTTTTTGAGTTATACTTGTTTTTACAAACCCGGTTGACCCCAACATTGATCCGACGACGCCCGAAAACCTTGAATTTTCGATGTTGTCGTCTTAAAGGGTGTATGATTTAACAATGTCAATGTTGTCATTTCATTAAATATTAATAATTTCTTTTTTTCATTCCATTACATTGCATTGTCTCTGCTGACAATATCCTGAAAGTTTCACCAACATTTAGGGACGTTTGGTATACAATCACTATCTTCAGAAGATAGCAGCTGATGGCGTAAGCGTACAAATACGCGACTTTCAAACGCGTACAAATACGCGACTTTCAAACGCGTCGTTGTGTATAATAGTTACGACGCATGCTGTCTTCTGAATCCATTGCTTTCTCCTGAAGGAGGTGTTTATGGGTTGCTATCTTCTGAAGATAGCATCTAACATTTGCTATCTTCAGACGATAGTAAAGGCTTAAAAAGGCTACATCGTTTTGTGTTTAAAGATCAAGCTTAGATTTAAGGTTAAGTTAGGGTTAGGGTTTGATTAGGGTTAGGGTTAGATTAGGGTTAGGGTTAGATTAGGGTTAGGGTTAGGACAATTGGCATAACTCGAAAACTATTTATTCAATGGCAATGACACTTTCGATATGAGTTTAAAATTGTCGTTGCTTCATGAATAATTAAATATAACAACACCAAATTTGAAAATAAAAAATCCCATTGTGGTTAGAACAGTAACTTTGAATTTTAATATGATCATTTTGTTTCAATATTTTGAGTTATTCATCAACCAAATATTATTTCAAAATCATACACAAATTGTCTTCGATATTGGTTAAACAGTTTTTGAGTTATACTTGTTTTTACAAACCCGGTTGACCCCAACATTGATCCGACGACGCCCGAAAACCTTGAATTTTCGATGTTGTCGTCTTAAAGGGTGTATGATTTAACAATGTCAATGTTGTCATTTCATTAAATATTAATAATTTCTTTTTTTCATTCCATTACATTGCATTGTCTCTGCTGACAATATCCTGAAAGTTTCACCAACATTTAGGGACGTTTGGTATACAATCACTATCTTCAGAAGATAGCAGCTGACGGCGTAAGCGTACAAATACGCGACTTTCAAACGCGTACAAATACGCGACTTTCAAACGCGTCGTTGTGTATAATAGTTACGACGCATGCTGTCTTCTGAATCCATTGCTTTCTCCTGAAGGAGGTGTTTATGGGTTGCTATCTTCTGAAGATAGCATCTAACATTTGTTATCTTCAGACGATAGTAAAGGCTTAAAAAGGCTACATCGTTTTGTGTTTAAAGATCAAGCTTAGATTTAAGGTTAAGTTAGGGTTAGGGTTTGATTAGGGTTAGGGTTAGATTAGGGTTAGGGTTAGATTAGGGTTAGGGTTAGGACAATTGGCATAACTCGAAAACTATTTATTCAATGGCAATGACACTTTCGACATGAGTTTAAAATTGTCGTTGCTTCATGAATAATTAAATATAACAACACCAAATTTGAAATAAAAAATCCCATTGTGGTTCTAACAGTAACTTTGAATTTTAATATGATCATTTTGTTTCAACATTTTGAGTTATTCATGAATCAAATATTATTTCAAAATCATACACAAATTGTCTTCGATATTGGTTAAACAGTTTTTGAGTTATACTTGTTTTTACAAACCCGGTTGACCCCAACATTGATCCGACGACGCCCGAAAACCTTGAATTTTCGATGTTGTCGTCTTAAAGGGTGTATGATTTAACAATGTCAATGTTGTCATTTCATTAAATATTAATAATTTCTTTTTTTCATTCCATTACATTGCATTGTCTCTGCTGACAATATCCTGAAAGTTTCACCAACATTTAGGGACGTTTGGTATACAATCACTATCTTCAGAAGATAGCAGCTGATGGCGTAAGCGTACAAATACGCGACTTTCAAACGCGTACAAATACGCGACTTTCAAACGCGTCGTTGTGTATAATAGTTACGACGCATGCTGTCTTCTGAATCCATTGCTTTCTCCTGAAGGAGGTGTTTATGGGTTGCTATCTTCTGAAGATAGCATCTAACATTTGCTATCTTCAGACGATAGTAAAGGCTTAAAAAGGCTACATCGTTTTGTGTTTAAAGATCAAGCTTAGATTTAAGGTTAAGTTAGGGTTAGGGTTTGATTAGGGTTAGGGTTAGATTAGGGTTAGGGTTAGATTAGGGTTAGGGTTAGGACAATTGGCATAACTCGAAAACTATTTATTCAATGGCAATGACACTTTCGACATGAGTTTAAAATTGTCGTTGCTTCATGAATAATTAAATATAACAACACCAAATTTGAAAATAAAAAATCCCATTGTGGTTAGAACAGTAACTTTGAATTTTAATATGATCATTTTGTTTCAATATTTTGAGTTATTCATAAACCAAATATTATTTCAAAATCATACACAAATTGTCTTCGATATTGGTTAAACAGTTTTTGAGTTATACTTGTTTTTACAAACCCGGTTGACCCCAACATTGATCCGACGACGCCCGAAAACCTTGAATTTTCGATGTTGTCGTCTTAAAGGGTGTATGATTTAACAATGTCAATGTTGTCATTTCATTAAATATTAATAATTTCTTTTTTTCATTCCATTACATTGCATTGTCTCTGCTGACAATATCCTGAAAGTTTCACCAACATTTAGGGACGTTTGGTATACAATCACTATCTTCAGAAGATAGCAGCTGACGGCGTAAGCGTACAAATACGCGACTTTCAAACGCGTACAAATACGCGACTTTCAAACGCGTCGTTGTGTATAATAGTTACGACGCATGCTGTCTTCTGAATCCATTGCTTTCTCCTGAAGGAGGTGTTTATGGGTTGCTATCTTCTGAAGATAGCATCTAACATTTGTTATCTTCAGACGATAGTAAAGGCTTAAAAAGGCTACATCGTTTTGTGTTTAAAGATCAAGCTTAGATTTAAGGTTAAGTTAGGGTTAGGGTTTGATTAGGGTTAGGGTTAGATTAGGGTTAGGGTTAGATTAGGGTTAGGGTTAGGACAATTGGCATAACTCGAAAACTATTTATTCAATGGCAATGACACTTTCGACATGAGTTTAAAATTGTCGTTGCTTCATGAATAATTAAATATAACAACACCAAATTTGAAAATAAAAAATCCCATTGTGGTTCTAACAGTAACTTTGAATTTTAATATGATCATTTTGTTTCAATATTTTGAGTTATTCATGAATCAAATATTATTTCAAAATCATACACAAATTGTCTTCGATATTGGTTAAACAGTTTTTGAGTTATACTTGTTTTTACAAACCCGGTTGACCCCAACATTGATCCGACGACGCCCGAAAACCTTGAATTTTCGATGTTGTCGTCTTAAAGGGTGTATGATTTAACAATGTCAATGTTGTCATTTCATTAAATATTAATAATTTCTTTTTTTCATTCCATTACATTGCATTGTCTCTGCTGACAATATCCTGAAAGTTTCACCAACATTTAGGGACGTTTGGTATACAATCACTATCTTCAGAAGATAGCAGCTGATGGCGTAAGCGTACAAATACGCGACTTTCAAACGCGTACAAATACGCGACTTTCAAACGCGTCGTTGTGTATAATAGTTACGACGCATGCTGTCTTCTGAATCCATTGCTTTCTCCTGAAGGAGGTGTTTATGGGTTGCTATCTTCTGAAGATAGCATCTAACATTTGCTATCTTCAGACGATAGTAAAGGCTTAAAAAGGCTACATCGTTTTGTGTTTAAAGATCAAGCTTAGATTTAAGGTTAAGTTAGGGTTAGGGTTTGATTAGGGTTAGGGTTAGATTAGGGTTAGGGTTAGATTAGGGTTAGGGTTAGGACAATTGGCATAACTCGAAAACTATTTATTCAATGGCAATGACACTTTCGACATGAGTTTAAAATTGTCGTTGCTTCATGAATAATTAAATATAACAACACCCAATTTGAAAATAAAAAATCCCATTGTGGTTCTAACAGTAACTTTGAATTTTAATATGATCATTTTGTTTCAATATTTTGAGTTATTCATAAACCAAATATTATTTCAAAATCATACACAAATTGTCTTCGATATTGGTTAAACAGTTTTTGAGTTATACTTGTTTTTACAAACCCGGTTGACCCCAACATTGATCCGACGACGCCCGAAAACCTTGAATTTTCGATGTTGTCGTCTTAAAGGGTGTATGATTTAACAATGTCAATGTTGTCATTTCATTAAATATTAATAATTTCTTTTTTTCATTCCATTACATTGCATTGTCTCTGCTGACAATATCCTGAAAGTTTCACCAACATTTAGGGACGTTTGGTATACAATCACTATCTTCAGAAGATAGCAGCTGACGGCGTAAGCGTACAAATACGCGACTTTCAAACGCGTACAAATACGCGACTTTCAAACGCGTCGTTGTGTATAATAGTTACGACGCATGCTGTCTTCTGAATCCATTGCTTTCTCCTGAAGGAGGTGTTTATGGGTTGCTATCTTCTGAAGATAGCATCTAACATTTGCTATCTTCAGACGATAGTAAAGGCTTAAAAAGGCTACATCGTTTTGTGTTTAAAGATCAAGCTTAGATTTAAGGTTAAGTTAGGGTTAGGGTTTGATTAGGGTTAGGGTTAGATTAGGGTTAGGGTTAGATTAGGGTTAGGGTTAGGACAATTGGCATAACACGAAAACTATTTATTCAATGGCAATGACACTTTCGACATGAGTTTAAAATTGTCGTTGCTTCATGAATAATTAAATATAACAACACCAAATTTGAAAATAAAAAATCCCATTGTGGTTCTAACAGTAACTTTGAATTTTAATATGATCATTTTGTTTCAATATTTTGAGTTATTCATAAACCAAATATTATTTCAAAATCATACACAAATTGTCTTCGATATTGGTTAAACAGTTTTTGAGTTATACTTGTTTTTACAAACCC
Organism: Ophiura sarsii; assembly: GCA_035610835.1. Lineage (NCBI taxonomy): Eukaryota > Metazoa > Echinodermata > Ophiuroidea > Amphilepidida > Ophiuridae > Ophiura > Ophiura sarsii. The sequence goes on from CM069441.1 coordinate 42,953,821, forward strand.
GGTTGACCCCAACATTGATCCGACGACGCCCGAAAACCTTGAATTTTCGATGTTGTCGTCTTAAAGGGTGTATGATTTAACAATGTCAATGTTGTCATTTCATTAAATATTAATTTTTTTTTTCTTCATTCCATTACATTGCATTGTCTCTGCTGACAATATCCTGAAAGTTTCACCAACATTTAGGGACGTTTGGTATACAATCACTATCTTCAGAAGATAGCAGCTGACGGCGTAAGCGTACAAATACGCGACTTTCAAACGCGTACAAATACGCGACTTTCAAACGCGTCGTTGTGTATAATAGTTACGACGCATGCTGTCTTCTGAATCCATTGCTTTCTCCTGAAGGAGGTGTTTATGGTTTGCTATCTTCTGAAGATAGCATCTAACATTTGCTATCTTCAGACGATAGTAAAGGCTTAAAAAGCCTACATCGTTTTGTGTTTAAAGATCAAGCTTAGATTTAAGGTTAAGTTAGGGTTAGGGTTTGATTAGGGTTAGGGTTAGATTAGGGTTAGGGTTAGATTAGGGTTAGGGTTAGGACAATTGGCATAACTCGAAAACTATTTATTCAATGGCAATGACACTTTCGACATGAGTTTAAAATTGTCGTTGCTTCATGAATAATTAAATATAACAACACCAAATTTGAAAATAAAAAATCCCATTGTGGTTTAGAACAGTAACTTTGAATTTTAATATGATCATTTTGTTTCAATATTTTGAGTTATTCATAAACCAAATATTATTTCAAAATCATACACAAATTGTCTTCGATATTGGTTAAACAGTTTTTGAGTTATACTTGTTTTTACAAACCCGGTTGACCCCAACATTGATCCGACGACGCCCGAAAACCTTGAATTTTCGATGGAATTTTCGTCTTAAAGGGTGTATGATTTAACAATGTCAATGTTGTCATTTCATTAAATATTAATAATTTCTTTTTTTCATTCCATTACATTGCATTGTCTCTGCTGACAATATCCTGAAAGTTTCACCAACATTTAGGGACGTTTGGTATACAATCACTATCTTCAGAAGATAGCAGCTGACGGCGTAAGCGTACAAATACGCGACTTTCAAACGCGTCGTTGTGTATAATAGTTACGACGCATGCTGTCTTCTGAATCCATTGCTTTCTCCTGAAGGAGGTGTTTATGGGTTGCTATCTTCTGAAGATAGCATCTAACATTTGTTATCTTCAGACGATAGTAAAGGCTTAAAAAGGCTACATCGTTTTGTGTTTAAAGATCAAGCTTAGATTTAAGGTTAAGTTAGGGTTAGGGTTTGATTAGGGTTAGGGTTAGATTAGGGTTAGATTAGGGTTAGGGTTAGGGTTAGGACAATTGGCATAACTCGAAAACTATTTATTCAATGGCAATGACACTTTCGACATGAGTTTAAAATTGTCGTTGCTTCATTAATAATTAAATATAACAACACCAAATTTGAAAATAAAAAATCCCATTGTGGTTTAGAACAGTAACTTTGAATTTTAATATGATCATTTTGTTTCAATATTTTGAGTTATTCATGAACCAAATATTATTTCAAAATCATACACAAATTGTCTTCGATATTGGTTAAACAGTTTTTGAGTTATACTTGTTTTTACAAACCCGGTTGACCCCAACATTGATCCGACGACGCCCGAAAACCTTGAATTTTCGATGTTGTCGTCTTAAAGGGTGTATGATTTAACAATGTCAATGTTGTCATTTCATTAAATATTAATAATTTCTTTTTTTCATTCCATTACATTGCATTGTCTCTGCTGACAATATCCTGAAAGTTTCACCAACATTTAGGGACGTTTGGTATACAATCACTATCTTCAGAAGATAGCAGCTGACGGCGTAAGCGTACAAATACGCGACTTTCAAACGCGTACAAATACGCGACTTTCAAACGCGTCGTTGTGTATAATAGTTACGACGCATGCTGTCTTCTGAATCCATTGCTTTCTCCTGAAGGAGGTGTTTATGGGTTGCTATCTTCTGAAGATAGCATCTAATATTTGCTATCTTCAGACGATAGTAAAGGCTTAAAAAGGCTACATCGTTTTGTGTTTAAAGATCAAGCTTAGATTTAAGGTTAAGTTAGGGTTAGGGTTTGATTAGGGTTAGGGTTAGATTAGGGTTAGGGTTAGATTAGGGTTAGGGTTAGGATAATTGGCATAACTCGAAAACTATTTATTCAATGGCAATGACACTTTCGACATGAGTTTAAAATTGTCGTTGCTTCATGAATAATTAAATATAACAACACCAAATTTGAAAATAAAAAATCCCATTGTGGTTAGAACAGTAACTTTGAATTTTAATATGATCATTTTGTTTCAATATTTTGAGTTATTCATAAACCAAATATTATTTCAAAATCATACACAAATTGTCTTCGATATTGGTTAAACAGTTTTTGAGTTATACTTGTTTTTACAAACCCGGTTGACCCCAACATTGATCCGACGACGCCCGAAAACCTTGAATTTTCGATGGAATTTTCGTCTTAAAGGGTGTATGAATTAACAATGTCAATGTTGTCATTTCATTAAATATTAATAATTTCTTTTTTTCATTCCATTACATTGCATTGTCTCTGCTGACAATATCCTGAAAGTTTCACCAACATTTAGGGACGTTTGGTATACAATCACTATCTTCAGAAGATAGCAGCTGACGGCGTAAGCGTACAAATACGCGACTTTCAAACGCGTACAAATACGCGACTTTCAAACGCGTCGTTGTGTATAATAGTTACGACGCATGCTGTCTTCTGAATCCATTGCTTTCTCCTGAAGGAGGTGTTTATGGGTTGCTATCTTCTGAAGATAGCATCTAACATTTGCTATCTTCAGACGATAGTAAAGGCTTAAAAAGGCTACATCGTTTTGTGTTTAAAGATCAAGCTTAGATTTAAGGTTAAGTTAGGGTTAGGGTTTGATTAGGGTTAGGGTTAGATTAGCGTTAGGGTTAGATTAGGGTTAGGGTTAGGACAATTGGCATAACTCGAAAACTATTTATTCAATGGCAATGACACTTTCGACATGAGTTTAAAATTGTCGTTGCTTCATGAATAATTAAATATAACAACACCAAATTTGAAAATAAAAAATCCCATTGTGGTTAGAACAGTAACTTTGAATTTTAATATGATCATTTTGTTTCAATATTTTGAGTTATTCATAAACCAAATATTATTTCAAAATCATACACAAATTGTCTTCGATATTGGTTAAACAGTTTTTGAGTTATACTTGTTTTTCCAAACCCGGTTGACCCCAACATTGATCCGACGACGCCCGAAAACCTTGAATTTTCGATGTTGTCGTCTTAAAGGGTGTATGATTTAACAATGTCAATGTTGTCATTTCATTAAATATTAATAATTTCTTTTTTTCATTCCATTACATTGCATTGTCTCTGCTGACAATATCCTGAAAGTTTCACCAACATTTAGGGACGTTTGGTATACAATCACTATCTTCAGAAGATAGCAGCTGACGGCGTACGCGTACAAATACGCGACTTTCAAACGCGTACAAATACGCGACTTTCAAACGCGTCGTTGTGTATAATAGTTACGACGCATGCTGTCTTCTGAATCCATTGCTTTCTCCTGAAGGAGGTGTTTATGGGTTGCTATCTTCTGAAGATAGCATCTAACATTTGCTATCTTCAGACGATAGTAAAGGCTTAAAAAGGCTACATCGTTTTGTGTTTAAAGATCAAGCTTAGATTTAAGGTTAAGTTAGGGTTAGGGTTTGATTAGGGTTAGGGTTAGATTAGGGTTAGGGTTAGATTAGGGTTAGGGTTAGGATAATTGGCATAACTCGAAAACTATTTATTCAATGGCAATGACACTTTCGACATGAGTTTAAAATTGTCGTTGCTTCATGAATAATTAAATATAACAACACCAAATTTGAAAATAAAAAATCCCATTGTGGTTCTAACAGTAACTTTGAATTTTAATATGATCATTTTGTTTCAATATTTTGAGTTATTCATAAACCAAATATTATTTCAAAATCATACACAAATTGTCTTCGATATTGGTTAAACAGTTTTTGAGTTATACTTGTTTTTACAAACCCGGTTGACCCCAACATTGATCCGACGACGCCCGAAAACCTTGAATTTTCGATGGAATTTTCGTCTTAAAGGGTGTATGATTTAACAATGTCAATGTTGTCATTTCATTAAATATTAATAATTTCTTTTTTTCATTCCATTACATTGCATTGTCTCTGCTGACAATATCCTGAAAGTTTCACCAACATTTAGGGACGTTTGGTATACAATCACTATCTTCAGAAGATAGCAGCTGACGGCGTAAGCGTACAAATACGCGACTTTCAAACGCGTCGTTGTGTATAATAGTTACGACGCATGCTGTCTTCTGAATCCATTGCTTTCTCCTGAAGGAGGTGTTTATGGGTTGCTATCTTCTGAAGATAGCATCTAACATTTGTTATCTTCAGACGATAGTAAAGGCTTAAAAAGGCTACATCGTTTTGTGTTTAAAGATCAAGCTTAGATTTAAGGTTAAGTTAGGGTTAGGGTTTGATTAGGGTTAGGGTTAGATTAGGGTTAGATTAGGGTTAGGGTTAGGGTTAGGACAATTGGCATAACTCGAAAACTATTTATTCAATGGCAATGACACTTTCGACATGAGTTTAAAATTGTCGTTGCTTCATTAATAATTAAATATAACAACACCAAATTTGAAAATAAAAAATCCCATTGTGGTTTAGAACAGTAACTTTGAATTTTAATATGATCATTTTGTTTCAATATTTTGAGTTATTCATGAACCAAATATTATTTCAAAATCATACACAAATTGTCTTCGATATTGGTTAAACAGTTTTTGAGTTATACTTGTTTTTACAAACCCGGTTGACCCCAACATTGATCCGACGACGCCCGAAAACCTTGAATTTTCGATGTTGTCGTCTTAAAGGGTGTATGATTTAACAATGTCAATGTTGTCATTTCATTAAATATTAATAATTTCTTTTTTTCATTCCATTACATTGCATTGTCTCTGCTGACAATATCCTGAAAGTTTCACCAACATTTAGGGACGTTTGGTATACAATCACTATCTTCAGAAGATAGCAGCTGACGGCGTAAGCGTACAAATACGCGACTTTCAAACGCGTACAAATACGCGACTTTCAAACGCGTCGTTGTGTATAATAGTTACGACGCATGCTGTCTTCTGAATCCATTGCTTTCTCCTGAAGGAGGTGTTTATGGGTTGCTATCTTCTGAAGATAGCATCTAATATTTGCTATCTTCAGACGATAGTAAAGGCTTAAAAAGGCTACATCGTTTTGTGTTTAAAGATCAAGCTTAGATTTAAGGTTAAGTTAGGGTTAGGGTTTGATTAGGGTTAGGGTTAGATTAGGGTTAGGGTTAGATTAGGGTTAGGGTTAGGATAATTGGCATAACTCGAAAACTATTTATTCAATGGCAATGACACTTTCGACATGAGTTTAAAATTGTCGTTGCTTCATGAATAATTAAATATAACAACACCAAATTTGAAAATAAAAAATCCCATTGTGGTTAGAACAGTAACTTTGAATTTTAATATGATCATTTTGTTTCAATATTTTGAGTTATTCATAAACCAAATATTATTTCAAAATCATACACAAATTGTCTTCGATATTGGTTAAACAGTTTTTGAGTTATACTTGTTTTTACAAACCCGGTTGACCCCAACATTGATCCGACGACGCCCGAAAACCTTGAATTTTCGATGGAATTTTCGTCTTAAAGGGTGTATGAATTAACAATGTCAATGTTGTCATTTCATTAAATATTAATAATTTCTTTTTTTCATTCCATTACATTGCATTGTCTCTGCTGACAATATCCTGAAAGTTTCACCAACATTTAGGGACGTTTGGTATACAATCACTATCTTCAGAAGATAGCAGCTGACGGCGTAAGCGTACAAATACGCGACTTTCAAACGCGTACAAATACGCGACTTTCAAACGCGTCGTTGTGTATAATAGTTACGACGCATGCTGTCTTCTGAATCCATTGCTTTCTCCTGAAGGAGGTGTTTATGGGTTGCTATCTTCTGAAGATAGCATCTAACATTTGCTATCTTCAGACGATAGTAAAGGCTTAAAAAGGCTACATCGTTTTGTGTTTAAAGATCAAGCTTAGATTTAAGGTTAAGTTAGGGTTAGGGTTTGATTAGGGTTAGGGTTAGATTAGCGTTAGGGTTAGATTAGGGTTAGGGTTAGGACAATTGGCATAACTCGAAAACTATTTATTCAATGGCAATGACACTTTCGACATGAGTTTAAAATTGTCGTTGCTTCATGAATAATTAAATATAACAACACCAAATTTGAAAATAAAAAATCCCATTGTGGTTAGAACAGTAACTTTGAATTTTAATATGATCATTTTGTTTCAATATTTTGAGTTATTCATAAACCAAATATTATTTCAAAATCATACACAAATTGTCTTCGATATTGGTTAAACAGTTTTTGAGTTATACTTGTTTTTACAAACCCGGTTGACCCCAACATTGATCCGACGACGCCCGAAAACCTTGAATTTTCGATGTTGTCGTCTTAAAGGGTGTATGATTTAACAATGTCAATGTTGTCATTTCATTAAATATTAATAATTTCTTTTTTTCATTCCATTACATTGCATTGTCTCTGCTGACAATATCCTGAAAGTTTCACCAACATTTAGGGACGTTTGGTATACAATCACTATCTTCAGAAGATAGCAGCTGACGGCGTACGCGTACAAATACGCGACTTTCAAACGCGTACAAATACGCGACTTTCAAACGCGTCGTTGTGTATAATAGTTACGACGCATGCTGTCTTCTGAATCCATTGCTTTCTCCTGAAGGAGGTGTTTATGGGTTGCTATCTTCTGAAGATAGCATCTAACATTTGCTATCTTCAGACGATAGTAAAGGCTTAAAAAGGCTACATCGTTTTGTGTTTAAAGATCAAGCTTAGATTTAAGGTTAAGTTAGGGTTAGGGTTTGATTAGGGTTAGGGTTAGATTAGGGTTAGGGTTAGATTAGGGTTAGGGTTAGGATAATTGGCATAACTCGAAAACTATTTATTCAATGGCAATGACACTTTCGACATGAGTTTAAAATTGTCGTTGCTTCATGAATAATTAAATATAACAACACCAAATTTGAAAATAAAAAATCCCATTGTGGTTAGAACAGTAACTTTGAATTTTAATATGATCATTTTGTTTCAATATTTTGAGTTATTCATAAACCAAATATTATTTCAAAATCATACACAAATTGTCTTCGATATTGGTTAAACAGTTTTTGAGTTATACTTGTTTTTACAAACCCGGTTGACCCCAACATTGATCCGACGACGCCCGAAAACCTTGAATTTTCGATGTTGTCGTCTTAAAGGGTGTATGATTTAACAATGTCAATGTTGTCATTTCAACAAGTATGCGTAAGCGTACAAATACGCGACTTTCAAACGCGTACAAATACGCGACTTTCAAACGCGTCGTTGTGTATAATAGTTACGACGCATACTGTCTTCTGAATCCATTGCTTTCTCCTGAAGGAGGTGTTTATGGGTTGCTATCTTCTGAAGATAGCATCTAACATTTGTTATCTTCAGACGATAGTAAAGGCTTAAAAAGGCTACATCGTTTTGTGTTTAAAGATCAAGCTTAGATTCAAGGTTAAGTTAGGGTTAGGGTTTGATTAGGGTTAGGGTTAGATTAGGGTTAGGGTTAGATTAGGGTTAGGGTTAGGACAATTGGCATAACTCGAAAACTATTTATTCAATGGCAATGACACTTTCGACATGAGTTTAAAATTGTCGTTGCTTCATGAATAATTAAATATAACAACACCAAATTTGAAAATAAAAAATCCCATTGTGGTTTAGAACAGTAACTTTGAATTTTAATATGATCATTTTGTTTCAATATTTTGAGTTATTCATAAACCAAATATTATTTCAAAATCATACACAAATTGTCTTCGATATTGGTTAAACAGTTTTTGAGTTATACTTGTTTTTACAAACCCGGTTGACCCCAACATTGATCAAACGACGCCCGAAAACCTTGAATTTTCGATGTTGTCGTCTTAAAGGGTGTATGATTTAACAATGTCAATGTTGTCATTTCATTAAATATTAATAATTTCTTTTTTTCATTCCATTACATTGCATTGTCTCTGCTGACAATATCCTGAAAGTTTCACCAACATTTAGGGACGTTTGGTATACAATCACTATCTTCAGAAGATAGCAGCTGACGGCGTAAGCGTACAAATACGCGACTTTCAAACGCGTACAAATACGCGACTTTCAAACGCGTCGTTGTGTATAATAGTTACGACGCATGCTGTCTTCTGAATCCATTGCTTTCTCCTGAAGGAGGTGTTTATTGGTTGCTATCTTCTGAAGATAGCATCTAACATTTGCTATCTTCAGACGATAGTAAAGGCTTAAAAAGGCTACATCGTTTTGTGTTTAAAGATCAAGCTTAGATTTAAGGTTAAGTTAGGGTTAGGGTTTAATTAGGGTTAGGGTTAGATTAGGGTTAGGGTTAGATTAGGGTTAGGGTTAGGATAATTGGCATAACTCGAAAACTATTTATTCAATGGCAATGACACTTTCGACATGAGTTTAAAATTGTCGTTGCTTCATGAATAATTAAATATAACAACACCAAATTTGAAAATAAAAAATCCCATTGTGGTTAGAACAGTAACTTTGAATTTTAATATGATCATTTTGTTTCAATATTTTGAGTTATTCATAAACCAAATATTATTTCAAAATCATACACAAATTGTCTTCGATATTGGTTAAACAGTTTTTGAGTTATACTTGTTTTTACAAACCCGGTTGACCCCAACATTGATCCGACGACGCCCGAAAACCTTGAATTTTCGATGTTGTCGTCTTAAAGGGTGTATGATTTAACAATGTCAATGTTGTCATTTCAACAAGTATGCGTAAGCGTACAAATACGCGACTTTCAAACGCGTACAAATACGCGACTTTCAAACGCGTCGTTGTGTATAATAGTTACGACGCATACTGTCTTCTGAATCCATTGCTTTCTCCTGAAGGAGGTGTTTATGGGTTGCTATCTTCTGAAGATAGCATCTAACATTTGTTATCTTCAGACGATAGTAAAGGCTTAAAAAGGCTACATCGTTTTGTGTTTAAAGATCAAGCTTAGATTTAAGGTTAAGTTAGGGTTAGGGTTTGATTAGGGTTAGGGTTAGATTAGGGTTAGGGTTAGATTAGGGTTAGGGTTAGGACAATTGGCATAACTCGAAAACTATTTATTCAATGGCAATGACACTTTCGACATGAGTTTAAAATTGTCGTTGCTTCATGAATAATTAAATATAACAACACCAAATTTGAAAATAAAAAATCCCATTGTGGTTTAGAACAGTAACTTTGAATTTTAATATGATCATTTTGTTTCAATATTTTGAGTTATTCATAAACCAAATATTATTTCAAAATCATACACAAATTGTCTTCGATATTGGTTAAACAGTTTTTGAGTTATACTTGTTTTTACAAACCCGGTTGACCCCAACATTGATCCGACGACGCCCGAAAACCTTGAATTTTCGATGTTGTCGTCTTAAAGGGTGTATGATTTAACAATGTCAATGTTGTCATTTCATTAAATATTAATAATTTCTTTTTTTCATTCCATTACATTGCATTGTCTCTGCTGACAATATCCTGAAAGTTTCACCAACATTTAGGGACGTTTGGTATACAATCACTATCTTCAGAAGATAGCAGCTGACGGCGTAAGCGTACAAATACGCGACTTTCAAACGCGTACAAATACGCGACTTTCAAACGCGTCGTTGTGTATAATAGTTACGACGCATGCTGTCTTCTGAATCCATTGCTTTCTCCTGAAGGAGGTGTTTATTGGTTGCTATCTTCTGAAGATAGCATCTAACATTTGCTATCTTCAGACGATAGTAAAGGCTTAAAAAGGCTACATCGTTTTGTGTTTAAAGATCAAGCTTAGATTTAAGGTTAAGTTAGGGTTAGGGTTTAATTAGGGTTAGGGTTAGATTAGGGTTAGGGTTAGATTAGGGTTAGGGTTAGGATAATTGGCATAACTCGAAAACTATTTATTCAATGGCAATGACACTTTCGACATGAGTTTAAAATTGTCGTTGCTTCATGAATAATTAAATATAACAACACCAAATTTGAAAATAAAAAATCCCATTGTGGTTAGAACAGTAACTTTGAATTTTAATATGATCATTTTGTTTCAATATTTTGAGTTATTCATAAACCAAATATTATTTCAAAATCATACACAAATTGTCTTCGATATTGGTTAAACAGTTTTTGAGTTATACTTGTTTTTACAAACCCGGTTGACCCCAACATTGATCCGACGACGCCCGAAAACCTTGAATTTTCGATGTTGTCGTCTTAAAGGGTGTATGATTTAACAATGTCAATGTTGTCATTTCATTAAATATTAATAATTTCTTTTTTTTCATTCCATTACATTGCATTGTCTCTGCTGACAATATCCTGAAAGTTTCACCAACATTTAGGGACGTTTGGTATACAATCACTATCTTCAGAAGATAGCAGCTGACGGCGTAAGCGTACAAATACGCGACTTTCAAACGCGTACAAATACGCGACTTTCAAACGCGTCGTTGTGTATAATAGTTACGACGCATGCTGTCTTCTGAATCCATTGCTTTCTCCTGAAGGAGGTGTTTATGGGTTGCTATCTTCTGAAGATAGCATCTAACATTTGCTATCTTCAGACGATAGTAAAGGCTTAAAAAGGCTACATCGTTTTGTGTTTAAAGATCAAGCTTAGATTTAAGGTTAAGTTTGGGTTAGGGTTTGATTAGGGTTAGGGTTAGATTAGGGTTAGGGTTAGGGTTAGGATAATTGGAATAACTCGAAAACTATTTATTCAATGGCAATGACACTTTCGACATGAGTTTAAAATTGTCGTTGCTTCATGAATAATTAAATATAACAACACCAAATTTGAAAATAAAAAATCCCATTGTGGTTAGAACAGTAACTTTGAATTTTAATATGATCATTTTGTTTCAATATTTTGAGTTATTCATAAACCAAATATTATTTCAAAATCATACACAAATTGTCTTCGATATTGGTTAAACAGTTTTTGAGTTATACTTGTTTTTACAAACCCGGTTGACCCCAACATTGATCCGACGACGCCCGAAAACCTTGAATTTTCGATGTTGTCGTCTTAAAGGGTGTATGATTTAACAATGTCAATGTTGTCATTTCAACAAGTATGCGTAAGCGTACAAATACGCGACTTTCAAACGCGTACAAATACGCGACTTTCAAACGCGTCGTTGTGTATAATAGTTACGACGCATGCTGTCTTCTGAATCCATTGCTTTCTCCTGAAGGAGGTGTTTATGGGTTGCTATCTTCTGAAGATAGCATCTAACATTTGCTATCTTCAGACGATAGTAAAGGCTTAAAAAGGCTACATCGTTTTGTGTTTAAAGATCAAGCTTAGATTTAAGGTTAAGTTAGGGTTAGGGTTTGATTAGGGTTAGGGTTAGATTAGGGTTAGGGTTAGATTAGGGTTAGGGTTAGGATAATTGGCATAACTCGAAAACTATTTATTCAATGGCAATGACACTTTCGACATGAGTTTAAAATTGTCGTTGCTTCATGAATAATTAAATATAACAACACCAAATTTGAAAATAAAAAATCCCATTGGGTAGCACACCTCTAAATAATAGGAAGTCGAAATTAGACGACCATTTTGCACCTTATTTTGATCGATGCGCGACGCTTCAAAAGATGATATCTCAATGACCATTGTGATTTAGGAATTGATTTTGGTATCAAATTTAAGCCCAAGACAATGCTTATAATATGTTTATAACGATAGATCGATTTTAACGATTTAAAGTTAGGAAAATGTTAGGCCTACGACTATGCTAGAAACCCGACATTAGCAAAAGACAAGTTTTTGAATTACGGCCGATGCGCTTAGATGCTCGATTGTTTAAAATCTAACGGTTATCCATGTATATTTTACCATTTTAATCGAAAGCTTGCTAAAATAGCTAGAGTTTAATACCAAATTGAAAGAATTTCTATGTATAAATGTCTATTTATGCCCCCAAACTATGACGCATTATACACGCAGGCCAACGTACTATTAGATTTTCCGAAGATTTAAACCATGTTCTGGCAAGGTTATTTTTAAATTTACACATAGAAAGTCATTCAATTTGGTAGTAAACTCTAGCTATTTTAGCAAGCTTATGATTAAAATTGTAAAATATACATGGATAACCGTTAGATTTTAAGCAATCGAGCATCTAAGCCCTCTACGGTCATTTTTCAAGTTGATTTTTCGCAAGACTTACGGCCGTGCACCGTTAAAGTAGGACTACTATTTATTAACAAAAAATAGTTAATATTATTTGTGAATGATCTATCATTAAAATTCATATTGTTAGCTTTAATTTGATACCAACCTTGTCTGCTGAATCACTGTAGTTCCCGAGAAATCACTATTTTAATCACGCGTATTGATAAGAAGTATTGCGCAATAAGAGTTGCAAGTTTTCGCCTGGAACTATTTAGAGGTGTGCTACCTCTATTAGAACAGTAACTTTGAATTTTAATATGATCATTTTATTTCAATATTTTGAGTTATTCACAAACCAAATATTATTTCAAAATCATACACAAATTGTCTTCGATATTGGTTAAACAGTTTTTGAGTTATACTTGTTTTTACAAACCCGGTTGACCCCAACATTGATCCGACGACGCCCGAAAACCTTGAATTTTCGATGTTGTCGTCTTAAAGGGTGTATGATTTAACAATGTCAATGTTGTCATTTCAACAAGTATGCGTAAGCGTACAAATACGCGACTTTCAAACGCGTACAAATACGCGACTTTCAAACGCGTCGTTGTGTATAATAGTTACGACGCATGCTGTCTTCTGAATCCATTGCTTTCTCCTGAAGGAGGTGTTTATGGGTTGCTATCTTCTGAAGATAGCATCTAACATTTGCTATCTTCAGACGATAGTAAAGGCTTAAAAAGGCTACATCGTTTTGTGTTTAAAGATCAAGCTTAGATTTAAGGTTAAGTTAGGGTTAGGGTTTGATTAGGGTTAGGGTTAGATTAGGGTTAGGGTTAGGATAATTGGCATAACTCGAAAACTATTTATTCAATGGCAATGACACTTTCGACATGAGTTTAAAATTGTCGTTGCTTCATGAATAATTAAATATAACAACACCAAATTTGAAAATAAAAAATCCCATTGTGGTTAGAACAGTAACTTTGAATTTTAATATGATCATTTTGTTTCAATATTTTGAGTTATTCATAAACCAAATATTATTTCAAAATCATACACAAATTGTCTTCGATATTGGTTAAACAGTTTTTGAGTTATACTTGTTTTTACAAACCCGGTTGACCCCAACATTGATCCGACGACGCCCGAAAACCTTGAATTTTCGATGTTGTCGTCTTAAGTAAGGGTGTATGATTTAACAATGTCAATGTTGTCATTTCATTAAATATTAACAATTTCTTTTTTTCATTCCATTACATTGCATTGTCTCTGCTGACAATATCCTGAAAGTTTCACCAACATTTAGGGACGTTTGGTATGCAATCACTATCTTCAGAAGATAGCAGCTGACGGCGTAAGCGTACAAATACGCGACTTTCAAACGCGTACAAATACGCGACTTTCAAACGCGTCGTTGTGTATAATAGTTACGACGCATGCTGTCTTCTGAATCCATTGCTTTCTCCTGAAGGAGGTGTTTATGGGTTGCTATCTTCTGAAGATAGCATCTAACATTTGCTATCTTCAGACGATAGTAAAGGCTTAAAAAGGCTACATCGTTTGTGTTTAAAGATCAAGCTTAGATTTAAGGTTAAGTTAGGGTTAGGGTTTGATTAGGGTTAGGGTTTGATTAGGGTTAGGGTTAGATTAGGGTTAGGGTTAGATTAGGGTTAGGGTTAGATAATTAAGCCCCCCCCCCGGGTAAAAAAATCATGCGCACGCCTATGAATATACCTTTAAAATGGTATTCCTGGACATGTGCGCGCGAACATTTCCTATACTCAACTTCAATTCCCCCGAATGACGTCTTGAAATTGGATAGATGTAAAATCCCTTAAATTCCCCCTGAATGGGTAACGAAATGATAGTCTGAGGGGGAGGGCAGTATTGATTAAGTATACAGAGGCATCCAAACGTACACAAACATGAGTACCTTTACACTAGATCAGTATGAACCTTCAGAAGATATAACATAGTGTTCATATTTTGAGAGCCATGTCAGAAACATGTTAAATCAATGGAATGCTCGATACCAGTTGAAAATATTCGCTAGTTGTCCCTTATATTTTTTTGATTTTGAGTACAGTACTTAAAGGCATATTATGTGATCTTTTCCAGAGAGCGCCCTCTATTCAATATTTATTTTAGAAAGTAGATTTTCTTGTAGATTTACATTTCTGATCATAAATCATACATACATTCCAAGTTACAGAGCAATACGATTCCTAATTAGCTCAAAATCATGGTTTTAGAGTGAAAATAATAAACTGTCGGATTACCCGACAGTTTATTTTCACTCTAAAATCATGATTTTGAAGTAATTAAGAATCGTATCGCCCTTTAACTTGGAATGTATGTACGATTTATGATCAGAAATGTAAATCTGCAAGAAAATCATCTTCCAATTTTTTTTTCGATGTTGAGGGACGTTCCCTGGAAAGATCACATAATATACCTTTAACCAAATAATTACAAATAATAAAGAACTTATATTTTCTTGCATTTTTTCAATGCATTTGAATTTTATTTCAACACCGAACAATGGTGGATAGATGTCATCGACTTCTCCCAATATGATATCTGCTATCTTATCCTTGCGGTGTAAGAGTCACATTTCAATTATGCTATGGTTGAGTTTTTGTCATGGCTTCATGAATCTGATGTTGTCTGAACATCTGCCTCATTATTAATTCACTACATGGAATGACTAGGTTGTAGATCTGCTTTTGAAAGTCTTTATCTGTCAGTTTTTTCGGTGTTGAGGTTCATTTCAGGAGTACTACAAAAAATAATTTGTCCGTAGAAGATTTCACGGACGACCCATTGTTAAATACAGGATTCATCTGAAATAAAGCACATAAAAAGAAGAATGGATTAATTATATGTGATAAAGTATAATTATAATATATTAGGACATATATGATGCGAAGATGAAACTTAGCTGATTACAGAGCCGTTTCGATCATTTTTCAGCGGTCCCTACACAAAACGTTATGAGTGAATGATGATTGTGATGTTGTTTGTAGAAAGCTATTAAAAACAAGAAATCTTGAACAGCCCAAATATGATACATAGTCTTATTTTACTGCTGGTTTTTGTTCAACATATTTTTTTTACTGCTGGTTTTTGTTCAACATATTTTTATCTATACATTGTTAGAAATGCTATAAATCCTTATAATAATAATAATAGTCCAAAAGAATAACATTATGAAGTTCAAATTTCATGAAAGATGATGATACAAAGTATTTTGAAACAGTTTTACCCATAAATCCGATTTCACATCATACAGGTTTCCCAGATCACATCACATAGATGATACAACACATCATATGACATCTTTGCCACTGAAACCACCCCATCTAAACCCGAGAAACAGATCTAAACACTGTATTTACCACCAATAGTATACACCCAAAAATAATGTTCCCAATGTATTCTTTGTATCACCCTCCAACCCCTTAATATTTTGGATGCATATGTTATACATTTTAGTCTCTAAAGAAAATAACATATAAATATGAAAGTCTGCATATCATTGTAAAACATTTAAATTGTTTGAAAAACACATTTTCAAACAAATTTCTCCAAAAAGTGCAATGTTGCCACAACATTTATTATCAATTTACAAAACGTGCGAGTCTGAGTGGAGTAAGTGACAAAGCAGCTGACATGTACCAGCCCCCACTTAAATCCACTATCACTAAATGCCCTTCCTTCCAAACGATTCTCAATGACAGTAGCGAAACCTGGGACAAATATAACTTCGGTATGTTTCAGAGCATAACTAGGGTCTTCAATTGGGGGGTGGGTGGGGGTCATGAGGTGGGGACAGGTCTGTGATCAAGGGGGCATAACTGACTATTTCTTTTATATACAATATACATAGAGTTTGTCATTTCATTTTGGGCATCAGAGAAGCAAGCCTTCTGGCAATGGAGGGGGATCCCCCTCTAGATACGCCCCTGCTCAATGAATACCCTTCTCCCTAATGAGTTTAATCTCGGTACATTATCAATGGGGATATCTTCACATTTCCCCCTCCCCCTCTGAGCACTACACCCCCAACCCCCCTTATTTGAAAATATTCAATATTCAAAATATCTGGTAAAACAATTGCCCATCTTCTAGTCATAAAAATGGGGAGATATTAATAATTGAAAAATATTAATAAAAGACACGATTAAGCTTTAATCTTTGACACATCACTAAACGTGTATGATTTCCGAGATTTAACATGCGATACAACCATCTGTTGCAGATAAAATATTATTTCATGAAAAAAACTTATTATACCGATGTTAGCGACTTTTAGGTGACAAAAACACCCACCCTCTGTGCCACAGATTTTCTGACATCAGGTTGATCAGATTTCATTTTCGTGTTGTTTTTCACACATTTTGTTGTATTTCAAAAAATTTACACATTTTTAAAAAAACCTAAAATTAAAAAATAAATACCTAAGATGCATACCTAATGAGATCTAAAGTACACCTTTTCCCCAAAACCAGAAATCTTGGTGACCACTACATTTGTTCAACTTACCAAGCATATACATATGTACAACAGACTATGAGCTCTAACACGAACATTTGCCTGGCTCACACTTGCAGCCTGCTCCACACTTGCAGTCTGCTCCACACTTGCAGCTTGCATCTGGGAAAAACACAAGAAAAAAAGACATTTAAAATGAGGTCCATTTTGCTTCATTGAGACTTCCCCCACCCCCCTGCCTACCCCCACCAGTCATAGCCCTTGCCCCCACACTTGCCCTACTCGTCCCGAGACAGCTGCGCCCTGAATTTTGATAACTGGGATTTGATCATTTTTACAATTGTATTACATGTACACTGCAAAAAGTGCAGAACACGTGACGCATTCAGGACATGTTCACGGTGTGTTCTCCAGGTGTTCTAGAACATGTTCAAATGTAACAGATTTAGAACATGTTCTGAACGTGTTCTGGATGTGTTCTTTTTGTGTTCAGAACACATCAATAACACTTATAACGCGTTCAGAACATGTTCTATATCTGTTACATTTGAACACGTTCTGCAGTTTTTGCAGTGTAGGAACTTACACTTGTAAGGATTCAGAAAAATCGGCCTTCTTTGTACTAACAAAAGATTGATCAAAACCAATGCTGCAATATTCATGATGTTCAGTATAATATGGCTGCATGGCATACATACAAGCGCTACCCAACGACCACATCATGTTGACTTTTCATATCAAAATTAGCTCCAAATTGATCTAAAGTGCCAATTCCAGACCAAATTAAGCTAATTTCATTCTGGCAATTTTGATATTAAAAGCCAAACTTTTCACATGCTTTGATCGCATCATCAAACCCCCTAATTTGGTCTCTTGCCCTTCCATTTTTTGTCTCCCCCCCCCCCCCCCCCCCTATGATGCTGGTGCCGCCCGACTTACTTCCACATCCTGGATGGCAATTATTGCATGATCCACCAGCAGTACAGCAGCTCCCATCTTCACAACATGCTTGTCCAGCACAAGCACAGTTCTTGCCCTCTGTAATATGAATAGAGAAGAAGGGTCATATAAGATAATCATTTACACTATCTATAACCCTAACCCACCCGGTGGATTTTCCAACAAAGTTTTTTTCAAGCGAAAAAAGCACACACAACAAGAGGTGCCACGCCCCGGGGTTTGAACCCACGACCTCTCGGTTGGCGGGCGGACACTCTACCAACTGCGCCACGGGGGAAGCTGTGCTGGGCGAGTGTATTCGCCCAGCTATATAGCTTACAGCCATTATTTCAGACAAAAACCTCAGCGCCAGGTGGAACCAGGATGCTGGGAAATGGGATTTCATGGGATCTGGGGCTGTAAGGGTTAATAGTTAATTGCAATTGTACAGCACTAGGCACTCTAAAAATTACCATTCTGCAATTACTAGAGTACCTGAATTCTCATTTTACCAAATTGTCCAACACCCACAGATACAATACCAGGGGCAGTGCAACAAATTTTCTGGATCCTAAAGCTAAAGGTCAGCAGTGCAATATATTTCTTTACTGGTATTCGGGAATGGAACTTGCTACCAACTCGGGTTAAAACATCCAAAACCCACGGGCAGTTAAGCCCAAATTCACCATAAAAAGAGGTTTTTGCAACGATGTTGAACAAAGGTACGATAACCTTTATTGACAACTTTAGCACTCATATTGCTTGGTCGCATCACATATCCTAACCACAACCTCCCACCGCCCCGCCCGGTCAAAATTCTAAAAACATCTTTACCAAACATTCATAAAACATTCTTCCTCGAATCCCATGAATATGTCGGTTGTTTGTTCCCAACTTGATTTCGTATTTATATGTTATAGTTACACTTCCATCTCATGAATTCATGTTCAGTATTATTTTCTTCTATTCCATCATAATCATGTTTTCAGTTCAGTTTATCATTTTAATCTTTTGTGGCATTTAGATATTTTCGGAATATTGTTTTATTTTGGCCCTTTGATAAAAAAGTTGGTCATCAAAATGTTTTTAATTTATATTGCTACAATGGTGTTGATTGATTAGCACCATTTGATTTCAAGTTGATACAGATATAGTTTATTGGTGTTTATTGATGTTTATCTTTCTTAAGAAATTCAAGTGTATGAGTTAATTTAATTTTTTTTAAATTATTTATTTATTTATTTGGACATACACTTTTGAAACAGTGGCATGAGTCTTCTCGACCGATGCGTCCTTAAAACATTACACAATATTATCACTTGTATAAATAAAAAGGCAGAATATATACAAATATTTATGATAACATAGAATCATAGTTGAATGCCACGTGCGGTCCATGCACGTTTTAAATAGGATTTGCAGAACACATCAAATATTTGGAGTACAGGTAAATCATACAGGGCGAGTCAGAAAGAAGTTTACCCGGATTGGTGATGTTTAAAAATTTAAAAAAATGACTCGAGAGTTCATTAAAGCATATATTTAACAAGCATTCTCTCCTGCTTATTAGGAAAAAAGAATGACACAAATTGATCATTGCTAAGAGGAGTTATGCCTATTTTAATAAAGGTACTCATTTTGCAAGCTGTCCACGGATACTTGACAAAACCAATGTAAAGTAAGCATTTTAGCTTGACAAAACATGAGCGCTTTCAGTTAAACAGGCATAACTTCTTAGGAATTATCAATTTGCTTCATTGATTTTCTCTAATAAGCAGCAGAGTATGTTTGGTAAACAAATGCTTTACTGAACTTTTAAGTGTCATTTATTTGTTTTGAAAAACATCACCAATCTCGGTCAATAGGGAAGTACGCAGCTAAAATGCATACTTTACATTTGTTTGGTCAAGTATTCCGTGGACAGCTTAATGAGTACCTTTATTAAAATAGACATAACTCCTCTTAGCAATGCTCAATTTGTGTCATTCTTTTTCCTAATAAGCAGGATAGAATGCTTATTAAATATATGGGTGTTTCCACAGTAATGATACCTTTTTTTGTTTGTGGCTCTAAATGTTGTTTCAAATTGATTTTCTAGCTCATATTTAAGAGTCATATTTGGCCAACACTACTGTAAAGTAGCAGGGAGATAGCGAGCAAAATTTCAGAATCCTAGCTAAATGTTGATTTTTTTTTTTACACAAACCCTATGGTAACGGTTGTAACATTTTTTTGACATACATATGTTACAACCGTTAACTTTTCAATTTTGACATACAAAATATAAAAGGCTAAATCTTGAAAAGTTGACCATGTATGTGGGTTGTGCTTATTTCTTCAGTTGACGGACATCAATTACTTGAAACAAAACCAACTGGGGGTAATTTTGATCAATATCAGGGTCTGGAGAACTCTCCGAATGCGTAACGGTTGTAACGTATGTCAATGTTACAACCGTTATAAAAACAGTCAGGAAATGTCATAAAATGTCATGAAATTCGAAAAAATGACAATATTTCAAAGTCCTTTCACATTATTCAGGTAGCCTCAATGTGTTGAATTACAAAAAACAAGGAAAGCCCTCCTAACAATTAATCTGCTTCAGGAGGCCATTCAGTATGTCATTTTTAATGTTTGACATACAGAAATGTTACATTTCTGTATGTCAAACATTACTAAATGGCCTACTGAAGCGCATATTAATTGTTATGAGGGCTTTCCTTGATTTTTGTAATTCAACACATTAAGGCTACCTGAATAAAGGGAAAGGACTTTGAAATATTGTCATTTTTTCAAGTTTCATGACATTTTATGACATTTTATGACTAATTTTATAACGGTTGTAACATTGACATACGTTACACCCGTTACGCATTCGGACAGTTCTCCAGACCCTGATATTTATCAAAATTACCCCCAGTTGGTTTTGTTTCAAGTAATTGATGTCCGCCAACTGAAGAAATAAGCACAACCCACATACATGGTCAACTTTTCAAGTTTTCAAGATTTAGGCTTTTATATTTTGTATGTCAAGATTGAAAAGTTAACGGTTGTAACATGTGTATGTCAAAAAAATGTTACAACCGTTACCATAGGGTTTGTGTACACAAAAAAAATCAAAATTAAGCTAGGATTCTGAAATTTTGCTCGTTATCTCCCTGCTACTTTACAGTAGTGTTGGCCAAATATGAGCTAGAAAATCAATTTGAAACAAGATTTAGAGCCACAAACAAGAAAAGGTATCATTACTGTGGAAATACCCATGCGTTAATGAACTCTCGAGTGTCATATTTTAGTTTTTAAAACTTCACCAATCCCGGTAAACTTCTTTCTGACTCACCCTGTACAGTAAGAACATCATTTGAAAGACCTAGCATTAGACACATTTTAATAGTTAAATTACCAGATAAATATTCTCCAGAACTCCTAAATTATGGAGTGATAGTTGATTTTCAAGTTTAAAGGAATTCATCAACTCTGATATGATTTAACGCACTACAAAAAAATAAGAAATGTCTAAGATCCTCAATATCTTTATCACATAATGGGCAGTAAATATTTACATCAGGTTTCCATGAATGAGCACGGCCATTGAGGGGTAAGGTATTGCACCGAGCTTTGAATTTCATTGTTGCACCATAAAAATCTAATTTACATAATAAGCAATCTTCCAAACCAGGTTTGGTTTTGAATAATACATAGTCCTTTAATGATGATTTTGTCATAGCAGAATGTAGCCACTTGTAGTTAGAATTATCTATACTTGAGTTATTAAAATTATTGATCCACAAGTGGCTATTATATAGATTATCTTTAAAATATGGTCCATATCACACTCTGCCATAGCAGTTTCAATGAGCAAACCACTTCCATCTTAATTTGTTACAATTGCTCTTATAATACTTATAGAATGCATAGCGTTAAAAACTAGATTCGGCCATCTGTTTGTTTGCATTTGCCGAAGTCTCTTAAAATATTTAATACAAAGTTTATTTTGGATTAATGCAATTGGTTGCCATCCTAAATCGCCTATCAAGCATTCAAGTGGAGTATTCCTGGGGGCTTTCAGTATTGATCTTGCCATTTGGTATTGTAATGATTGTATCCATTTGGTATCATTAGCGCTTCCAGGAACTATACCATGTCATATAATGTGTTACGTTTTGGCTATTAACCCTTAATCCTAATCCTTTTTCACCAGTCATAAAGTTTAAAGCTATATTGTGTATTGTGCATAAGTGATGTATTCGTTTATGTAGCAAAGTCTAATTTTAGTTGTGTATAAGCGTTTACCAAGTTACTAGGCAACTGCTACTTTAAATCACCCAGCAGTATTATGAACTGTTCTCGTAAATGTTATGGTAAATTTGAAAATTGGGATCCCAATCAATTTGACAATGCCAATTCTTTATGGGATGATCGGAAGGATAATCTCCTGTCACTGATGAGATAATCGGGTGTAAAGAAATTTCTAAGAAGGGCAAACAATGGTGGTGCAAAGATATTGATGAGGCTATTCAAAGCAGGAAACACGCTTGTAAGGAACACCGTAAGTGGTCCAAAGGTGATAGAGAAGACAAAGAACTAGGGAACTCCCTGCGGGAGGATTATAAGTCTAAGAAGTCAAGTGCTAAAAATCTCATTCATCAGAAAATAATGCAAATGAGATTTGATAGTATCTATTTCTAAGGCAGGGGGTCCTTCAAATAGGGACTTTTGGAATAACTTAAGAGGTAATAAAAAGAAGGATAATCCCACAAACATCATCAAAATGTACACAGGAAAAGTACAGGGTGTCTAAAATTATGATGAAATAATGCATAAAATGAATGTTTGTATATAATATTCTATGAAATTTAGTTAGCATGGACCATTTAATTTAAAAGAAAATGGTTATCAAAATGAACTACATGGATATCGTTAAAGTTCCTTTTATTTTGAATACAGGGTGGTCCAAAATACACTGAGCCAAAAAAGAAACCTATAAAAATAAGAAACTTATAAAATTTTAACAGATCACCAAATAAAATTCTGTGCATGAAAATGTACCAAATTTGGATACGATATTACTGCAAATGACAGTAATATTGTATCCAAATTTGGTACATTTTCATGCACAGAATCTTATTTGGTGATCTGTTAAAATTTTATAAGTTTCTTTTTTGGCTCAGTGTAGATCTAAATAGCAAATTTTTCATGAATCTATGAACAATTCTGTGAAGAAACACTTCTGGCTTTTTTAGTCAAATGTTTTACTACCCCGGGTAGAAAAGGACTGAAGAGTCACACAAATGAAATAGAGAGACTGCGATTTGGCCATTGTTTAATCAATAAAATGAATAAAACTGTATTTTTTACATTAAAACACTCCCTGAATTGAACATCATATTCTAGTAGAATGTCTAGATAACAATTCAATATTAGTATTCATAGTAGCAGGCACATGTTATTAACACATAAGTTTGACAACTTTCCTATGTATACTTTTAAAATGGCATCAATTTCAAAAGTTCTAGTTTTCCGCTATTTTGTGTACAAACCTATGGGCGCCTCATCCACCGGCTCCTCATCCACCGCTCCCACCCTTGACTCACTCGACGTTTAGATTGATAACTTCACTGTTGCTAAACATGGGGCTTTAATTCTTTTTTATTCGGTAGCTGGATAAATTGTCCATATGATATGATACCAAAAATGTTATGTTTTTTTGACAACTTCTATTTAAAATAGAGACACGTATCACGATTTTAAGGATTTTTTGAAACGATCCCACCTTGTTTGATATACCTATTAGTGACCTGTGACCCTTGTATGGAATTTCTTCAGTGTTAGTGATAATAATACACAACTTTGTTTAATCTTGGGTAATACTAATACTTGTTTGAATGTCACCCCCATGGTTAGTAAATACTCATATGATGATGCTTTGACTGTAAATCCTATTTAAAACGTGCATAGTCGTGTAGGACAGCGTTGTTGAGTAAACGATAATAATAACTAATAATCAACAGACACTCCATGTAAGGTTTCATATGACTTTATGAGCCCATCTCCATGTATGATATTATATTGATGATTGTATGTTTATTTTTGTAATTATTTCTCTCTTTTGTCTATATCATATGTAATATTGTACCTTGTATTTTTGTGTATTTGGAATGGATACACCACCTTCGGGTGGGTGCCGCTGTTTTGAAAGTGTTTTCCGAATAAATAAATAAAAATTAAAAAAAAGTTATAATTGTAAAGAGAGTTTAAAACACTTCAGGTCACCATTGCAACAAGTTCAGTTAGATTCCACCTTCAGTATTTTTAGTAATTACAATTCTATCTTCAAGTTAAAAGTTTATCATCGAGTTATGTTATCCATCGCAGCATTTGTTATTGTGTATTAAATAAAAAGTAGTCATCGTGCAAGTTCAAATAAAATATAAAGTATTCGTCGTAAAAGTTCATCATTGTTTCCTGTCTATCTCTTCGAGTTCCACCCCTACGGTCAAGATCGCTGGACATAACATTTCCCGTAACCACCATATTATTCTACACCGCGACAATTAATAAACACATTTTCCTCTCAAGTTTATATCAATAATCGTCTATTCATCCGGCATTTAATTAAACAGCTGGTATGGCTTGCAATCATGCATCATTCATGTTTCATACGGAGAGAGCTCAAAGGATACAGAGCTAGTAATAGTACCATCCCCATTCCACAAAAATGGGACCACTTGGGCTTTTATCATTCTTTGATCCGGGAAATCTTATTGCAAGTATATCACAAATGTTTATTAATATTATGGTAAAACTCGATGAGTTCTACTCAGAACACCATGGTTTGCCATACTTTAAATGACATTATCAGGTTCATATTTGTACTGAAAGGCCCTCAAAACTACCAATTTTATGCTGCTGAATTTAATTCTCATTTCAAGTTTTTGTAATATTTTGGTACGAGTAAATGTAGCAAACCAAAATATAAAGGCATTTAGTTCTGCCTACATTAAAGGCACATTAAGTGGTGTTGAAAATTTTAAATGTTTAAAAATTTACTTCAGAATTCAAGATGAACATTAAAAATGGCCATTACTGTTGTTTCTACTAGCAAAAAACACAGCAAAACTTGATTAAAACAATATCATCGCTATTTATTGAAAAACGTAATTTAATACAATAGTTAATGTAATGGTACATACCCCTTTTAAACGAAAATGCAAGCTATATAAAACATTTAAAGTGAAAATTCAATATTTGTGGTCACTGTTTGACGGTCAATATTGGGAAATTCAGCCCAAATGTATGGTTTAAATCATTTTTTTCGTATTAAAATTGATAAAACAAATAAAGTTTCTGCAACAGCTACATGATTTATGTCAGTTTCAATTGTTTTATCTTTGTTTCAATCCCATAACTGGTATTATTCACGTGAACGGCGTTATCCAAGAATAATACTATTAAAAATAGCATATAAAGTTATCTATGACATACAATTTCAATGTTGGGCTTAAAGAAAATTTGACAATTGATACATTACAGAAGGGAATATTCTTCTACTAGAGTAAAATTGACAAAACAAGTTTTGGTTGGAAAAAGGTACAAAATTGAAAGCACAAGCGTTGATTCATAGCAAGAGATTTGTTGAGGCTAAAAAATAAAATTCATTCTTCTGTCGCATAGCTTGTCAAAAATTGTTATGGGGAGACAAAAAAACAATAATTTGAATATCATATTCGGACTTAATAGTTAGGGATGCAATGACTGCCAATGCAATATGACACTAGATAACGCCGTTCACCCGAGTGAAAAACCCCCATATAAAACACCTGAATTACATGGTTTCGTGCGTAAAAATGTGAGCAGTGGTGTTCGCAAACATTATTGTTCTAGTAACTTTAGCATATTGGGTCATCAAAAACAATCAAAGTAAGCAGATTTGAAAATTTATTTTCATAATTTTCCAAAGCTGAAGTGGTCCCATTTTTGTGGAATGGCCCATATACTAATCATGATACTCAGGCTAATTTTAATATACTTCCTACAAACACAGTCATACTGCAGTACTAGTACAACAAATCATACTTAGTGTTTTGTCATCAGTTGGTATTATTCATCATAGGGTATTTTGCATGGTTTCACTATCTGTCCCCATCCCCATTGGTAAGGGGAAAAAAACACCAACGTATGGGTTTCCTGTACTACTGCAGTACTGTACCTGTACATGTACTAAAACTATATCATACGTCAGGCGCATTCCATATTTCTTTTATATGCTATCAAAGCTTGTCCTTACCTGCACAGCATTTGCATTTGAGGTTTGGCATGATGAAGCGAAATGTCTCGATTTGGTTTACAGCAAGGAGAAGCTTGAAATACTCGCAAAACAGGTGTCTCGAAGTCTCTCCAAATGACACGAATGATGAATGACGATGCCTTCTTTCGCTATCCGCAGTATTTATGTTAAATGACAATTGGTGCCGTGTGCAATGTTTAGGATGCACCATTAGATTTCCAGGGAGGGGGTAGGAAGTTTTTGGGAGAAAAAAAATTCCCCCTCTATGCAGGCCCCCAAAAAAATCCTCTTCACCCTTTAGATTATTATGTTTCTAAATAAAAGCTCACAATTTTTCTTTTTTTACTACACAAATTGCCCTTCTTCACCTGCCTTTTTAAAACTGAAAATAAAGCGCGCGCGCGCACATTCTGTTTGGTCCAAGGCGTTATCCATTTGCCCAAACTTTTTTGACACCCCTCCCCTACTACTAGGCCTATGTACCAAAAAGTCTTTTGCCCCCCCCCCCCCTCATTTTACCAAGCCCCATGCCCCCCCCCCCGCCCCCCCCCCCCCCCCACCCCCCACCCGTGACCAAAATATTTCTGAACACTTCCTAATAATTATATAGTTAATCCGAAACACGTGCATGACGGTGTAATGCCCTGTGTTTTTCAAGATCATTGATCGGGTTGATTTGTGCACCCGTTTGTGCACTCATCATTTCAGTTGGAGTTTAGTCTCTTACATCTTACCAAATGGCACGAGTCTCCTTTATTCGTCGATAAGGCAAAAGATGGATAAAAGCCAGAGCCAAAATACATGTGCAGTAACCGGACCAGTAACAGTAAAAGAGACTGTTATAGCGCGAGATCTATTTCAGAAATGTACTATTTTTATATGCATGATGCACACGACATTTTCATACCCGATTATTGTGCAAGTCATATTCGGAACGTGTGACGATGTACTCCAGCCGCAGTGACAGGACGGGACATGGTGTACACAATGCATGTATTGATTTAGTCGTGTGACAAAGACTAATATCGTGTTGTTTCTTTTTTTTAAATGGTTTTAAAACTCGGATCATCTGGATTATCGAGCACTATTAAAGCAAGCAGGGAATAGTTTTAACGAAAAACAAACAAACAAACAAATAAACAAAACCAAAAACCCGTTGTTTTGGTCGGTGAGCTGATCCCGGCTTGGCCGGGCAATTCATCTAATATAGAAATGGTACTATGGTACTATAGTAATCATTTAAATCGAACGAATACATGATACGATGTTACGGTTCCTATAAAGTATATTCGGGACTATGAAGATTATTTGAAACAGCTGGCTACACTGCAAAAACTATAGAACACATGACGCGTCCGAAAGAACACATGACGCGTCCGAAAGTGTTCAGAATGTGTTATCGATGTGTTCAAAGGCCGAGTTAGTTGTTGCCAGAACATCAATAGAACACGTTCAGAACACATTGACATGTGATGGCTATTTTGAGAACACTTCCTGAACACATCCAGAACGCGTGAAACCTGATGTGTTCTATTGTAGAACACTATCAAAACATTAAGCAGAACACATGACACGTCCGAACGAGTCAGAATGTGTTCTCGATGTGTTCCAAGGCCAAGCTATTGTTGTCAGAACATCAATAGAACACGTTCAGAACACATTGACTTATGATGGGTATTTTGAGAACACGTCCTGAACACATCCAGAACTCGTGAGTACTGATGTGTTCTATTGTTGAACACTATCAGAACGTTAAGCAGAACACATTACGCGTTCAAACGAGTCAGAATATGTTCTCGATGTGTTAATAGAACACGTTCAGAACACATTGACCTGCGATGGTTATTTTGGGAACACGTCCTGAACACATCCAGAACGCGTGAACACCGATGTGTTCTATTGTAGAACACTATCAGAACGTTAAGCAGAACACATGACACGTCCGAACGAGTCAGAATGTGTTCTCGATGTGTTCCAAGGCCAAGCTATTGTCGTCAGAACATCAATAGAACACGTTCAGAACATATTGACTTATGATGGCCCTTTTAAGAACACGTCCTGAACACATCCAGAATGCGTGAACACTAATGTGTTTTATTGTTGAACACTATCAGAACGTTAAGCAGAACACATTACACGTCCAAACAAGTCAGAATGTGTTCTCGATGTGTTAATAGAACACGTTCAGAACACTTTGACTTATGGTGGCTATTTTAGAACACTTCCTGAACACATCCAGAACGGAAGAACACCGATGTGTTTTATTGTAGAACACTATCAGAACGTTAAGCAGAACACATGACACGTCCGAACGAGTCAGAATGTGTTCTCGATGTGTTCCAAGTCAAGCTATTGTTGTCAGAACATCAATAGAACACGTTCAGAACACATTGACTTATGATGGATATTTTGAGAACACGTCCTCAACACATCCAGAACGCGTGAACACCGATGTGTTCTGTTGTTGAACAATATCAGAACGTTAAGCAGAACACATTACGCGTCCAAACGAGTCAGAATGTGTTCTCGATGTTTTCCAAGGCCAAGCTATTGTTGTCAGAA
The DNA here is from genome assembly GCA_035610835.1 of Ophiura sarsii. Lineage (NCBI taxonomy): Eukaryota > Metazoa > Echinodermata > Ophiuroidea > Amphilepidida > Ophiuridae > Ophiura > Ophiura sarsii. The sequence continues at coordinate 42,982,510 of CM069441.1, forward strand.
CATCAATAGAACACGTTCAGAATACATTGACTAATGATGGCTATTTTGAGAACACTTCCTAAACACATCCAGAACGCGTGAACACTGATGTGTTCTGTTGTTGAACACTATCAGAACGTTAAGCAGAACACATTACACGTCCGAACAAGTCAGAATGTGTTCTCGATGTGTTATTAGAACACGTTCAGAACACATTGACTTATGGTGGCTATTTTAGAACACTTCCTGAGCACATCCAGAACGCGTGAACACCGATGTGTTCTATTGTTGAACAATATCAGAACGTTAAACAGAACACATTACGCGTCCAAACGAGTCAGAATGTGTTCTCGATGTTTTCCAAGGCCAAGCTATTGTTGTCAGAACATCAATAGAACACGTTCAGAATACATTGACTAATGATGGCTATTTTGAGAACACTTCCTGAACACATCCAGAACGCGTGAACACTGATGTGTTCTGTTGTTGAACACTATCAGAACGTTAAGCAGAACACATGACACGTCCGAACGAGTCAGAATGTGTTCGCGATGTGTTCCAAGGCCAAGCTATTGTTGTCAGAACATCAATAGAACACGTTCAGAACATATTGACTTATGATGGCCCTTTTAAGAACACGTCCTGAGCACATCCAGAATGCGTGAACACTAAATGTATTCTATTGTTGAACACTATCAGAACGTTAAGCAGAACACATTACACGTCCAAACAAGTCAGAATGTGTTCTCGATGTGTTAATAGAACACGTTCAGAACACATTGACTTATGGTGGCTATTTTAGAACACTTCTTGAACACATCTAGAACGCGTGAACACCGATGTGTTCTGTTGTTGAACACTATCAGAACGTTAAGCAGAACACATTACACGTCCGAACAAGTCAGAATGTGTTCTCGATGTGTTATTAGAACACGTTCAGAACACATTGACTTATGGTGGCTATTTTAGAACACTTCCTGAACACATCCAGAACGCGTGAACACCGATGTGTTCTATTGTTGAACAATATCAGAACGTTAAGCAGAACACATTACGCGTCCAAACGAGTCAGAATGTGTTCTCGATGTTTTCCAAGGCCAAGCTATTGTTGTCAGAACATCAATAGAACACGTTCAGAATACATTGACTAATGATGGCTATTTTGAGAACACTTCCTGAACACATCCAGAACGCGTGAACACTGATGTGTTCTGTTGTTGAACACTATCAGAACGTTAAGCAGAACACATGACACGTCCGAACGAGTCAGAATGTGTTCGCGATGTGTTCCAAGGCCAAGCTATTGTTGTCAGAACATCAATAGAACACGTTCACAACATATTGACTTATGATGGCCCTTTTAAGAACACGTCCTGAGCACATCCAGAATGCGTGAACACTAATGTATTCTATTGTTGAACACTATCAGAACGTTAAGCAGAACACATTACACGTCCAAACAAGTCAGAATGTGTTCTCGATGTGTTAATAGAACACGTTCAGAACACATTGACTTATGGTGGCTATTTTAGAACACTTCTTGAACACATCTAGAACGCGTGAACACCGATGTGTTCTGTTGTTGAACACTATCAGAACGTTAAGCAGAACACATTACACGTCCAAACAAGTCAGAATGTGTTCTCGATGTGTTAATAGAACACGTTCAGAACACATTGACTTATGGTGGCTATTTTAGAACACTTCTTGAACACATCTAGAACGCGTGAACACCGATGTGTTCTGTTGTTGAACACTATCAGAACGTTCAGCAGAACACATGACACGTCCGAACGAGTCAGAATGTGTTCGCGATGTGTTCCAAGGCCAAGCTTTTGTTGTCAGAACATCAATAGAACACGTTCAGAACACATTGACTTATGATGGCTATTTTGAGAATACGTCCTGAACACATCCAAAACGCGTGAGCACCGATGTGTTCTATTGTTGAACACTATCAGAAAGTTAAGCAGAACACATTACGCGTCAAAACGAGTTAGAATGTGTTCTCGATGTTTTCCAAGGCCAAGCTATTGTTGTCAGAACATCAATAGAACACGTTCAGAATACATTGACTTATGATGGCTATTTTGAGAATACTTCCTGAGCACATCCAGAACGCGCGAATACCGACGTGTTCTGTTGTTGAACACTATCAGAACGTTAAGCAGAACACATGACGCGTCCGAACTGGGTCAGAATGTGTTCTGGATGTGTTCTCAGCAGAAGGTTCATTGTTAAAGCGTTCTGGTCGGGATGTGTTCTGTAGAACACTTAGGGCGTGTTCTCACTGTGCGAATGTGGACTCATACCAAAGTGCGAGTCTACATGCATACCATTGATGTTGCGTTCTCATTGTGCGATAAAATACATCAAAATGCCGATTTGGTATCGAGTCCACTTACCCGGATGTTACTTGTTTACAAGTTTAAGCGAGTGAGCCGTGCGTAGTTACTGCGTCTATACCACGCATGCATAACATTTGGCCGATTGAAATTGCAATTTGAAGCGCGCGACTAACGGCGGCGCAGTTTGACGCAGCACAACATGCTTGTTATTGTGGAACAAGTGGTACGAGTCCACATACGATAAGTTAAACGCGTTCTCACTAGCGATTTTGATACCACGTCCTAGGTGCGAGACTACCTCTTCGAGTACACAGCCGTTTTCGCCATACGTTTGGTAAACGTTTATGAGGTCTAAACGTTTACCAAACGTTTTTTAATGTATTTGATAAACGTTTATTAAACGTTTGGACCTTTTAAACATTTATAAAACGTTTGTTGGTTTTTGTTTATGCAATGATTAATATTAATGTTTATTAAACATTTTCACCAAGTTGTATTTCATACGTTTTGTTATTTTCACCAAACGTTTGCTAAACGTTTACGAGTTCAAACGTTTGCCAAACAATTTTGATTAACGTTTAACATACATTTTTAGCTTTTAAACGTTTATGTTACGTTTATTAATTTTTGTTCATTTCGCGATTTTAATATTAATGTCAATCAAATATTTGTTTCGAGGTGTATGTCAGATGTTCTCTTATTTTCGTTGAATAAATGTATATAATTTTACATTCACCTTTGGTTTTGCTCCAATAATCGTTTTTGAGATGATTATTTTTCAAACGTTGATATTAAATTGCTATAACATGTCTATTTGACATAGAGTTTTTGTGTTTTTTCAAAACATCATCACAGATTTTTAGAAGTTAGACCCGTTGGACCAAAAATTGCATTATATTAAATCGATGAAAACGCTGAAAATATTACTATTTTCCCTTTTCAACCATCTGGGCTCTGTTGCATAAAAGTTCAGATTCATCTGAACTTAGGAAGAGCATGGACTTATCAGATTGAGTGATTCTGAATGCTAGGATAAGAAGGATATTTAAATTGGCCTACGGTCTAAAATCAGAAAGATCAAATTACTAATTATTCTTGCAATCTTCTTTATTTTAAGAAGAGTCATAGGCTGAATATAATTCTTCTTACATGGAATATAGAACCTACAAGTTCTATGCAATAGGCAAGGCGCGGATCCAGCCAAGTTTAGGGGGGGGGGGCAAATGGAGTTGCCTTGACAGAACAATGTTCTCTATCAAACTAAAAGCACTAATTAACACATGCACTGGTTACGTATAGACATACCTATAATGAAAATATAGTTTTATTGTCATGATTGATACAAAATAGAGTACAATATATTACAATACAATCATTATTTAATATACGATAATACGAGACATGCCAGATAGCTACGTTTTATTTCTATGGTATAATATAATAGAGTAAAATGAATATTACGATCTTTAAAGGATCTGACAAATTAGCTGCTGAAAAGTTCCATTGGCGTTGCTGCTTTAACCGAAGTCATTATACGAAATTATACATTCAGTGATGAAAAGTATTTTCAAAGTTTGGCTCAATACACGCAAACAACTGAGTTACCTTTAACTTGTATGCTTGTACAACACAAACAATTCCTGACCAGATGATTGGTATTAAATATCTTAGACGTACATTAAATGAGCAATTGTTTCCCTATATGCGTACGAGGCTACATGTACGTGATCATGTGATTAAGTGAATAGGACGAATGCTTAACAACGGATCCCATTTAAAAATGATACTATATTACGAATTATGAAATAATTTAGTTCCATCCAATAATAGGGCCTAACGTGTGATAAATTTCATGGAGTCATAAAATCCAAATCAATCGTTAGTTTAAATCTAACGGAGATTCAAAATGTTCGTCCGTTCGTGTCCGCCATCGTCTGATTTAGTGGATACTTTTACCATCGGGATATCCAAGGGGGAAAGGACTATAATTAGTACCTTAATTATGCCATTTATGGCACGATTCATGTAAACATTTACCGGCCCAGGCGATTTCAACAAAATTGTGTTTGTGAAACCAACTCCAGGCACAACGCGCTTGCCAATGCGCCCTTTATGCGCGCATACCTCGTGCGCCCCACGGCCCGCGCAGTAGTACGCTCGGCTTAACGCAGTTTGTTGTGGAAACTGAGACGCGGTGCGTTCGATGTTCTTTATTTAGCCGGCATTTTACCTCAAGCGATCAACCAATGTGTACGTGCAACGGAAAAGCTCCCGGTTTTTAACGACGTGCCATTTTCATAACGATTTTCATGCACATTGCACACTTCATACATTGTTTGGATTAAATTGTTACTTCATGCTCGTGGAGGTGATATGTTGCGCAGATTTTGTGTAAGTTTTCGTGTTTTAAATGTCGTTTTCATGCGTTCGTTAGTATTTTATCAGCCCAAAATCGTATCTCTTCTTTTACTTTTGTTTGTTTTGAGGCGTTGTTGTTGTTTTCTTGTGTGTGTGTTTATAATTTAGTAAAGTTCCTTGCTTGCTTCTTTCTTTGTTATTGGCCTCGTTTTGTTTGTTTGTTTGTTTAGGTTATTTTAATTTATTATCCCTGGTTCTTTTCCTCTTTGAGTTTCTTGTTGTCTTGTTATTGTTGTTTTTACGTTCTAATTAAATGTCAGATTTTTTCCTCTTTGTGATCCTTGTTGTCTTTTGTTTGTTATTGTGGCATATTTACTGTTTCTCGAATGCTATTTTTTATTTTTTTTTAGGTCCTTTGGCTTTGTTTTGTATTTGACTATGATTTTGCCAGTTGTCACTTCGTTCTTCATGATTTTGCTTCCTTCTTCATTTTTTATTGGGGGGGGGGTATATTTTTCTGTAGACCTATTCGTATTACCTTAATATCTACCGTGTTATAGACGTAACATACTTAAATAGGTGAATTGTTGCGCAGATTTTGTGTAATTTTTAAGCTATTTTGGTTTGTTTTGAGGCGTTTTACGTTTTGTTGTTGTTTTTTCTGTGTTTTTAATAATCTTTTGTGTTTGTTTTGCTAATTTTCTTTCCTTGCTTTTTTGCCTTTGACCTTTTGTTTTGCTTTGTTGTTTCATTTTGGGAGGAGGGTGATGTTTGCTGGTTTCGTTTTTGCTTTTTCTGTGTTTCTTTTTTGTTTCCTCTTTTTGACACTTTGTGTGTTGTTTTCTTGTTTTTCGTTTGCTTACCTAATTGTTTATTATTTACCATTTCTGTTTCTATTAGGCCTAGGCCTAATTGTTTTTTGTTTTGCCTTTTGTCACTTTGTGTTTTTTCTCTGTTAGTGTTAACGATCGTAATTTCTGTGTGAATTTTTGGTCATTTAATGCGTATATAATGCCTAAACCTGTTAAAATCAATGTTTTTGTTTTTGTCAAAGCTCACTTTGTGGTGGGTTTAGGACAATTCACTATAGCATTACAGCTTTTGTTTGTTTGCTTTAATAAATAGCAATTTTACGCGGAATAGTTCACACTTTCATTGATAAAAATAAGAATGTTTGCAAGTTTATTATAATCTTTAACACTTTACTTACAGTTTTGTTTTGTATTGTTTTATAATAATTATTTTATGTTTCACTTTGTGTTTATTAATTATTAACTAATAACAACAACAAACAAAGACACAGTTCCATAAACCGTCCCAAATCCTTTAAAATCCGTCCTAAAAAGAGGAGGATAAACACCAAAAGCATCAAAACGCAATTACATACAGGCTTTGGCCTACAGGTTTATTATGAAATCAAAATATATAAATAAATGGATAATATTAAAGCGCTTAGCATACCAAATGCAAAAATCTTATAATAATCATTAATAAAGCAACATTAAACAATTATAGATATTACATTGATTTGTTAATGCAAATGAATAAACGTTTCAAAAACAATTAAAAAATACCATATCAACGTTAATTACTAAACGTTTAATAAACGTTTTACTCGATAATGGTTTGACAAACGTTTGAAAATAAACGTTTGACAGACGTCTGACTCGGTACAGATTTATAAACGGTTTGAAAATTAACGTTTGACAAACATTTTCTAAACGTTTATCAAACGTTTGGCGAAAGCGGCTATGTAGGTTTCGACCCTACATCGTGTAGGGTCGAAACCCCTTATTGTGCGTTCCCACTAGGCTTGGAAGTAGACTCGATGTAGCATCGGGTCCACGTGCTGGTATCAAACAGGAAACTCGCCCTTATGTCAAACATTCTGCTAAGAACACATCCAGAACGCTTCAACAATAATGTTGAAGCGTTCTGGATGTGTTCTGTAGAACACTTACATGTCAAACATTCTGCTGAGAACACATCCAGAACACTTCAACATTTATTTATTTTACCCATAATCCTATTCACATTTTGTGACATCCGACTGGTTTTCACAGATCGCATCACATTTTATTAAGTTTAAACATTATTGAAGTGATAATTAATGATGATTTCAATGTTAATTGTATCTGCAATTCTTTTAAAGTCCAAATAATGATTAAATATAAACTTACATTAACGAATACGCGTTAAAACCTCATCGATAAAAAAAACACCATTGAAAGTATAGATACTGGACATAGCGAAATATCATATCCAAATAATGTTATCGATTCACTACCGAAAGGAAGTGATGAATGTGACAGTGGGCAAATGACCCGCAGTTGTTTGGTTGAGAAAGTTAAGTAGTTCGTTGATTTTAAGATCTACTTGTCCAGTGCTTTCCACCACAGTGCGTGTCAGAATAATTGCTGAGAACGTCACATAGAACACGTTCTTGGCATGTTCTAATTTTGAACATGTTCTAAACATGGAACACATGAAGAAGACATTTTAGGTGTTCAAAATATAACAGATATAGAACACGTTCTTGGTGTGTTCTAATTTTGAACATGTGTAGAACATGTTCTGAACATAGAACACATGCAGAACACATTTTAGGTGTTCAAATTGTAACAGATATAGAACACGTTCTTGGTGTGTTCTAATTTTGAACATGTGTAGAACATGTTCCGAACATGGAACACATGCAGAACACATTTTAGGTGTTCAAATTGTAACAGATATAGAACACGTTCTTGGTGTGTTCTAATTTTGAACATGTGTAGAACATGTTCCGAGCATGGAACACATGCAGAACACATTTTAGGTGTTCAAATTGTAACAGATATAGAACACGTTCTTGGTGTGTTCTAATTTTGAACATGTGTAGAACATGTTCCGAACATGGAACACATGCAGAACACATTTTAGGTGTTCAAATTGTAACAGATATAGAACACGTTCTTGGTGTGTTCTAATTTTGAACATGTGTAGAACATGTTCCGAACATGGAACACATGCAGTGCAGAACACATTTTAGGTGTTCAAATTGTAACAGATATAGAACACGTTCTTGGTGTGTTCTAATTTTGAACATGTGTAGAACATGTTCCGACTTAGAACATACCAAGAACGTGTTCTATATCTGTTACATTTTGAACACCTAAATATGTGTTCTGCATGTGTTCTTTTTGGCGTCCGATGTGTTCCGCAGTTTTTGCAGTGTACATACTGGATTATTAAGAATGGGCCAACTTAGCATACTACTTCCAACGATTCAAATGATAGGCCTACATATGGAGGAACATTGTGTCTTTTATTGGGTGAATCAGTGAATATAATGTTGTCATGATGAATGATAAATTCAATTCTTGAAAAAATAGCACCACGTCGGGGAAAACTTGGTGGGATGGGTCACAGCAGAATTATGTTATACCAGCAGCGGCACCACACAGGACGTCTATTAAAGGGACACAATGTCATGTTGATTTTTTTCATTTTAATTAATTTACTTCAGAATTCAATTCAAGATGAACATTAACAAATGCCATTATTGTTGTTTCTACTAAAAAAACACCAGCAAAACTTGATTAAAACAATGTTTTTATATGTTGGAATAACGCCCTTAACCATGTAAAATGCTGGTTGCGGCTCTACCAGCATTTTTGAATCGACGTTTTGTTGTACAAAGAGGGCTGATTTTTCTTAATCCTTTTAGGGCCTAGGTGTAAGTTCATACATTGTAATACAATTGTAAAAATAAACAAATCCCAGTTTTTATCATATATTTTTGTAATTGAGGGCGCTGCCTCCACCACATCTCTTAATGCCCCTTTAATGTTTATACGTTATTCGTAATTGGCGCACTTTCGTCAAAAGGGCCATGCTATCCAACTGAGCATGCTCAGAGCAATTAGTGCTCCGAAAACGAGGCTAGCTATGTAACCGAGACGAGAGTGATGTAGTTTTTCAATGTGGTGAACTATTGCACTAATCATAAAAATTCTTCATACTAAATTTTCTGAGCTGTTCAATATTTGACCTTATTACATTCGTGAAATAAACTTGAACGTATATAAACTATATTTTCTGGAAAAGGTTAAAGGAGGTGTCCCGCAAGCATACAATTGTGCATTATATGTTAGAAAAAAAACTATCGAGCCCAACTTTTGTAATTATATTGAACAAAACACCACACTTATGACAAAAAAATAAAAACCGCCATCTCTCAACATGCAATTTTTAAAATTCGCGGCGATCCAAAGTCCCGGTGTCGATGGAGTCATAGTTATACAATGCACATGCGCAAATTTGAGCACCGATACCCGTGACGTCATCGACACCGGGCCTTTCGATTGCCGCGAATTTTAAACATTGCATGTTGAGTGATGGCAGTTTTTATTCATTTTTGTGACTAGTATGATGTTTTGTTCTATATAATTACGTAATTTCGGCTCGATAATTATTTTTCTAACAAATAATGCTCGGTGTTGTGCTTGCGGGACCCTTCCTTTAAAAAAAAACCGTAAAAGGTTGCCCCCAAATTTTTTTTAGTCATTGAGGGGAGGGGGGGGGGGGGGGGGGGGGGGGGGGGGGGGGGGGGGGGGGTTAGGACATGTTTTAGTCCAAAACGGCCCAAAAAACGCTTTACACAATGGGAAATGGGCTGTTTTTCGGAAAATTGGGGTGGGTGGGGGCGTTTTCACAAAAAGGTACATTTGTAACAGAAAAAGGTACATTGGTACCAAAAAAAGGTACAATGGTACCCAAAAATGGTACATTGGTACCAAAAAAGGGTACATTGGTACAAAAAAAAGGTACATTAGTACAAAAAAAAGGATTTTTTTTCAGATTTGGGGGGGGGGGGGGCGGCCGCCCCCCCCCCCCCCCCCGATGTTATTACCCAAAATGAGCTATTGGTCTGAAATGATCTAATTTCAAACCAACCTATAATTTCATGCAATTTTGACATTAATAAAAATTCCCTTTAAAAGGGATAACCCATGCCCAAGATGATTCCATTTATTAGATAAAAAAATAAAATAAATGGAAGGATCGATTTTAATCATTTCATTTTTTAAAGATGAAATTGCTCTTTAGGTTGGTCAAAGTTGGAGGATAAATAGCTATGGCTATTACTCGGTGCGAAAAAAGTTATAGGCCTAAAATGCATTGGCCTACATTATATTTAGCTTGATTTCCAGATTAATCCAATTCCGACTCTGCTTTGGATGTTTAATTCCATGTCTACAACTGAGACGACGGTATTTAAGGTTGGTGTCAACCCTGTTTGGCGCCAAATTATCAAGCACTGTAACTTTTAAATTATAAATGTGATGTACATAAAAGTATACATTTTTTGTAATGAAATGAGTCAGAGAATCCATTTTTGGTATTACATTTTACTAAAATTAGTGTTTTTTACATTTTTGCCCAAAAATCACCTTTTTGGCGTCAAAAATTTTCAGACAACCTAACAATATCAGTTTTTGATTAAAAATTCCAAAATTTCACCAAAATCATCTGAAGTCAATTATCTAGGAGCTAATTTTTTTTTTTGGCTTAAAATTTGTTTGTTTTGAAAATATTGACCAAAAAGTGCCAAAAATGAGATTTTGAAAAACATTTTTTGGGCATAACACTGAAAAACACATGTGGAAAAAATCTCTTAAGAATACTCTCTACCTAAAAAATGGGACGTTTTCCACATGCTTTTTGTATAATTGAATTATATTATATTTTGTAATTTAGTGTATGTTTTAGTACGTCATTCTGTATTTATGCATAATAACCATATTCATGCAATATATAGAGTTCTTATTGATGCTACTCTAACAGTTATCCACATACATTGTGTATTTTAATTGATGTGTAATCATATATTTATTGTATATTTGATTTGTCATAGCAGATGAAAAAAATAAAAAGAGAAAAAACAAAACAAAAAACAGGGACATCCCCGATAAAAATAAAAATTTAAAAAAAATAAAAATCTTCTGAGTTGCTCAGTAGCGATCTTGGGCCCACATGTAGTATTCTATACCAGTAATATTTTGCAGTATAAAGGAGAGTTCTTCTAATGATTGAGATGCGTGGATGTAGAATTAAAGCTGAGTGAAATAAAGATGGAGAAGTCGTCGTATAGTCGCGCTGCTTCTTAATTTTGTAATCATCCCATAATTGGTCACCTTTCTCTTTATTATCTCTTTCATATTTAGACCACTTACGATGCTCTTTGCAAGCACTTTTACGTTCTTTAATCGCATCGTCAATAGAATTACACCGCCACTGTTTGAAACTCTATTATTCTTAAACCCAATTATATTGGAAAAAATGTCAATAATCTTATCTTTCCAATCAATCCAAAGAGAATTGACATCCTGGAAATCATCAGGGTTCCACTTATCAAAGGCATCTTTAGCACTTTGATATAATTGCCAGTCTTGATCTTTAGAAATGTCCTAGCAAGGGGTTGAATGGCAATTGATTGATTCAGGATAATCTTTACACCTATTGTCCTCAGACGTGGTTTCCTGGTAGTCAAGCAGATGTAAAGAAAATTGAAAATCTTCAGCTTGAAATGGCACGTTACATTTTGAAAGCCCCTCGTAACACACCTTGCGCTGTACTTTATGGTGAACTCGGATGGGCACCAATTTCCACAATTCAAGATGGCTTTAGAGCAAAATATTTCGCACGTATCATTGACATGGAGCAACATCGCTGGCCAAAATTACTTATTAACACAATGCTAAGTTTGGATATTGAGCCAATTAAACTTCGATACAAATTCTTATATTGTATTCATAATATTTTGCACAAGTGTGACCTAATTGACATCATTGATTCAGCGAAGTCTGGTAGAGCTCCATTGAATCCTCATTGGGCCAATTCAGTTAAACGCGCGATCAATAATATATCTAACATTGAATGGGAAGAAGATGTCAAATCCAAATCCTCTCTGACAGATTATTTGAGTATTAAGTACACTCCAGGCATGGAGACATACTTGTTAGATAACATTGATTTTTATGGGGCTTGTCTTAAATTCAAGATTCGTTCAAATACACTACCATTAGAGTACAAAGTGAGTAAATGGACCCCTGATAATAATGGCACCTGTCAATTATGTAATAATGGTATTGAGGATACAAAGCACTTTCTTTTCACTTGCATGTCACTTAATGCTATAAGAACTAATGAATATAATAATCTAGAAAAGGCTCTAATTGACTTAAATGGTATTGATGTATGGGTGCTATTTATCTCTAGCGATCTTGATGTAAAATATAAATTAATGCTAGGTAGTACATACACCACATTTTGTAATATAAGCAATGTTAACGACTTTTATCATGTATTTGACAAATTTTGTAAGTCCTTCTCCAAGCGTGCATGGAAGGCACGATTAGAGACGAAATGCGCAAACAATGACGACTGAATTTAATATATTTGTTCATGTATATACATATATAGTGCCATTTTCCACGTGTGCCTGACATAATTTCAGATCAATTTTGTATGATTGACTTTGTGTCTGTATATAATATGTATCTATCTCATGGTAAAACTTTGTAATTTGTGTATATAATTGTGTATTGATCTTGTGATTTTCTGTATATGAACGCACCGTCGGGTAGACGGGTGCCGCTGTTTTAAAAGCGTATGTTCAAATAAATAAATAAAATATTGAATTTGATGTTTATGAAAAGCATGTTGTGGTCACTCCCAATATGAAAGTGACGTTCCTCATCAACTAACATGTCAGTAATAAGCCGAACTCACTTTGGGATTCCTGGAAATGTAAAATTTTGGATGCTGCAACTAAAACTATTGGTACTAAGGAAATTAATTCAAGACATCGTAATTGGTGGGACAAAGATATTGATGAGAGCATTAAAAAACGTAAAGCAGCTTGTAAGCTACATAGAAAATGGTATAAAGGTGATAAGAGGGATCATGATCAAGGGGATAATCTATGGAGCGATTATCAAGTACACCGTCATAAAGTTAAATCCCTCATTAAGGATAAGATTATGGAAAAATGTGTGAATAGGTCTATTCAAATAGCTCAAGAGGGTGGTGCACAATGCCGTAATTTCTGGCAATCTCTCAAAGGCAAGAAGCGTAAACAGGATGTGCTTTGTCTCAAAGGGGTGCTGCCCATCAGTCCGAAGGCCCATCAGTCCGAAGGCCCGCTAGTCCGAAGAAGAAAAAAATAATAATAATAATTCGGACTAACGGGCCTTCGGACTAGCGGGGTGTTTGTTTTTTCGTGTGTTTTTTTCGGACTAGCGGGCCTTCGGACTGACGGGGGCGTTTTGGATAATTTACAATAAATAGTATTTAGTTGTGTTTTTTAGCTATGACTCCGGGGGTGCCACTTCAAAATAGTTGGGTATTTTCAAGTATAAATAACTCGAAAACTAAAACATGTATGACCACCGGATGATGTCATATGAATGGGTAAATGGAAGAATTAAAGTACTTAAATATTAAGTCAGGGGGTGCTACTCCCTACACGGCAAACTCCGGCAAGTATCAGCCCAGTACTTGCGACATGGACTGTGCTGGTGCTTCTGCCCACGAACGTTCCCAGCCGATGCATACATGTACAAGCCCAGTAAATGCGACATCGGCGTGTCCAGTCAATGTGTGCATGAAATGACTCGGTACATGTGCGCACATGTAGGTTGCCAGTCGATGTGTGCATGAACATTTGCATGTGATCCAGCGTTCTGGAAATCGTGTATAAAATGTCGGCGATATCGAAGGTTACCTGAGCGAATTTTGAAGATGCTAGGTACCGTTACTTGATAATACTTAAAGATATTGATGTTAAGTATGATATGAGCAGGAAAGGTTTGTCGTGTACATAGCCGCTTTCGCCAAACGTTTGATAAACGTTTAGAAAATGTTTTTCAAACATTTATTTTCAAACCGTTTATAAGTCTGTACCGAGTCAGACGTTTGTCAAACGTTTATTTTCAAACGTTTGTCAAACCATTATCGAGTAAAACGTTTATTAAACGTTTAGTGATATTTTCATTATATACGTATATTTAATGATTATTTAACGTTTAGAGCATTAAGTTTCGTAACAGTTTAAAGTTAATTGATTGAAATATTATAGTGCTGTATGTTTTACCATTGTTTTGCTTAATTGGTTTATTCAAAGTTTTATTTTATTTATTTTAGAGCTATTTAAAATTAATTGATTGACATATCCACAGTGATCTATGTTTTATATTCGTTTTGCTTGATTGGTTTATTCACAGTTTTTGTTATTTTAATTCCTATACGCGTGTATATTTTGGTGTGTTATAACATAACATTTTTACCACATTAAATCAGTCACATAATAATGTAAACACGGATATCATGTAAGTTTTGTTCATCATTTATTTTACATACACATTAAATCAGTCATAGTCATGTTATGGATAATGTAAACACGGATATCATGTAAATTGTGTTCATCATTTATTTTACATACACTTTCAGTCACATATCTTTCAAATTTAAAACAGACCATACATCTTTCATAATATTCATTATTATCCTCATATACACCTAACACAACAAATCCTTGACCAGATAGGTGCTTTGATCAACAGATCCTGGGTTCGATTCCCGGGCGAGATCGTTAACCCATTATTGTCTCTTTTCTACCCCGACGGCGAACCTGTTTAAAAATATTTATAAGGTGCTTTGATGTTGGCTAATCCAAAATCAGTAGGCCTATGGGTAAGTCGCCTATTTTCGGTCAGCGCCTATTTTCGGTCACTGGTCAAAATCGTGTAATTGCATCGGTCGTCGCCATTTTAAAAGCAATAGGTCTACCGGGCACCAACTATGAGGAGGTTTTTTAGTCGTCAGATTATAACGACGAAGTCATTTTTATTACACTTGACAGTTTATTACATTTGGGCCAAGTGACTGAAAATAGGCGCTGACCGAAAATAGGTGACTTTATCCTAATTGGTATGAAAAAATCTCTGAAATATAGCTATAGATTTAATGCGCAAATTTCTTCTCCGTAGTTTGATACCTCATGCATACAAACAAATCAAGTGGATGTTATGATTGTCTCAATGACCACAACTTCCAAAACAATTTTGCACTAAAATTGGGTTTCTATGGGATATACACATCAATGAGAACAATGCTAATGCAACTTTGATGTCGTTAGTCGTGGTTATTGAAATCATCGTAACTTTTAAAGTAGGCCTTCTTTAAATGAACGAGGTATCGAACTACGGAGAAGATATATTTGCTCACTTATTAATGGTAACGATTATTGATTTTGAATTAGCCAATATCAAAGCGCCTAGTCTGGGACTTGTTGTGTTTCCAATAAAACAAAACTTGTAGCAATCACTTTTTCAGTACTCAGCATATCGCTTGAGAAGAATGTAACGAGTACTCAAAAGAATCTGTCCTGAAAGTTCAAATAAAGCATCTCACTATGGCCAGACCTACACAGAGATATTAATTCGTCATAAATGTGTTTTAACGAATTAAAAACTTGTCATAAAAAATGGCAGGTTTGTGATTCACTAATTCAAAAATATTATGTAATGATGCGCATTTAGTTGTGATGCTAAGGGAACAATTTAGAGTGTTTGTAGTTTATTTTCATCGTACAGACATTTCCTTGACTGACCTATATTTAACTTAATGACAAATTAATGAATTCATGACAATTGAAATGACAAATCAAATGATTATCAATGAAATGACAAATTAAAGATTAGTCATTTCATTTGCATATTCATGAATACTATTTACTGATTCATTTGTCATTCATTCATTTGTCATTTGAAAGAAAAAAACATCTATGAGTCGTGAACATTGGCTATAAATCATCACAACATATTTGTTTAGCATTACACAATATTTCTTAACTGGCGAACTTTCCATGACAACCAATGTTTAATTTGTCCAATAAGACCACATTTTTGACGAATTAATTAACATTGTAACACTTTTTTCAAGCAAAAAATAAAGAATTTATCACTTCGCAGACCAAGATTGTGACCTCTCTACTATAGTATGAGTAAACACTACACACACACACCGGTATAGACTATCAAGAGAGTGTTGGGAGATGATTGACCTGCTAGTGTTTCTAGAACTTAGATTCAAAGTCGAAAACACAGGGTGAGCAAATAATGTGAGGCAGTTGCATTTTCCCCAGACATTTTCAAGATGCATTGAAACAAAATAATTGCTAACATGTGATATATCGATCAGTTGATTTAATGTTATCCGTGCGTAAAAAGCACTGTGCACTGTGAATGTGATGATGGAGACTAAAGTTCAACATATGATTTGCATTGGAATTTACACTAAACATATCATGGTCAATCAGATAGAGAAAGTAATCACTGAGACCATGGAAGTAATTGAGAAATAGTATCACAACTCAAATTGATAGGCCTACAGATATCAGACCCCGACACCCCAACTCAACAAAAAAGTTTGTATAAACCATGACATTTCTAATAATCGCGGAAATAAGGGTATATTTTCAAATGTCAACGTGGACAGAAATCATGAAAATAGGAGGTATTTCATAAATTAGTCTTCACGAAATTCAAAAAAGGGGTAATTTACGAAAAATAAAAAACATCACAGTATGAATGGGATCGGATCATTTAATTAGAATAACAACCCAAATATACCAGTTGGGGTACCCCAGTTTATAACATAGGACCATAAACGTCGCCTGTTACTATTTGGAGCAACAAGTTTTTATTAATGTATATTAATGTATGAAGGGTCTTTGAAAAGAGGTGTTTGAAATGATTTGAAAACCAAAACAAGGGGGTATTTTTCACATGAATAACCTAAATTTTGTTCTCGTTTTTGCCAAACAAAAGAGGTATTGTTTTAAAATCTTTGGTACTTTCAATTTTTGTGTTAAGTTGGGGGTACCGGGACGCAGACTCGATGATCAGGCTTCTCGTTGCTGCCTAAATTTGTCTTGCCGTTTGTCGTCTTTGTGAAACAGAAGTTCCCAGTCCTCGTCAGCCATCTGTGATTCTATTCTCTGGTATTCCCCCCAGATGTCAACTTGGTAATTTTTACCAACAGTACCATACATCTTCCCCTTGTACGCCACGTGTCTCTGAAAAAATAAACGAAATGGAATAATTATTCATCCACAGTCTATGCTCAAAAAGTCTCTAATTAAATCACCTCAATGATTCAACTAGGCTGCCTTTTCGTCATCTTCTGCTCCAAATGTAACTCGCATATTGCATCAGTTCTTTAGTCTTAACCTTTGAACCCTGAGTTATTATAAGGGCCCTTCGATGTAACCACCCTGATTTGTCCGGGGCTAAAATGTCTGTAAAATGCCAGACGACGGTGGACACGAACGGCCGTTAATTTTGAATTTCCGTTGGTTTAAATGTAACAATGGATTTTGATTATATGACCCCATAAAATTCATCACACTTTGGAACTAAATTATTTCATCCTATAACCACTGTGGATGGCTAACCGGGATGGCTAACCATCCGCAGTGTCAGACTATCATTTTTTTAATTTAAACCGTTGTTAGCGTTCGTCCCATTCACTTGATCACGTAACCTCGTTCGCATATTTTAACCTGAATATTCGTGAATACGCCCGTGTCCAGCGTCGTCTGTAAAATGCTGAATGAACGTTTCTGCCCTCTATCATCGGTAATATACGTTACCGATGGTAGATCATCGGTAATATATCTTACCGATGATAGAGGGCAGAATGCCAATACTACACGTATACCGTAACATATTTATTACGGTGAACATGACTTTCAAGTAACATTGCCGACCACTCAAAGTCATTATCAATGTGTCACTTGTTCGCTCAGGTCGATTTTTCGACCTATCGGGTTATACGACGTTCTCCGATAGGGTTCAAGGGGTTTATTGAAAATACAAAAAAATCACGAATATGTTCAAGTTCCAAAGCCCCAATTTGTCATTCTCGATTCAGTGTCATCATTCTAATGAAAGGGTACAGTACAGCGTGTCCCAAAAAACTAGTAATTTTGTTGACTTTTGACTTTTTGATGGAGCATGATGTTCCAAATTATTGCCGTGCAAATGCCATGCTTGCGCCGCCGTTGCGGTCGAATCATTTATTAATTTTATTTGGTTTGAACATTTTCTAAACTCCATAATTGTGCTCTGTTTATGCCTAATTATTGTTTTATTTGGATGCGACATCAGATTTGGTGTTAAGTATAACCCACATGAACCATGGAAATAATGGGTAATAACTAACTAATGAACACATGACATGTGATGAAACACAACCTAGGGCCATTTTTGACGACACAAAATAACTAGTACATAGCCGCTTTCGCCAAACGTTTGATAAACGTTTAGAAAATGTTTGTCAAACGTTAATTTTCAAACCGTTTATAAATCTGTACCGAGTCAGACGTCTGTCAAACGTTTATTTTCAAACGTTTGTCAAACCATTATCGAGTAAAACGTTTATTAAACGTTTAGTAATTAACGTTGATATGGTATTTTTTAATTGTTTTTGAAACGTTTATTCATTTGCATTAACAAATCAATGTAATATCTATAATTGTTTAATGTTGCTTTATTAATGATTATTATAAGATTTTTGCATTTGGTATGCTAAGCGCTTTAATATTATCCATTTATTTATATATTTTGATTTCATAATAAACCTGTAGGCCAAAGCCTGTATGTAATTGCGTTTTGATGCTTTTGGTGTTTATCCTCCTCTTTTTAGGACGGATTTTAAAGGATTTGGGACGGTTTATGGAACTGTGTCTTTGTTTGTTGTTGTTATTAGTTAATAATTAATAAACACAAAGTGAAACATAAAATAATTATTATAAAACAATACAAAACAAAACTGTAAGTAAAGTGTTAAAGATTATAATAAACTTGCAAACATTCTTATTTTTATCAATGAAAGTGTGAACTATTCCGCGTAAAATTGCTATTTATTAAAGCAAACAAACAAAAGCTGTAATGCTATAGTGAATTGTCCTAAACCCACCACAAAGTGAGCTTTGACAAAAACAAAAACATTGATTTTAACAGGTTTAGGCATTATATACGCATTAAATGACCAAAAATTCACACAGAAATTACGATCGTTAACACTAACAGAGAAAAAACACAAAGTGACAAAAGGCAAAACAAAAAACAATTAGGCCTAGGCCTAATAGAAACAGAAATGGTAAATAATAAACAATTAGGTAAGCAAACGAAAAACAAGAAAACAACACACAAAGTGTCAAAAAGAGGAAACAAAAAAGAAACACAGAAAAAGCAAAAACGAAACCAGCAAACATCACCCTCCTCCCAAAATGAAACAACAAAGCAAAACAAAAGGTCAAAGGCAAAAAAGCAAGGAAAGAAAATTAGCAAAACAAACACAAAAGATTATTAAAAACACAGAAAAAACAACAACAAAACGTAAAACGCCTCAAAACAAACCAAAATAGCTTAAAAATTACACAAAATCTGCGCAACAATTCACCTATTTAAGTATGTTACGTCTATAACACGGTAGATATTAAGGTAATACGAATAGGTCTACAGAAAAATATACCCCCCCCCCCAATAAAAAATGAAGAAGGAAGCAAAATCATGAAGAACGAAGTGACAACTGGCAAAATCATAGTCAAATACAAAACAAAGCCAAAGGACCTAAAAAAAAATAAAAAATAGCATTCGAGAAACAGTAAATATGCCACAATAACAAACAAAAGACAACAAGGATCACAAAGAGGAAAAAATCTGACATTTAATTAGAACGTAAAAACAACAATAACAAGACAACAAGAAACTCAAAGAGGAAAAGAACCAGGGATAATAAATTAAAATAACCTAAACAAACAAACAAACAAAACGAGGCCAATAACAAAGAAAGAAGCAAGCAAGGAACTTTACTAAATTATAAACACACACACAAGAAAACAACAACAACGCCTCAAAACAAACAAAAGTAAAAGAAGAGATACGATTTTGGGCTGATAAAATACTAACGAACGCATGAAAACGACATTTAAAACACGAAAACTTACACAAAATCTGCGCAACATATCACCTCCACGAGCATGAAGTAACAATTTAATCCAAACAATGTATGAAGTGTGCAATGTGCATGAAAATCGTTATGAAAATGGCACGTCGTTAAAAACCGGGAGCTTTTCCGTTGCACGTACACATTGGTTGATCGCTTGAGGTAAAATGCCGGCTAAATAAAGAACATCGAACGCACCGCGTCTCAGTTTCCACAACAAACTGCGTTAAGCCGAGCGTACTACTGCGCGGGCCGTGGGGCGCACGAGGTATGCGCGCATAAAGGGCGCATTGGCAAGCGCGTTGTGCCTGGAGTTGGTTTCACA
Organism: Ophiura sarsii; assembly: GCA_035610835.1. Classification (NCBI taxonomy): domain Eukaryota; kingdom Metazoa; phylum Echinodermata; class Ophiuroidea; order Amphilepidida; family Ophiuridae; genus Ophiura; species Ophiura sarsii. The sequence continues at coordinate 43,002,577 of CM069441.1, forward strand.
AACACAATTTTGTTGAAATCGCCTGGGCCGGTAAATGTTTACATGAATCGTGCCATAAATGGCATAATTAAGGTACTAATTATAGTCCTTTCCCCCTTGGATATCCCGATGGTAAAAGTATCCACTAAATCAGACGATGGCGGACACGAACGGACGAACATTTTGAATCTCCGTTAGATTTAAACTAACGATTGATTTGGATTTTATGACTCCATGAAATTTATCACACGTTAGGCCCTATTATTGGATGGAACTAAATTATTTCATAATTCGTAATATAGTATCATTTTTAAATGGGATCCGTTGTTAAGCATTCGTCCTATTCACTTAATCACATGATCACGTACATGTAGCCTCGTACGCATATAGGGAAACAATTGCTCATTTAATGTACGTCTAAGATATTTAATACCAATCATCTGGTCAGGAATTGTTTGTGTTGTACAAGCATACAAGTTAAAGGTAACTCAGTTGTTTGCGTGTATTGAGCCAAACTTTGAAAATACTTTTCATCACTGAATGTATAATTTCGTATAATGACTTCGGTTAAAGCAGCAACGCCAATGGAACTTTTCAGCAGCTAATTTGTCAGATCCTTTAAAGATCGTAATATTCATTTTACTCTATTATATTATACCATAGAAATAAAACGTAGCTATCTGGCATGTCTCGTATTATCGTATATTAAATAATGATTGTATTGTAATATATTGTACTCTATTTTGTATCAATCATGACAATAAAACTATATTTTCATTATAGGTATGTCTATACGTAACCAGTGCATGTGTTAATTAGTGCTTTTAGTTTGATAGAGAACATTGTTCTGTCAAGGCAACTCCATTTGCCCCCCCCCCCCCCTAAACTTGGCTGGATCCGCGCCCTGCCTATTGCATAGAACTTGTAGGTTCTATATTCCATGTAAGAAGAATTATATTCAGCCTATGACTCTTCTTAAAATAAAGAAGATTGCAAGAATAATTAGTAATTTGATCTTTCTGATTTTAGACCGTAGGCCAATTTAAATATCCTTCTTATCCTAGCATTCAGAATCACTCAATCTGATAAGTCCATGCTCTTCCTAAGTTCAGATGAATCTGAACTTTTATGCAACAGAGCCCAGATGGTTGAAAAGGGAAAATAGTAATATTTTCAGCGTTTTCATCGATTTAATATAATGCAATTTTTGGTCCAACGGGTCTAACTTCTAAAAATCTGTGATGATGTTTTGAAAAAACACAAAAACTCTATGTCAAATAGACATGTTATAGCAATTTAATATCAACGTTTGAAAAATAATCATCTCAAAAACGATTATTGGAGCAAAACCAAAGGTGAATGTAAAATTATATACATTTATTCAACGAAAATAAGAGAACATCTGACATACACCTCGAAACAAATATTTGATTGACATTAATATTAAAATCGCGAAATGAACAAAAATTAATAAACGTAACATAAACGTTTAAAAGCTAAAAATGTATGTTAAACGTTAATCAAAATTGTTTGGCAAACGTTTGAACTCGTAAACGTTTAGCAAACGTTTGGTGAAAATAACAAAACGTATGAAATACAACTTGGTGAAAATGTTTAATAAACATTAATATTAATCATTGCATAAACAAAAACCAACAAACGTTTTATAAATGTTTAAAAGGTCCAAACGTTTAATAAACGTTTATCAAATACATTAAAAAACGTTTGGTAAACGTTTAGACCTCATAAACGTTTACCAAACGTATGGCGAAAACGGCTGTGTAGTTTAGTACAACAAATCATACTTAGTGATATTTGTCATCAGTTGGTATTATTCATCATAGGGTATTTTGCATGTTTCACTATCTGTCCCCATCCTAGGGGGAAAAAAACACCAACGTATGGGTTTCCTGTACTAACAAAATAACGTCGTCATTAATTCGCCTTTTTTTAGGCTTTATCAAGTTGGCTGGCATGGATAAAAAACTTTTTCGTATGATTCAGGCCCAACAAATCATTATTATATCACATTTTGAGCTACGTATGGTATCGCTGTTACAAACCGGTGTAAACACCTAAACCGCAATACACTTGATTGATGACACAAATGTTGTTGGCCTTCAAACGGCATGAAAAATAGAACGAACATACGATTCACTCAGTCTCGGGCGTGTGCCACTTAGCTAAGTTAGCTTGCCGATCGGAAACCACTTTCAAATTAAAATTAAGTCGGCATAGAATTGGTGGCAGTATACCGATCATCAGGCGTGATTGTAGCAGAAGACGCGAGGCTGGCCACACGTCTATCAGACGACCCAATATGGCAAAGGGAGTGCACCATTTTGAAATATTTTTAACAGTCATCGCCCGGTTAACGATTAAAAATCGTCTAATTATGATGAATTTGTCAAAATGATAAGATTAACATTCACATTTAGGTGTTATTCCTATACAAATTCAAAATGTAGGTTTTTCGCGTGGCCACCGTCGTATGTGTAAATCTACAGCGAGAACAGCGCCACCAAACCCATGCTGACAAAAAATGACGTTAAACCAGGTTATGCGCTAAATGCCGGTCAAGGATGCATTCCGGACGATTACCATAATTTATGTAATAATATGCAAAAGCATGAAAGGGACTGTTTTCGCTACGTAGGATCATAGCACTTTCCTATCCCAAAATAAATAGAATCCCTGATTCACTGCCCTCCTCAGGCCCGAAAAGTCATAATTCTTTTTCATAGCCTAAATATGAGCCCAGATTTTCTTTTCTTTTCTGGGTATTTTAACTGTATCACATTTTGAGATACGTAGGATATTGCTGTTAATAACCGCTGAAACCGCAACACATTTGACGACTCAAACGTCATTCGCCTTCAAATGGCATGGAAAACGAACATACAATTTAGTCCCGAAAAGTCAAAATAGCCTCAAAATTAGCCCAGATTTTCTTGTTTTTGTAAAAAGAACTGTACCGTGTTTCTAAAATACATCGAAAATACAACATGATTATTGTTTTAAATTTAAACACCTGCAATATAAAATAAAGGTGAACATATTTCCTATGTTAATTTCATTGAGATATATCTCTTTTTGTTCTCTTATTATAGGGTACAGATTTGTTAGGGTTAGGCCGGGAGGCATAGATTTTCAGAAGCATTTATTATTAAGACTATAGTTAAAAGCATGCACAGTAGCTCACAGTATGGTTACGGGACGGCTATAGGGAGCACATCACCAAGACGCTCTCCATAGACTTTAGGGACTGTTCATTATTTACAGTGGAGGGATGGGGGGGGGGGGGGGACAAATTTGAGACTCGTATTCCCCCCTCTAATGTCTTGAACGTTGATGATAAGCCTTATCGCCAATCGGAAAAAATCCATTGATTATCCTTTTCTGATGCATTGTGGGATCCAGAATGGGGCAGATTTTGCCCCATTTGCAATCCCACAATGCAACAGAAAAGGATAATCAATGGTGTTTTTTTGATTAGCGATAAACCTTATTTATATAGAGGTTTTTCCACCATATCGTCCAAGGCACAGAAAAGATTAGCTGTCCAGGGGGGGGGGGGGGGGGGAAGTGAGGGCAAGACATTTTTTTTTGGGGGGAGGGCAAGAATTTTTTTTAAAATGGGCGCCCATTTTTTGTTGCCATTTTACGCTAAAACTGTCAAATTTGGTGTTATTTTAATTAATCTGGTAAGCAAATTGCAAAATGTGGTCTAATTATACCCAAAATTTGCTAAAATGGTCAAATTTTATTCTTTTTGAATTTTTTTTTTTTTGGGGGTTGGGGAGGAAATATGTTTGGGAGGGCAAATGCCCCCCGTTGCGCTGCCACTGCTGTCTAGAAGTCGTCGCATAGTAAAAGTTTTTGAAGTCGATAGGTTTTAAGAAAATATGCGCGAAGCGCAGAAAGAAAATGGCGTAAGGGTATGGGGATTAGAGAGCATGTGTGGTCCAGTGGAACAGTGCAGGATTCATAATCATAAGGTTGTGAGTTCTAGCCTGCCGTGGCCAATGTGTTTGTATGTATCCTTGGGGGCAAGATGCTTATAGTCTCAATTGCCTCGTCGACCCAAGCAAGATTGGGAAGCAGTTTAGGGATATTCTAAGTGCTATTGTATTTTATGTTGGATGGAGAGAAATCAGCCTAAAATCAATGTACACAAGCCTTTTGTTAGGCAGGTCTTGACCAGGAGCTACTTTTTACTATTTTTTTAAAAATGGCTCCTGGTCCTATACTTAACTGTGAAAAAAACACCACCAGGAGCTTTATAGCAACCAGGGGTATAACTCCTGGGTGTGACCGCTTAACAAAAGGCTTGAATTTGCACTACACATACTGATGTTGATGTGAATAATGCCACAACCCCTAAGATGGAGCATTGATTTTTCTCGAGAAATAAGACATAGCCCAGAGCACTGGGATTGTAAAATACGGTATTTGGTCACATATTATTGGTGGGCATGCAAAAAGGGTCGCACGGTGTTAGGCCTATATGCATTGGCGGATAAAGGAGTGGCGGAGGGGGCGCCCCCGTAAAATTTGACAATATACTTTTTTGTGTACCATACCTTTTTCAGAGGCATAGGTAGGTTCCATCGGTTCATTTGCAAGTTCTACCATGCAACATTTTTTGCCGGTTTTGGGACGACCACATCCCTAGTTGCATTTTCTTTCTTGTACGTGGAGTACAAACCCGAGCTTGTTGTTTGGTTTTCTTGGTTTCGTTGGCTTTTACACACATTTATCAACCGGAAGATAGGTGTTGAATTTTTTTTAAATTTTTTAATTTATTTTTTAAAACATTGAAAAAAAGTCTTAAAAAAAAGCATTAAAGCATAAAAAAGAAAAGAAACATGGCCCACATTTTTCGTAATTTTGACCCGGCCGGATAAAGGCAACACAACTCTTTTTTTTGTGCCTTATATGGGCGATTCCACGGTAACACGCGTTACATTTTAGGGCGCCATTCTTTATTCTCCCCTCTATAACTGTAAAAGTAGTCTGAATGAAGTTTACATCTTTTGTATTGTAATACCCAAGACTTAAGGCTAAATCCTCATGCTAACACCAATATGAAATATCAGCTCATGTTAATGTAAGACCGCTCTGAATATCGGTAACACGTGTTACGAAAAAAGACGCACTAAAAAAAATCCCAACTTTGTGTTTTGCTTGTGTATTTAAACTAACCTACCTGCAATCAATTGGTCACTACTGTGAGCAAGTACCTACCCAAGGTTTATAATACTAGAATAATAACAAGAATTTAAGTTCTCACTTTTTTGTAAATTGCAAAATAGTCGGTAACACGTGTTACGGTAACACGTGTTACATTTTGTCCATCCATAATTTACTAGCTTTATATTATTTATTTAATTTCTAAATTAAAATTAAGTTTGACTTTGACAATGGAACTAACATATAAACCATAAATAGTGATAACTAACTCTAAAAAAATTAAGGTTTTAGCACGTTTGACTGAATATGAGTTCGGTAACATGCGTTACGACATTTTGATGGCTTATATTGGAGTGGTGGTTATGAATTTATCAAATTGTTTACTATTTTTAAATAGGGCCTAACTAGTAGGATTAAAATTATAAGTGGCATCAATTAAAATCAAATCAATTAGGAAATATTTTCAAAAAAGTGTTGCTTCGGTAACACGTGTTACCGTTTTGGAAGTAAGAAAAGTTTTAAAAAATCATAGTTAACAACGGTCAATGGTTGCAATATTTTTTTCCTGAACGTTTGCATAGGCTTTGCACAACATGAATGTAAAATTAAATCTTTTGGAGCATTTTTAGCTCAGCCTACTACAGTAGGATGAGGCTCTTTTTATCACGTTCGAAAGGTCAGTGATAGCATGGTGAATGGCAACAGTTTCTAAACGCTAGGAAGTAAAAATGGCCCAGAAAATGGCAATTAAGACAAAACAGATAAAACAATTAAAAAAGTGACTCCGCATATCTTCTAGATATGTTACGATACAACATATGAGATGCATTTCCTGACGTTTTTCACTTGCGTTAAAATGTTATTAAAGGTTTAACCAAAAAACTAGGGTGTCTTGAAACTCGTCCAGGTCAAGCAAGCACCTGCAAGGCATCATTTATCACTATCATTATTCAAAGAAGATTTCTTGATGTACCCCATAATGCTTAGCGCCCCTACAGTATTAGCAGGGCTTAATATCACCAGAACAAACAGTGTCACACATATGTGTTAAAGTAATTAACAACTGAAGGTCATCTGGTCATGTGATGAAAGTGAAGCATCCTGGGGTGCATCAAGAAATTGTTGATCATTATTTGAGCTTGTGTCAAATTCAAAACAAACAGGAGTTCCTTTAGGCCAAGAATACTTTTTTGTTTGTTTGTCCACATCCGACCGACCGTGTACCTTGGTGCCGACCATATTATTTTCTATTATTTTTTTAAAATAACTTTTTTTTGAGCAATTTAAATGGCCAAAAGGACCGTCTTATTCCTAATTTCGTACGCTGTAAGCTGATTTCAACATAATATAAAACATTTCTTTTGTTAGTTCGGGAAAAAATAGGTTTAGTAATACTTTCACGTATATATATCTAACAGAACATCACCACTATGTTATTTCACTTTTTGCAAATTTTCTATCATAATAAATGGTGGCGACCGACAACATGTTCACGGTATCTGCGCATTGCAAATTTGTTACAAAAAATACCCTTTGACCGAGTGTTGCAACCAGTACTACAATATTGCAACTTTATACAGACAATCTGTCCGAGCAGGATTTCAATTCTAACAAACTCATGAAAAAAAGTTCAATACTATCAAAGTGATGTGTTTTGTGTTTGGATGACTATCATTCACAGTATTCATGCCAAATTTATATTCCCAAATACAATATCCGTATTTAAAAAATGAAAAATAAAATAAATTATCCAACCTACATGTACAGACCCTACCTTTTTTGGACCTCTATGGACAAACAAACATTTTTTCTTTGTTGCCTTATACCACTGCCTGTCTTCAAAAGCTTGCCCAAACAAACAATTATTGTTACTGTCACACTCCTGAATCAACATCAATGGACAATATAATGACTGTTTACCAGCAGACAATGTGTGCTACTGTAAAAGCCAATATTTTCGTGTACAGATATTTTCGCACATTTTGATATCATAGACATTTCGCGAATTGTTTTTTTCGTGGGTGACCTTCTGGATGCACTGCATGAATGTTGAAAACATTATTTTGGCGTGTCATAATTTTCGCCAAAAAAAAACAGCCGCCAAAATTTCAGCTTTTACAGTATATCAATAGCTACACTGTATTATAAAATTTCGGCCATGACCTTGTTGTGAAGTGTTGGTATAGATAAAATTACAACTGTTTAATATAATAATTAAATAATATTGAATGGAATCATGGAATTATGATGGTCAAAAGTACACAGATGAAAAAATCCTGGTGTTCTCTCTTCGTATTCAGAGGGGTAACACATGATTGTTCCAGGATCTTGAAATACCCCCTATTTGAAGGTGTTTCGCGGACAATTTTGCCAATTTGACCCCCTTTTTCGTACTAAAAGGCGGACATTTTGCCTGAAAATGACCCCCCTTTTTCACCATTCCAAGGACACTTTATATATAGTCCCTCTATTTGCGTAAAAACAAGGACATTCTATTTTATTTTCTTCTTCGCGTACATAAACCTCTACAAAAAACACCCCTAATTTTGTTAAATCGCGGACATAGGTTTCAAAATGACCCCTTATTTTTGGAAAACATGGACAAAGCTTCAAAAAACACCCCTAATTTAGGGAAATCGCGGACCAGGGCAGGAAAAAGAGGGCAAATCGGCAAGCTCCTTGTGCCGGGAAATGTTGCCATATCGCAGGAAATCCCTACCTCCCCCTAATTTTTTTTTTTTTTTTTTTAAAAATTTTAAGAGTTTTTTTTTTTAGAGTATTAGGCATTATACAGCCGATATTCCATAATATGATGCACCATGGCATCAATTGGACCTTAATTTTCCAAAAAGCTTAAAGGGCACAGGAAAAGGGATGATAATCCTGCTACAAGTCTTTGTGGGACATTCCATTACAATAAACAGGGCCAGAAAAATGAACACGCCACAAATGACATCATTTGTGGTATATTGATTATCAGTGAGTATCATGAATAGATTCAAACCAGTCACCTGGAATTTTCTTTTCATAGTACTCACAGAGCTATCAATAGTTCCACAATTGATGTCATAATCAACTAGCACATATATTGAATGCTTTCTGGTCCCTCCTCGTAGACTTGACTCAAATCACACCACTTGTATTTGCATTGCATGTGCCCTTTAAGGGGGCCGCCCCCTCCGCCGCTAAACCAGCGGTAAATCCAACTTTGTCAAATTTCTCTTGCAGGGAAACCTTGCATCTTTTCCAGCCCTGTCGCGGACATAGCTTCAAAAAGCACCCCTAATTTAGGAAGATCGTGGACATAAAATGTTCGCGGAATGTCCGCGGACATGGTATGTTCGCGGAATGTCCGCGGACATGATACAGAAAACCGCCCTTTTCCGCGAGTTTTGGAACGATCATGCGTACCCAAAGTCAATGTTGACTGAAACCACCGGGGCAAAAATGTACCTCAATCGTTCCAAAAGTAGGTGTAAAGTCAAAAAAAAATTGCACAGTTCTTGACTCACAAAAGTCTTGTTGGTTCTTTCTCATTTCTCGCCCCCAATATGAATAACCTAGCTACGTCAAAAAAGTTCAGAAACCCAAAACTGCATGTTGGCCACCCCCCAGGCCCCAAGTATTTCTGAACACTCCCTAAACGGCTATATCTTGCCTCACGTCCCGTACTATTAGTTATCCCCTGCATGTTCACACAATACGGAAAAATACCTATGGTTTGGCATGTCATATCACATGAGGCCGCATGCCGAATGTGATATGGCCCAAAACATGTCTGGTTAGGTTATATGCAGATCATTTATTTTATGGCGTGGGTTAGACCTTTTTGCGGTATATTTCGGCCTCAGAATGTAACAGAAATCGACTCGGTTGCATTTAAATCATCCACCATTTTATTCGTATTTTAAGCAACTCTTCCACAGACGCAAAGCAATCGCTTTACACGTAATATCATTTCGCACCATCTGGTAACGCAGTTAATCGACAATATGGGAATATATCGTGTGGTTTGACTTGTTGTTTACACGATATGGATCAGATTTCATACGTGTTAACCAATGAGATTGAAGTATGTACACTTTAATACTAAACGATAAAGAATAAATCGTGTATAGCTACAACATATTTTAATTGGTTTGAGCATGCGCACTTGAGTTACGGGACGTGTAGCAAGACATTGCCCCCTAAACTATCCTTGGGGATCGGCAGAATTAAAAAGTGCACATTAAGTTGAAATATCCATTGAAAGTTCTGAGTAAAATGCTGAAAAGTTGCAGAATTCGCCAGTGTAGGTAGGCATAATTTAATTTACCAAGCCAGTCATGCCAGTGGGTACTGGATATAACAGACTATAAAATCTAGAGGCAATGTAAAAGCTCATCAGAGTCCTAAAATGATGTATTTGAGGTTTATTTACATTGTTTTTTGTGTCTAATTATTTATTTAAACATTCATATGTCAAAGGTCACCAATTAAGGTCACCTTTTATGGTCAAATGTCATCTGAGGTCAAGTTGTAAAATAAGCGGTAAACATATAAAAAATGATAATTTTTGTGCATACATTATTATGTTTTGAGCTGTTCAAGTGTGAATGACATTGGATCCAAAACTTTATAATGATAAAATTGGGTGATTTACTGAGTTTTAAAAATATTTTTAAAGAAAATACCTCATAGCTCAACCAATACATTATGGACCTAATCTATCCAATACATGAAATTGACAGCTTGTCACTAATGGACAGGGATAGCGCTGGATCAAAAATGTAATAGGTCTCATGACTTTTTTCAGGACCCTGTAGGACTTCAAAAAAACAAATTTAAGGGGTCCCCAACAAAATTGAGGGGTCCTGAAGTTTGGGTATTTGAAAATTTTACATTTTTACGGACAGTTTTAATGAATTTATATTGTGAGCAAAGGATGGATATGTAATTTACAGAATTTCTTAAGGTTTCCATTTCCATACATCGTCAAATTTAAGGGGTCCCTTCAATTTTGATAGGGACCCGCAGTCTTTTCAATTAGAGATCTGACGCGTCACTACAAGAAAGTGAGAGGTCTAGGACGCGCAGACGTGTCAGAATGCGACCCCTGCTAATGGATACATGAAATTTATAGCTTGTCGCTAGCTGAGCTTCTGCATCATTGATGCTCTCGTTTAGTTTTTTTGCTCCGTCACATTTTCATGGAATCGCCCATATAAGTTAACTGGCATGTTTGGGGTGGTTTGAAAAATGATAATTTGTGCCCTCCATCATAATCATAAAGATTATTTCATTATTATTAAGATCAGCGATGGTAATTAAATTGGTTTCTGACATCCCTCACTTCAACACAATGTATCTCAAAAAGTTAAGGTGCATGGCACACATCAAATCGTACTGGGGTAAGGTACAGCTTGACTTATGTAATATGTGTAGGTCAAGTTTGTTGGTTCGATTCCATCACCAGTAAATTGTATGTGCCTGTACTGACACTGGTTACCTGTTAGAATATACCTTTTCACTGACCTATACAAAGGGTGAAATACCCTTCACTTTTTATTTTCACCCTCAAAAAATGTCTCAAGAGTGAAAAATGATGAAAATGTCATTGTTTTACTGTCCAACACAGTGCGCGAGCACATGTTTTATCCATCATTTTGGGTTTTTCACCATCGAGAAATTGACCCAGTGAAATTGCTGAAATATAATAATCATCACTGACTGTCGTCACAGAACTGTTTGTCTTTTGATCTATAGAACTAAAATGAACACTGGGGAATAGTGTACTACATACTTTAGGTCTCATCCATGTATCAAGTCTGTGATGGGAATAAAGGTCATACAATTATAAAAAGGGTACTTCTGTCATTCAGTGGAACCTCGTTTACACAAATTACCTGTTAACACAAAGTGTTATTCAAGTCCCAAGCTTATATTTTACCATTATAATATGACTGGATATTAAACACTAAAATGTGAGGCGTTTGCAACTTTGTGTTAGCGAGGTTCCACCGTATACTTATGCATGCCTGCCATGCCTTGGGACTAATTAAAGTACTTATTGTGTTGATGAATTAAAAGACTGAAATGAAAAAAATAACAAACTTTCAAAGTCAAATGGCATCACGATGCCTGTTTCTAGGATGATTCCTTCATATTGCATACATTTGTCACATTCCAAAATTTTAATTACAAAATCTGGGCATTTAGAAATAAGATGTTTAGTTGTATTCGAAGACCAAAAATGATCATTTGTAATGCAGGGGTTTTTTTAAAAAGAAGAGAAAAGCAAAATAGGAAATAACATATTTGTTGGAGTGCCTTTTTGGTTTGATGCTAGGTGTAGGGTAAAGTCGCCAGTTTTCGGTCAGCGCCTATTTTCGGTCACTTCGCCCAAATTGTGTAATGAAAATGACCTTGTCGTTATAAACTGACGGCTAAAAAGTCGCCGCATGTAGTTGATGCCATTGCTTTAAAATGGCGACAACCGATGTAATTACACGATTTTAGCGAAAATAGGCGAATTTACCCTCGATCCATAACTCAATACATTGGCTAAAAGTCCAGATCTGGCTCTTGAGTCTTATTGAAATAACAAAAGACCTGGCTGCATGGTGCATATTAAAGGTATATTATGTGATCGTTTCCAGGGAACGACCTCAATCCTCGAAAAAAAATTGAAAGCTTTTCTAACAGATTTACATTTCTGATCATAAATCGTACATACATTCAAAGTTACAGGGTGATACAATTCTTAATTAAATTTAGAGAATAATTACTGCGTAACAACTGTTTTCGCGAATTTGTTGTGAAATAAGAGGTTGATGTTAAGGTCTGAGGAATTGTCCCGAAGGGGCGCAGGCCCTGAGGGACAATTCCGAATGACCATAACAGCAACCGAGTATTTCACAACAAATTCGCGAAAACAGTTGTTAAGCAGTCATTATTCTCATTCATTACTGAAAAAGATGCATATTTATCCAAATCGTTGATTTGTACCGATATAATCTCGCTAATAATTAATAAGTTTTATGCTTATTTTGTCCACCCCTGTCCTTCTTAGTTATTGGAGCAGTCCGAGTCGGGTCATCCCCTCATTCAACCAATCAGAAATAAGCTTTAATCGTGTTTCCTCATAACTCATTGAATATTCAGTTTAGGAGTGTGAGGCTTTTATTTGATTGGTCGGTCAATGAGCAAAACAATAGAACACTTTGGCGCAGTACTTTCGGGCAATTATTAGTAACCTGCGCTCGGCGTGCGCGTTCTCATCTAACGATTCATATTATTGGAGCGCACTTGATATGCAGCTATCGCGATTATTCATGAAGTAATGAATACTTATTAATCATGGTTTTACGAGTGAAAATAAACTGTCGGAGTCTGCGCCGACAACTTATTTTTACTCTAAAACCATGATTTTGAGGTAATTAGGAAGCGTACCGCTCTGTAACTTGGAATATTTCAGAAATGTAAATCTGCAATTGAGGGTGTCCCCTGGAAAAGATAACATAATAGACTTTTAAATAAACAGCCATATTTGGCGCACTGCTACATAATTTTGAATAAAATGCTTGGTGTTAAAATAATAAAATAAAACATGTACCAATACCATTATCAATTCTTTGATATCTTTATTTATTGTTTGTAATCTGTCATTTAAGTAATTTATTAAACTCAAACTTTAAGCAAATTTGTCTCTTTATTGCAAGTACAATTTGATTCAGCGTCCAATATTGTGTAGTTTTAATGTAACAACAGTTTTACGGACATCTGGTTTTTCTTTAAAAGGTCCAGACTTCCAGCAGAACCACTAATTATCAGATGGTTGGTAAAAAAACAAAAAGTTAATTTTACCGGGCATCTTTAAAAAATGTTTGTTAAGTTATTTCTGAAAGTGAAATTAACTCCATAATTGGTATCAATATCATTTATCATGAAAGTCTTTGCATGGTTGAAGCTGATGTGTGACTTGCAACTGGCCCTTCTTGTCACAGAGATGTTCCATATGGTATCTTTTTGCATTTGGTGGGTGACACTGGCAGGTATTTGACTGGAATTGAATTTTCGAAGCCACTCTCAGCCATGTGGTTACTGAGATATTGAGCATAACGTAAAAAGGTCGTTAAAAACGTGAAAATATAAGTTGTTACCACCACGAGTCGTGTTTGTGCCTTATACAAGGTCATGGAAGGGAATGAGAGCATACCGTTCCCTCCTCTAGTCCTCTCCCTCTCATCGTCAGAGTCCTCCAGAAGACTCAGGAGGACAGGTGCGAACTACTCATGATAGCTCCCTTCTGGCCCTAACGACAATGGTTTCGGACTCTCCTGATGCTGCCAGTCAGTCCAGAACCCCATCCACCTTCCTCGGAGCGCGGACATCCTCAGAATGCCAGGATCGAAGGCGAGATACCATGCCACAGAGGGACTGAGACTGACTGCTTGGTCCTTTTCAAGCTATCGTCTTTTATATTTATTATATTTGATTATTGTATGTTTCATCTATATGTTTTAATGTACAATTGATTTGGCTAAATAAATATGAAATGAAATGTTACAACGGGAGGGGAGAGTGTGCACTACATGTACTTTGCAGATGTGGAGCCAAGCCGGACACCTGCCATTTAGCATTTCTCAATCAATCAGAAATTGAGTGAGCCAGACGCCTGACCAGTAAAATATTGAGTTACGTTTCATGTTCAAATAATACCCTTAAAAGTATAGATGATCCGATTGCTGGCCCGATTTTCAACTCGATGTTTTCTATTTTACATAAAAGGTCATCATTAAAATTGTCGCATTCCAAAGTTTGAGTTGCAACTCCAACGGTTCTATTTTTAGAAGCACAAGGTTACAAAATATTGGCCAATTGAGTAATACCCAGACCGGTTATAATTGGTTAACCACCTATGGCAGCACCACATTTTAGCCTATAATTTCTAAATGGAACATTTCTGGCCCCTAAGATTTTACAGACATAATGAGAAAAATATGGGGATTCTTTCTGATATCAAAATATCTTTATGTGAAAAAACCCTCATAGCCCCCAAAAAGTGATCGGAGCATACACCTTTAAGTAGAGAATAGAAAAATTTAACGGCATATTCCTAGATTTATGACCAAATTTCAGGATTGCGGACCATAAAATCGAGTAATGCCCCTTTAATGTGAGCCGCATTTGCTTTATATCAGTTCTCAACAATACAGAGCATCATATTTGGGACAAGTAATGAGAAAAAAATGTGAATTATAAAAAAAATCACCAGAAAATGCTTGATAGGTGAATTTCATTTAAAAAGCATAATTCGTGTAGTATCCCTTTAATTTGACCATTTTCCACTTACAAATAAATGGTTTACAAACTTATCAGATCTGGAATCAGCACAAAATTTCAATTCAGAAAAATGTTTTTGATTTGTGGTATATCATTCCATCAAAGAATAGAGTAATTGTTAAAGGCATATTCCTAGATTTTTGACCAAATTTCAGGATTGTGGACCATAAAAGTGGGTAATACCCCTTTAATGTGAGCCGAAATTGCTTTATATCAGTTCACAACATTACAGAGCATCATATTTGGGACAAGTAATGAGATAGAAATGTGAAATATTAAAAGAATCATAAGAAAATGATTTATAGGTGAATTTCATTACAAAACATAATCTGGTAGTATCCCTTTAATTTGACAACTTTCCTCACAGGTTCGGATTTTACAATCACCAGATTTGAAATCAGCACAAAATTTCAGTTTAGAAACACTGTTCAAATTTTGTAGTGTATTCCATGCATGGTTCCATAAAAAAAGCATTCTTGGATCCCCAGCTATAAATGCCAAATGTAGAAATTTACTTTTGATTAAATTAAAAGCCCCGTTTTAACTTCAAAATTCGTCAGCCTTGAATTCTCCCGTGTTATTTCAATGCTACTTCTAGTAGAAGTGGCGAGTGGGCTACTAGAAAGAAGTACACTTCTCGTAGCCCATCACTAGCGCACAATCGGTGGCCCACTGGAAGGGACCTTCCGCGTGGCAACCGGTTACGCACAATCGGTCGCCCACTGGTTGGGACCAACCCCGTGCCCAGCGGTTGGTCCCAACCGGTTGCCCACTCAGTGCTACTGGTGGGCTACCAACATGCGAGTCCACTGTGTAACCCAGAGCTCGCAGGGTTACCGCATTCGGCATATTATAAACTATATTTAGAGATTTCTGCAAAGAAAAAACTTTAAACCAGTTAGAGTTCGGAGTTTACAAAAGAGAAGGAGACACAAAACAGTAAAAAAAATCCCGACAGTTTTTAGAAAGTTTTGGCACCAAATGGTAAAAACAAACCATTTCTACTTATTTTTCCCCCTAAACAGCATTATTTTAAATCATTTTACCATGGCAACCAATAAATGGCAAACTAAGATTTTAAATTAAAAAAAACATAAAAAAGAAAAGTTGTTGCGAAGTTTTGGTGCCAAAGGGTAAAAACTAAACCATGTAGACCTATTTTTTCCCGAAAATGCATTATTTTATATGGTTTCCATAGCAACCAATAGGTGTCAAACCATGATTTTTAAATAAAAAACATCGAATATTTGGATCATCGTACATGTTTAGGTTCTGGCAAAGTTTTGGTGCCAAAGGATATAAAATAAACCATTTAGACCTATTCTTTCAAAAATGCATTATTTTATTTGGTATCCATGACAACCATTAATTATCTCCTTTAAAGTACCCCATTTCGAAAAGATTCTCAAGACAGTTTCACTATCAAACTATTTGTAGATTTTCAACATGAGTGCTCTATTATTTTTCAATTTACACAATTCTTAAATTCACCCTTATATTTTCAGGTATACATGTATATCGCTGAAAAGCGATACAGAACTCAATTATTATCCATGTAGCGGGGCCAAAAAAATAATAAAAAATAAATAAAAAAATTTTAAAAAAAATCAAAAAAAAATCAAAAAAAAAAATCATTTTGGGCTAAACAAAATTATCCAAACAATCTGGGCCAGTCAATTTTACTTCCATGTGCCCATTAAAAGTATACATTTACTAGGTTATAACATGTACACCGCTTCAAGTCCAGTTAATGTCCACATGTTATGGACCATCCCATGTCCTCACATCGGCTTGCCCAATACTGGTGGGTACACTCACATGCCCAGTACATGTCGCTGCATGTGCTGGTCCAGTACTGGGCTTGTGCTGGGCTGGCAAATGCACCGGCATGCACCAGCCCAGTACTTGCCGGAGTTAGCTGTGTACCTAGCCAACATGCCCAGCATCGCCCAGCTGGGGCCCACGTGGGCGATGCTGGGCGTTGCTGGGCGGTGCTGGGTTGTGCTGGGCACGGGTTTTTGCTGGGCTTGCCCAGCTGGGGCCCAGCTGGGTAATGCTGGGCGATGCTGGGCGGTATTTACCCAGCTGGGCGATGCTGGGCAATGCTGGGCTTGCCCAGCATTTACCCGTGATTTACCCAGCATCTCCCAGCTGGGCCCCAGCTGGGCGATACTGGGCGATGCTGGGCGGTGCTGGCTTGCCCAGCATTTACCCACGATTTACCCGTGATTTACCCAGCATCGCCCAGCTGGGCCCCAGCTGGGCGATGCTGGGCGATGCTGGGCGGTGCTGGGCGGTGCTGGGCTTGCCCAGCATTTACCCGTGATTTACCCAGCATCTCCCAGCTGGGCCCCAGCTGGGCGATGCTGGGCGATGCTGGGCGGTGCTGGGCGGTGCTGGGCGGTGCTGGGCTTGCCCAGCATTTACCCGCGATTTACCCGTGATTTACCCAGCATCGCCCAGCTGGGCCCCAGCTGGGCTTGCCCAGCATTTACCCGTGATTTACCCAGCATCTCCCAGCTGGGCCCCAGCTGGGCGATGCTGGGCCCCAGCTGGGCGATGCTGGGCGGTGCTGGGCTTGCCCAGCATTTACCCGTGATTTACCCAGCATCGCCCAGCTGGGCCCCAGCTGGGCTTGCCCAGCATTTACCCGTGATTTACCCAGCATCTCCCAGCTGGGCCCCAGCTGGGCGATGCTGGGCGATGCTGGGCGGTGCTGGGCTTGCCCAGCATTTACCCGCGATTTACCCGTGATTTACCCAGTACGCCCAGCTGGGTCCCAGGTGGGTCCGAGCTGGGCGATGCTGGGCGATGCTGGGCAAGCCCAGCTGGGCCCCTGCTGGCACCCGCGGCCAAAACCGCGATGGCCCCAGCTGGGATTTCGTGGGCTGAAGCCGGGCGAATCCCGGGCGTTACAAATCTGCCCAGCATCGCCCAGCTGGGCCCCAGCTGGGGCCCGCGATGTATTGTTGGCTGGGACGTGTACAAATATTAAAAGACTTGAATAAATAACTAATACAAATGCTTCAAAATAAGAAATGTTATGACTATTTGGTTATCAAATATGAAATAATAACAAATCATTTTATCGTTAACATAAATTGGTCCCCGGGGGTGCACCTACCCGTAAACGGGTTAAGATTATAAGTTACTACTAACAATAAATTGTTATGACTCAGCGGTTCTGAAATAGATAAAAGAGATTTGGAAAAAAATAATATTGTCCCAGATATCCCGGGGGTACTCCTCTCCATAATAATTGGACTGCTACCACTCTAGAATAGTAAAGCGTTTCCTTAACTGCTAATTTTGATTTTTAATTTTTGATTTATTGATTTTATCTTTGTGCGGCGCATTGAGTTTCCGATTGATTTCATATAGGGGGCAAGGGTTCCAAGTGGGGGGCTCCAACTGCCTCCCCCCCCCCCCCCCCCCCCCCCCCCCCCCCCCCCCCCCCCCCCCGCTGGTTACGCCACTGCTTGCGGTTTAAAATGCGTCTTTAATGCCTGTTTATATTATTATTGATTGTTGGGTAGCATCAAAAATTAAAAATCAAAATGAGCAGTTAAGAACAACATTTGAACTAAATAGAAAATCGAAAGAGATAAGAATAATAAATAATAATTATTCAAAGAGGTTACGGTGGTGACCCTCTCCTTAATTGGCTAGCTATACAATATCTCAAAACTAAACAGATGTCAGACCCGTTGGTTGCAAATAATCAAAATATTAACCCCCCCCCCCCCCTCCCACCACCACCACAAGTTGAACTTCAATGATATAGACCTAATAAAAATTCCATTAAAATGGAAAGTTGGCGGTCAAAAGGAAATTGCGATATAAGGCAAATAGAAAGAGCAAAAATAGCAACATTTGTAAAAACGGCTTTTTGTTGCTAAAATTATGTGGCAGAAGAAGCAAGCGCATAGATGATAATTGTGCAAGATTCTTGCATGGCATTACTTGAAAGCAATATAAATTACAGCCATAGTTTAGTGATAAACACTCAGCAAACAAAACAACTGTTATTATTTTATAAATAAATGGGTCCAGTAAATGTATCTGCTTTGTTGATTTATATGAACAATAACAAAAATTAATTATTTGCTAAATGGCAAATCTTCACCTCTTTTTGTAAGAAGCTTATTTAAAAAGTAATGTCAATCCTGGCGTTCTTAGCCTTTCCCCCAAGATGTGATCCTTTTAGAACTGAGAAAAGTAGGTGTAATATCAGGCTATTTTAAATGCAAATAACAATCGATGATCTTTAATCATAGTGTTGGGGTGGGAATCCTTACAGTAAAGATATGTTGCTAAACATGCTTGTGGCAGTAACAACTCAATCAGCACCACATGCTGAGCAAGGGGTGACCTTGTTGCGAAACAAGGATAGCTTCAAGCTTTACCGACAGAAATCTATCCCTGGTTTTGACTATCTGTGGTTTATTCTAAAGCAAGCACTATTTTTTCGCGGCATTTAATGTTCGTGATGCAGAAGAACCCACATTTTTCATCATGAAATGTTTACAAATGTACACCTTTCTAATAATGTCTAATAAGAATACTAAAAGCTTGTGAGCATGACAATTTCACCAATCCTAGCCAGTCGCGAAATTTTTCATACACATAGATATTTCATGCAAACCTTGACCATGTTTTATGACACAATTGACACTCTGAGCTTTTCAGTGGTATCTGAGATCACAATTGTAATGTGTATAACATCTGGACAGTTGGGAGATTTCACTTTAGTCAAACAAGATAAGCTATTATGTCTCTCTGCTTGGAGTCTA